>JAPPVO010000031.1:15526922-15851922 GCA_030407325.1 Camellia japonica | reverse complement strand
ATGATGCATTATTTCTGCCAATTAGTTAGACTGATGGAATGTGATTATAAACATGTATAAATTTCACATATTGGCTCTTGTTGTCAACCAACTAGTGTGTTTGCTCATCGAATGAAGAAAATGAAGTAATTAGACATTTATACTATCGAGATCTGTGATTTTAGTCATATTTGGAGTTGCCTAAGAGTATCCTTACCAGCTTACTTATATTTTATCCTAAAATATTATTAAAAAATTCATTCCCTATTTTAGGAATCACTTTTTCATCTACTTCCCCTAACAAACTCCATATTCTTTCTCTATTCTATTAACAAACTCTATTTTTTCTCTATTAGTTAGACTGATGGAATGTGTGATTATAAACATGTATAAATTTCACATATTGGCTCTTGTTGTCAACCAACTAGTGTGTTTGTTCATTGAATGAAGAAACTGAAGTAATTAGACATTTATACTATCGAGATCCTTGATTTTAGTCATAGTTGGAGTTGCCTAAGAAGCATGGACACTTTCATTACTATAGGTTTGAAAGATTCCAAAAAGATTAGTCGATGTAGGCTGATGTTGTTTGTAAATTTGCTACCACAATATGCACGGAGAGTAATGTTAGTTTCATAACTGTTTATAGCACAATTAAATAAGTTGGAATTTGGAAATTTCATCATTGTTTAAACTTTTGGAGTCATGTCATATGTTAAAATGGCATTCACGTCTGAAATCAAGGTTTCTATTGCCTTAACACTACACTATTGTTTTTTTTGTTGGGCAGAATAAAATAAATAAATAAGAGGAAGAAAAGAAAGCTATTGAAATTCTGATTTTATGTTATGTACGTCTAGATAATCAGCTACAAGATGATGCTTAGACATTTTTTTTTTGGGAGCACTTGGTATGATGTTAGTGGATCATTAAGTTAGGGTTAGCACAACCGGGCATTCGATGCATCTCCATAAGCTTGAATGCCAAACCTTCCTCTAGAAACCTGGAGGTACATCCACTTGAGCTATGCTCAAATTCAGATGATGTTTGAGAATTTATAGAAGATGACATTTCAAAAGGAAAATTTAGACTTGAGAATTTTTATCAGATAGCAACCTAGTGGGTGCAGAGTCCTTGACACTGTAGCTGGTTTTGATAAATTCAGTTCTTGTGGTTAATTTAGGAACTTTGATTTTGTTGTTGTCACTATATTAACTATTTTAGTATGAGATTGGAACTTGTTGGTATTAGCCTTGCTGGTGAATGGGACTCGTTAAAATCCTGAGTCAATAGCATTCAATCATTTTTCACTTTTCGCCTCATGATTCATTTGACTAAGTTTAGTTTGAGATTGACTCGAAATATAAACAAACCATGCTCATTAAGTTTTCAAGTCAAACTTGCACAACCTATTTACTAAGCTTAACTTGACTCGTTTACAAAGTTCTATGTGAAAGTGTAAAGACATAAGAGCAATGCTTATGTGCGCGGAAAAAAAACACACACACAAATATGCAAATAAAAATGAACACAAAACAAATTCATTTTTTTCATACACTTCTGTTTTTACTTTTTTGTGCCACTACCATTATTGTTAGAATAAGAATAAAGAGATCAAATAGAAGAGACATTAGATGGTCTGATAATGAAATTTTGATACCAAGACAAAAAAGCAGTAGTACATAAAGAATGAGGTCCATCATTGAGTCATGAAAATAGACCTCATTCATTATATACAATCTCCATCAAGGTTGGAGAAAAATTGATTAAAATAATAGCCAAGAAGTTGTCCAATGCAAATATTTCCATAACCACCTCACCAAATGTACTTACTATTTTTTTTTTTAGACAAATACAATAAAATAAAAATGTTATGATTATTATATTATTTTTCATGGATAATATACATTGAGAATCTTACAAAATGAACGGTTTGAATCATTGAAATGAACCCGTCATGGGTCCATTGGGCATGAACTTGAGAGAAATTCAAAAAAAAAAAAAAAAAATATCACAATTATTGGTTTGATTGAATAAGGTTTGATTTGGATGGAATTGTCATTTTTTTTCAAAGATCAATATATTTTGGAAGGCATACAAAAATTGTGAAGTTAGATCTAATCTATGTAGAGTAGAAGTGGCTAGTATTGAGTTTGAACTTTGAATCATATAGTCATGAATAAAATTTTAAAACTAATTTCATATTATTCTCATTCCTTGAAGTTTATAAAGTTTGAAAATAAGTCTCCAAATGCTTTTTGCAGCCCTAAAAAAATTCAAAAAGTGATTATCTTAAGAAATATTCATTTTGAGATTTAAAAAACTTGTGCCAATTTAAATTAAAATGATTAGAAGCCCAATATTTAAAGTAGTGTTTAGTAACATGTGTTTTTTTTTTTTTTTTCCTATGTACAAAAAATATAAAATATGTTTATTCTTTGTTCTTTTTATTTTTTATTTTTTTGTAAAAACTAAAAGAAATAGCATATTATACATGTTCTTCAAACCTAATGATGTGGCACTCTATTAGAATATTGGGTAGATTACAAATTTATTCCTTGAGATTTGCTTAAATTACGAATTGCCCTTGTAGTTATGGAAAGTACATCCCGCCCGTTCAAGTTTTGAATTATATAATAAATAACCCCTTTTATTAATAAGTCATCAAGTTAATTAACTGTTTTTAATGATGTGAGAAATATATTTCAATTAACAATTCAGATAATTTCACTGTTATATAAGAGAATAATTAGAATTTTTTTTTTTTTTTTGTTAATTTTGTTTAATAGAAATGTTTGACAAGTAGGTATTTATAATTTCAAAACTACAAGGGCAATCCATATTTGAATTAAACTTTAGGAGGTGTATTTGTAATTTACCCTAGATTATTTAAGTCAACTATCTCTCTCATGTTTTCTCCTATGAAGCACGGGTACTGGTACGGGTACGATACGGGTACGTCGATACGGTAAAATTAAAAAAAAATAGGATACGGGCTCAGTACGCTTGTAAAAACATATTTATTTTTAATTTAGAGTAATGCAAAACTTAATTAAATGGTTTAATTTGTTAAGGTCCAACTTACAATTAATATTTAATACCAAAAGTAAAGGTATAAATCAAAATTAAATGTCAATATATTGAATAACTTACAAACCATAGTTTAATTTTAAAATCATACCAAGTATGAAACAAAAAAATAAAAAAGAATTCTAGTGAATGGAGTTTTATCTCTGTAGTAGAAGAAAATATTGTTTCAACTAAGTTACGGTCCGGCTTGGGTATATATTAGGTATGTCTGGGTTCGCCAAAAATTAAGAAGAAAAAATTTGACTACGTGTTTCGTATACTCGGTACGTATGCAGAAGTATCATACGAGATATCATATGCCGGTAAGTACCCGGTACAGGTACGGCATGTTTTTCGAAGTATCCATGCTTCATAGGTTTTCTCTAATCATCAACCATAACACACTCTCTCTCTCTCTCTCTCATGTTTTCTCTAATCATCAACTAATAATCTCTTTTACATTATGGGGGTGTCTAGGAACTTGGTTTTTGAGTTTTTTTTTTTTTTTTTTTTTTTTTTTTTTTTTTTTTTTACTGCAAGACAAATGTTTTACAAAACCAAAAAAAAAACAAATCCAAACAAAATATCACATCAAACCCCATAATCATTTCACTTTTTCTCTCACAAATATCACATCCAACTACAAAAAAAACCCAACTATCTTCCCAAACACAAAATTTTTTTTCTCCAATAATATCCTACAACTAAAAAAACCTACAAAAAAATCCATTTTCCAAACACCCACTATATATCACTGAGTCTAAAAAGTGAGTTTAGAAAATGAACATGTATAGTATTTTCCAAAATTAAAACAAGAAAACAAGTTTAGTAAGTTACCAAAAAAGGAGGGAGTGGTTGGGAGTGGTCGCTGGAGCAGAGAGAGTAGCCAGAGTAGAGCTGCAAACTAACCGAGTTGTTTGCGAGCTAGCTGGGCTCCGCTCGGCTCGTTTGCTCGTTTAGTAAACGGTCGAGCTCGAACTTGAATATTAGGCTCATTTAGTAAACGAGTCAAGTTCGAGCTTAAATAAGTTTGGCTGGTTTATCTTTATTTAAATTATATAATAAATATATTATTTATGTATTTAAATAATATAAATAATAAAAAAAATCTTATCAAGCCTAGTTAGTTATTAAGCCAAGCTCAAGCTCAATAAACGAGGTCGATAAGCAAATGAGCCGAGTTTGAGCTCAGCAAAAATCGGCTTGGCTTGGTTTGTCTCGTTTGTAACCCTAGGTCAAAGGACAGAAAGGTGAGGGAGGTAGGAAGGAATGAAACTTGTTTTGAAAATAAAAACACGTTTTTCTTATTTTCACAAATTCTGAGAATTGTAGCCAGTTTTTTTTTTTTTTTTATATATATATTTTAAAAGTAAAAACAATTAGCAAACATGTTTTTTTATTCCAATTTCAAAAAATCTAAAGCTAAAGAAAAATAAATAAAATAAAAACAAAAAATAAAAACCTCATCAAACAAACCCTAAGATTTACAATACCAATCCAAAAATTTGTGAAGTTACCAACTCGCTAGGATCAAAATTAGGAGGTCAAATAACAAGCTCCCGATCTACTAAAAAAACAAAAATGTAACAGAAAAAAGAAAAAAAAAAATAGAGAAAAATTTGATCCCAATACAATAGAACAAATTAAGTACCAAGAGCACATGAAAATAAATAAATACATAATAAGCATTCTAAATGTCATAATGATTCAATATGATTAGAGATTTCTCCTCTGTCGCTATAGATAATTTCCTTCAAAATAGCCACATTTTGTGCCCCTATCCAAACTTCTGGAATGTTTGCAATTTTCCAATAATTCCCATCTTCTAAGTCTTTGTTCAGGTTTGAAATCAATCCATTAGACATATCAACCAAATAAAGAGTTTTAAGGTTGGTTAGATGTTCAAAGCCAAAGGGTAACTCCTCTACCAATTCACATTCACTGATGGTTAACTCTTTAAGATGAGGCATTGAGCCAATCTCCACTTTCACCCATCTCAGTCCTTTTAATCCACCAAGGTATAATCTCACAAGTCTTTGAAATCCACCAGCCTTGAAATACAATTCTTCCCCTTCATATGTCTGATGAAGTTGAAGTTCAACCAAATTGGGCAGACCTTGAAGGGATTCTAGTGGATCAACATCCCTTAACTTACTACATGCTAAAATTACTCTTACCAAGCTGTGCAGTTCTTACCGAGCTGTGCAGTGAAGGTATCCAATGTGGTACCTTACGCAAACTTCCTCCTAGGTAGAGCGTTTGAAGAAGTTGAGGTGGTGAAGAAAGAGAATCTAGATCAATGATTTCGTCTTCTCTTGTTGCACGAACAACCAATGAGCGAAGGTTACTAAGCTTCTCAAGGGACGAGCATAACACCCTCCCATCTTCATTTCTCAGTTTTTCAATCTGTAATTTCCTCAGTTGAGTCAACTTCCCTACCTCCCCTAGCAAAATGGTCCCATTATCATGGTTTGTTTCAATAGAACAAAGTGTCTGTAAGGATGACAAACTTCCTATTTCTGTCGGGGCCTTGAATCCGCAATGGTTTTGAAAACGAATGGAAGGAACAGGATCTTGTATGCAGTGATACAACAAGATATGGCAAAGTTGTTGAAGCTTCAGGATATCATCAGGCAACTCAGTGACATATGTATCTTTAAGGTCCAATGTTTCCAGGTTTTGGAGCTTTCCAATCGACTTCGGAATTATTTTTACATTGGTTCCCCTCAAACTTAAATACCTGAGTTGAAAAAGTTTCAAAACTTCATTTGGGAATGTCTCCAACAAGGCACCTCTCAATTCCAACACAGTTAGCAACTGTAGACCATCATTTGACGATGCAAGCATGGACAGTGAATGGGTTGCATTGAACATAAGCAAAGAACGAAGTTGAGTGAAACACTTGCTTTGTTGTGTATTTTCCAAATGGCTGTGGATTGATAAGCGCCGCACTTTTTAGGGCCACACTCTTTTTTGTTCACCAGCTATTGTCACAATGTTTCGCTCTCTCGACTTCGAAACAATAATTTCATGCCAGAGGTCATGGATACGATATGTTTGGACCCTTCCATCTGATCTCATCTGTGCCACTTGAACTATGCTTCTATTGATTAGCTCATTGAGGCAGCCCTCAGCAACTTCTTCTATAGTCATTCCTGCTTTCATTTCCACAAAGCCTTCTGCCACCCATAATCAAATCAATTTCCCGTGTTCAATCAAATAATCCTCTGGAAAAACACTTGGATACAGAAAGCAGAACTTTAGATAGTGAGGTAAATCAATGTAACTGAGTGACAATATTTTCTTCATACTTAGGAGTTTGTCATTTCCTCCTAGTTCTGCACCAAGGCTGCGATTGATCTTATCCCACTCATCCACATTGCTCCTACTTAGGAGTTTGATAAAGACCACTAATTGCCACAATTGCAAGTGGCAATCCCTCACATCTTTTCAAGATAGCTCTTGAAAGCCCTTCTAAATATGAAGGGCAAGAATTCTCCATAAATGTTTTCCTGCAAGACAATGTCCAAGACTCTTTGGGAGGCAAGGACTGAAGGTTATAGACATCCCCATGATATTCTTTACTAGAGAAAGAAGCTAAATCTGCATTTCTGGTTGTCAGCACTACTCGACTGCCACAAGCTAAATCTGCATTTCTGAAGAAGCGATGAAGGCTTTGAAATGTAGAACAGTTTGTACCTGGTAAATTCCTCCTATTGTTGTTTTATTTTATTTCATTTCTTTAAATATGAATTTTAGATAATGATGAACCAAGGGGGTGCAACCTGCACGCAAAAGTAACTCTGACAACTATACACCAAAATTTCTTTTCAAAAAGTCTCAACAAAGTCCAAAATTTAATTCAAATAGCTTGAGTGGTATTTTCTACCACTGCCAAAAGGAGAGGTACAATAATTATTGGTTGGGTCTTGTGTGTGTGTGTGTACCTTTTTTATTTGGAAATAAAATGCGGTTATGAATCCTTCTGAATCACCAATATTTAGATTAATGATTTCCTTCTTTCAAAACAAGATTGTTACTTGCCTGATACTAATAGTTATTTGTCAGATATACTATGATGCATCTGCACCATGGGTCGCATACATAATAAAGCTTCCATTTGACACCTAACATGCATTCACAACTTGTGTTACAGTGGGGAAAAAAAAAATTCCCCCAGGTTGTCTGGTTGTGACATGCAGAAAACAAGAGCTATAAAAATTGTGAAATTCTTTTGCCCCTTCTTCCCTCCTCCCCCGATAACAATTGTACTATAGTGAATTCTGTCTTCTCAGCAGCTTTCCGCTCTTGGTTACTGTATTTGATGTAAAATTTCTCATTTATCCTTTTAACTATCTTATTCTTTTGGACGAGTCTCTAACATCAATTCTTTGTGTTGTGCAGATTAGTCGCCGAGCCACAATCCTGAAATTGCATCAAATCTTCGTTTGGGTACCATCAAAGAATTGATGTCAGCCTAAAGGAAGACTTGGCAAAGCTCCATCATAGCTTGCAGCTATATTTTCCGGTAGCATTCATTGTTGGGTTTCATGTTACTGTTTTCAACTTTTGGACAGCAAGATCCTGCTAAAAAATGCAGATAGCAAAAAATTCAAAATGGGTATTGAGTTAAACATGAACCATGCATATAACATGGATTAACACCCGTGCTCATGCACATGTCTGAGCGCAAATATGGATAGGCTTGTAAATGGGAGGAAATTTTTGTTTAGTAGTTATAAGTTTTAGTATTTACAGCTTTGAGATTCATAATGGAGTGGAGAAGGATACTAGCTGAAGATATATGTAAATAGAAATTTCTGATGCTGTGCTGTGCTGCATTATTGCACTTATGATTCACCTGCCATTTTGACTGTCTTGTTATCAAAAAAGAAAAAAGAAAAAACGAGGGAAGTATTTATATCTTTTTAAATACCAGCTAATGCAGATGCTTGCGTGTTTTAATGGTTGATTGTGCGATTATGTTGACAGCTTTTGCTCTGGATCTTTCATTTGCCAACAATTTGAAAGCAGTAATTTATCTAGCAAACCATCCTTTATCTGAAAATTTAATAATAGTGATATTAAACCTGCAAATTATTGTTTGACAATCCAATTCAAATTATATTATTACCCCCAAAATTTTGGAGTTGATTTGGAGGCCTGTGAAAAGTCTTGAAAATGGATATTTGTTTGCTAGAGGAGCCTCGTTTTTTTTTTTTTTTTTAAAGGCTGAGTTTTGATTTTGAATTTTGTGAAAGGAGAAATAAAAAAATAGTGAATAAATGACAAGTCCACTATCTGTTGTTTGAAGATGTGTATTACTCAATCATACTCTCTCTGCTACTTCTATACTCTTGCTCCTTTGCGTTGAAGAGCTCTGTACACTTTCTTATGCAAGTCCTCTCAGTTTCTTCTTCGGAAAGATGTGAACGGACGAGGGCTGGTTTGGAAACCATCATGCATCTGTGGCACCATCTTATAAGTTGGCTTTTGGGCCTCAAGAGATCCATGATGGAACGCATACACGCAACGGGCTCTAATGAAAACCAGATTGCACGGATAGGTGCCTACCTCCTCCACAACATGGCAAACAAATCAGAGGAAGAGTGTCTCTGAAAAAGCACCAAAGAAAGCTCCTGTATAGAAATCAACAGCTGAAATGCATCCACCAAGATCATGGGGGTCAATGAGAAATGCCTGCTACACAACCATCCAATAGGCGGCCATCCCATGGGAAGAACATGGCAACCAAGATAACAAATGCTAAAGACCCACCTTTTGTGGCACCAACTTAAAAGCTTATTTTACCTTGATAGTAATGAAACCATATTGTAATGTTGAGCTGTTGAGCAATGCTAAAAATTGATAATACAAATTAAGAAAGGGTCTTGCTAACAAATGTCCCTAGGACACAAGTAAATGACAAAAAATTCGAAGAACACAAGACACTTTATACTAAATTTAATACACTTTTACTAAAATCAACCCACATTTTGTTTATTTATTTTTTTTTGCCCAAATTTAATTCCATTTGGCATCTTATATGTTAGTAATGCATTTGTACAAAGCATGGAAGGTGATCTTAAAAAGAGAAAGTACTAGCACAATAGAGAGATACTCAAAAATAGAACCTTAAGAAATGGAACTATTGCTGAAACAAAGCTGTAGAAAGTATGTTATTACCTAAAAGATTGCCATGCATGAATATTCCATACATCATCGAAAACAAGCACATACCTCTTTTGTTGCAGGAAAGCTTTAATTATCCCTTTTAAGCTGCTGGTATTCATGTATTCCACCCCTTGTGGGACAGGTTGCCTGACTTCTTCAAAAAGTTGTTGGATCATGCCTTTTAGGAGCTCCTTGATGTTGAATGATTCAAAAACAGTGATCCAAGCATGGTTCTGGAAATGCTTCTTCACAACTGCATCATCAAAGACCTTTTTAATTAGTGTTGTTTTGCCCAATCCGCCCATTCCTGATAGGGAAAGCACCTTGAGTCTGGGATCTTCATGCACCAACCACGTAATTAGTTGTGATTTGCGTTCATCAATGCCCACAAGCTCAGCGTCATTGAGAAGAAGGGCATCGCCGCGACAATCATGCCATGCTTTGTTAAAACCAGTAGACCTTGAGCTCGAGCCTTGCTCTAACATACCATATCTGTCATGGTACCTCTGATGTCCTTTCGAAATATTGTCGACTTTGGACTTCATTCTTTGTACTTCAGAAGGAATTTGGTGACGAGCTATTGAAGTCTTAATAAAGTAAGAAACCTTATGAAGAAAACCGCAAAATCCATGGCCATGACGATGTCCGAGGCGAAGCATGAACAAGTCGAGAACATCTCCAATGTCATAAGCAGCTTCACGCACTTGGTTGACCCATACTTTGAGTTCGGGGTCGTTCTCTTCTATGGCATCGGCAACTCTAAGAACAGACATCATGCGATCAAATTCATCTCTGATGTATTCGATCTCATTTTGAACTCCGGTCAACAAATTGTTGGGTATACCTCCTTATTGGAGTGTGGGACCCAATTGGTTTTGGAAAAAGGATTTTAATTTGGCTTGGCTTAGTATAATATATTTTTATATATTATATTTGTGGAGGCCCAATCTAATTTGGTAACAATTAGGGTTTGATTAAAAACCCTAGATCCAATATATATTATGTTTTATATTGGAGGCATTTTTTTTTGGGGAAAAATACACACAAAAAAGTGCGGCTGCTAGACTACTATCTTGCCTCGGGAACAGTGCCGATTTGGTGAAGATTAATGTGATTTGTTCATGCTCAGTGGATTGGTTTCGGCTTCTCCGTTTGGGGCATCTTCGGTTGGTGTTTGGTTCGTTATTTTGGGTCTTCTTCAACTTTGGTTCTGAAGATTTTGGTTCATCTATTTGGTGAGGTCTTTCCTCTTGTTTATTTGTGATTATTTGGAATTCACCTAAGGGTGGTTTTGTGAGACCATTAGTGTCTCGTTTGTAATCGTTTGGAACTTATTTGGTTGATAGTGGAATCGGATTTCGATCCCGTGGACGTACCTCACATTGAGGGAACCACGTAAAAATTCTTGTGTTGCATTTGATTTAATTTTTCCGCATTAGTTTTTATTCCCATTGATTGATTTACTTGTGGGAATCATCGATTTTCCCTAACAACTGGTATCAGAGCTTAAGGTTTATTTGGGTTTATTTATTTGTGTAAATCAATGGAGGGGAATGTGGGTCGTATGTCTAGCTTCAATAGAAGTAATTGGGTAACTTGGAAAACTAAAATGGAGGACCTATTATTTTGTAAAGACTTGTATGGACCCATTGAGGGTGATAGTGGCAAACCCGAGGGTATGAAAGATGATGAGTGGAAGAGGCTTAATCGAAAAGTCGTTGGTGTTATCCGTCAATGGATTGATGACAGTGTATTTCATCATGATGCTACTGAAACTTCAGCACATGATTTATGGAAAAAATTAGATAGTCTTTATGATAGAAAATCGGCCACAAATAAAGCATTTCTGTTTCGTAAGTTGGTTAATTTAAAATATAAAGAGGGCAGCCCTATTCCAGAACATCTGAATGAAATAAAGAATATTGTTAACCAACTTGCTTCTATGAAAATTGTTTTTGATGATGAGTTGCAGGCTTTGATGCTACTTAGTTCCTTACCCGAAAGTTGGGAGACTTTGGTTGTGACAGTTAGTAATTCGGCGCCCGATGGAGTTGTCATTATGGGCCAAGTCACTAGTAGCTTGTTGAATGAAGAAACTAGAAGAAAATCAGCGGGTTCCTCTCATTCGGAAGCATTTGTTGTGAGAGGCCGAAGCAAAACAAGGGGGAGGAGTAAGACTCCTCATGGTCGTGATCAAAGCCGTGACAAATCAAAAGATGGTTCTCTTTCAAAGAAAGACGTTGAGTGTTATTATTGCCATGAGAAAGGGCACATGAAGCGGGAATGCCGAAAGCTCAAGAATAAGGAGAAAAGGCGTGACAAAAGTGTGGATAAGAAGCAAGAAGACACAGCAGCAGTTACTACCGATGATCTCATGGTCGTTTGTGAAGATGATTGTATCAATTTTGTGGGCCAAGAGAGCAGTTGGGTAATTGATTCTGGTGCTTCTTTTCATGTGACTTCTCAAGTTGATTTCTTCACTACCTACACTGCAGGAGATTATGGTTCTGTTCGACTGGGTAATGAAGGTTTGTCCAAGATTATCGGCATGGGTGATGTTTGCTTGGAAACAAATTTGGGCTACAAGTTGTTGCTTAAAGATGTGAGGCATGTTCCCGACATTCGCCTCAATTTGATCTCTACTGGGAAGCTAGATGATGAAGGCTTCAACAACAAATTTGGTGATGGAATATGGAAGCTCACAAAGGGTTCTTTGGTGGTGGCTAAGTGCAAGAAGACTCATACACTTTATTCGATGCAAGGAAAAATTTGTAAAGGTGTTGTCAATGCACTTGAAGATGATACTTCTACCGAATTGTGGCACAAGCGGCTTGGCCATATGAGTAAAAAGGGGTTGCAAGTTTTGTTCAAGAAAGAGCTTGTACCCGGTTTGAAAGGTACACATCTTAAAACTTGTGTTCATTGTTTGGCGAGTAAACAACATAGAGTTTCTTTTCATAAAAATGTTGCTTCTAGAAAAGAAAAGGTTTTGGAGTTGATTCATTCGGATGTTTGTGGTCCTTTAAAAGTTAGAACACATGGTGGTGCACTTTATTTTGTTACTTTCATTGATGATTATTCAAGGAAAGTTTGGGCTTATCTACTAAAAACTAAAGATCAAGTTCTAGAAGTATTTAAGCATTTTCAGGCCATGGTTGAAAGAGAAACAGAGCAGAAATTAAAGTGCATCCGAACTGACAATGGTGGTGAATACATTGGGCCATTTGATGAGTATTGTCGCAGCCAAGGTATTCGGCACCAAAAGACAGTTAAGAAGACTCCTCAACAAAATGGCGTTGCCGAGAGAATGAACCGCACCATTGTGGAAAGAACAAGGTGTTTGCTTTCACAAGCTAAATTGCTAAGATCCTTTTGGGGTGAGGCAATGAGTACAGCGGTTGACGTGATCAATTTGTCTCCTTGCTATCCTTTGAATGGTGATGTTCCTGAAAGAGTTTGGACTGGCAAAGATGTATCTTATGAGCACTTGAGAGTGTTTGGTTGCCGAGCTTTTGTTCACATTCAAAGGATGAGAGGTCCAAGCTTGATAGTAAGTCAAGACAATATATTTTTCTTGGCTATAGGCGTGATGAATTCGGGTATAGATTATGGGATCCGGTCGACAAGAAAGTCATTCGAAGCCGTGATGTTGTGTTTCTTGAAGACCAAACAATTGAAGACTTTGGCAAAGGTGATCAACCGGAGCCAAAAACTAGTGATCTCATTGATATGGATCCATCTCCTTCATCTTCAGTTGATGATGAAAATGGGGGAGATGTGCAGCCACCTATTGAAGATGTGGAGGATGATGCTAATCCTAATGAAGTTGAGCCAGAAATTGAGGAAGAGCATCCAACTCAAGAACCGCCACCACAACTTGAGTTGAGGAAATCTACAAGGGACCGACAACCTTCAAGAAAGTGTCCTCCCAATGAATTTGTGTTGATTTCTGATCAAGGGGAGCTTGAGAGCTACCAAGAAGCAATTGAGCATGCAAAGAAATGTGATTGGAAAAAGGCCATGGAAGAGGAGATGAACTCCTTACTTGAAAATCACACCTATGACTTAGTGAAGTTGCCTAAGGGGAGGAAAATTCTGAAAAATAAGTGGGTTTTTAAATTGAAGAATGATAGGAAGAATCTGAGGTACAAAGCACGTCTTGTTGTGAAAGGCTTTGGGCAAAAGAAAGGTATTGACTTTGATGAGATTTTCTCACCGGTTGTAAAGATGTCTTCTATTCGGGTTGTACTTGGCATGGCTGCAAGTATGAACCTTGAAGTTGAGCAACTTGATGTGAAGACCGCATTTCTTCATGGTGATTTGAAGAAGAAATTTACATGGAGCAACCGGAAGGTTTTGTGGAGAAAGGGAAAGAGAAATTTGTTTGCAAATTGAAGAAAAGTTTGTATGGTCTCAAGCAAGCTCCGCGGCAATGGTACAAAAAATTTGACTCTTTCATGATGAATAATGATTTTTCTAAAACCACTTCGGACCATTGTGTGTTTGTGAAAAATTTCCCGGATGGCAAATTTATTATTCTTTTGCTTTATGTTGATGACATGTTAATTGTGGGTCAAGATTCTACCATGATTAACAAGTTGAAGTTAGAGTTGAGTAAATCTTTTGCTATGAAAGATTTGGGACCGGCAAAGCAAATACTTGGTATGAAAATTGTTCGTGATCGCAAAGAGGGACTGATTTGGTTGTCTCAAGAAAGTTACATTGAGAAAGTTCTTGAGAGGTTCAACATGAATAAAGCAAAGCCGGTTGGTTGTCCACTTGCGGGTCACTTCAAACTTAGTTCGAATCAATGTCCTACAAGTGAGAAAGACAAAGAAGAGATGTTGAAAGTTCCTTATGCTTCAGCAGTTGGTTCATTGATGTACGCCATGGTTTGTACAAGGCCGGATATTGCTCACGCAGTTGGTGTGGTGAGTCGTTTTCTCTCTAATCCGGGTAAAGAACATTGGGCAGCGGTAAAATGGATTCTAAGATATCTTCGAGGGACTTCGAAGGTGTGTTTGTGTTTTGGGGATGGTAAGCCGATGCTTGATGGGTTCACAGATTCTGACATGGCTGGTGATGTTGATTCTAGGAAATCTACTTCGGGGTATTTGATGACTTTTGCAGGGGGAGCTGTGGCATGGCAATCTAAATTACAAAAATGTGTTGCTCTCTCAACTACCGAAGCTGAATTTATTGCCATTACAGAAGCTTGCAAAGAAGAGTTATGGTTGAAGAAATTTTTGCAAGAGTTGGGTTTGAAGCAAGAAAAGTATGTGCTTTATTGTGATAGTCAAAGTGCTATTCACTTGAGTAAAAATTCTACTTTTCATTCGAGATCGAAACACATTGATGTGAGATACCATTGGATTCGTGATGTGTTAGACTCGAAATTGTTACAACTCGAAAGGTTCACACAGATGATAATATCTCGGATATGTTGACAAAGACTTTGTCGAGGGACAAACATTTAAAGTGTCGAACTTTGGCGGGTATGGTTGATGTCTCCACCTAAGTCGGTAGGGAGAGAATTGTTGGGTATACCTCCTTATTGGAGTGTGGGACCCAATTGGTTTTGGAAAAAGGATTTTAATTTGGCTTGGCTTAGTATAATATATTTTTATATATTATATTTGTGGAGGCCCAATCCAATTTGGTAACAATTAGGGTTTGATTAAAAACCCTAGATCCAATATATATTATGCTTTATATTGGAGGCATTTTTTTTTGGGAAAAATACACACAAAAAGTGCGGCTGCTAGACTACTATCTTGCCTCGGGAACAGTGCCGATTTGGTGAAGATTAATGTGATTTGTTCATGCTCAGTGGATTGGTTTCGGCTTCTTCGTTTGGGGCATCTTCGGTTGGTGTTTGGTTCGTTATTTTGGGTCTTCTTCAACTTTGGTTCTGAAGATTTTGGTTCATCTATTTGGTGAGGTCTTTCCTCTTGTTTATTTGTGATTATTTGGAATTCACCTAAGGGTGGTTTTGTGAGACCATTAGTGTCTCGTTTGTAATCGTTTGAAACTTATTTGGTTGATAGTGGAATCGGATTTCGATCCCGTGGACGTACCTCACATTGAGGGAACCACGTAAAAATTCTTGTGTTGCATTTGATT
Source organism: Camellia japonica (assembly GCA_030407325.1). Taxonomy (NCBI): domain Eukaryota; kingdom Viridiplantae; phylum Streptophyta; class Magnoliopsida; order Ericales; family Theaceae; genus Camellia; species Camellia japonica. The sequence goes on along the minus strand of JAPPVO010000031.1, from coordinate 15,836,577 downwards.
TAATTTTTCCGCATTAATTTTTATTCCCATTGATTGATTTACTTGTGAGAATCATCGATTTTCCCTAACACAAATGGGCCTCTTGTTGGAGGAAGGGTGCGAAGTTGGCTGGTAGATGGAACACCGCAGTCTCTGCCATTTTGCTATGAACTCTGAACTGAGGAGTTTTGATTAAAAGGTGAGTAGTGAGTTTGAAATTTGGGGATTTGTAATGCTCAAAATTCAACTGGGTTTCATGGATCCATGATTGGGATTGGTTCATCTGGATTTGTCTTGCTTGACCAAAGAAAAACAAAGAGAAAAGTTAAACGTCTCTTTGGTGTCGATAAGAAAAATATTCTTATTTTTTATTAAATTTTCTAAACATGAGAGAATTTTGTGCATTTTTATTAATGTATAATGCAATACATAATTCATTTTTTACATTATTTTCTTATTCTTACTAATAGGACAACGAGATCCACACTAATAAATGCATACATGACCCACTTTCTTGTGTGTAGAGATGAAAAAATAGAAAAATATTTATTTATATATATATTTTTATTAATATAAGTCTCGTTGTCACCAGTGACTGAATGAAATTAGTATTGTATTACTCATTCCATAAAGTTATGATTTCAACATTTATCTATTACACATTTGCAAAATGTGAATATTCCAAGAAGTTATAAGGTGGTACAGGAACATGATTGCTTTATAAGATTGTGATTGCCATGGCCCAACCAACAAAGGATCTAGCTAATAAAAATGGCATAGGTGCAACACGTCTAGCTGTTTCTAGATCAACTAATAATTTTCTAATTACTTCACTTAAATATTTGATCATGTGAATGCCACAGGTCCAGGATTGTGTCCCACACGTTTTAGCTGGCGAAAAAAATATTTTGGCTAGTCTCAATCTGGGGCGTTATCATGGTTTTACTTGTGTGGATTTCAATAGCATCTCTAATATACCAGGCATCTTTAATATACTACTGTCCATTAGTTAAAATGTCTAGTGTAATTCAATTTCTTTAACTTCAATTCTCTGGGTATATGATAGACATTTTGTCCTAATCCCAACTTGTGAGCTAAATGTAACTAATCTTCAAAAGTTAGGTAAAATGTATTTGATTCTTGCAATTTTTTCCTTTCGTTTTTATTGCTTATGTGACATTTCATAAAGTGAGTATTGTTTGGATAAATAGTTAAAATAAATAGCAATGTTAATGTAGAAACATGAAAATGTAAATAGACAAAATAAAATGTACAATTTATGGCAACCTTTGTTTAGGCAAAATGCCAAACAAGGTTGGAAATGCTCTAAATTGTGTATCCTATTAAATTTTGTGTGTGAATTTTTTATAAAATAAATTATATTGATCTAATAACTATAATTAAGGTTTCATTTGTTTCGATGTAAAGTAAGCATTTATATTGTTTGGTTGAATAAAAAATAAGTAAAATATTTTGCAATAAAAATATTTTTTTGTCTCGTCTCTAGAATGACTTACCATTAGAAATTCTGTGAGTCATTTTTAGGAAGTTCACTTTTAGCTGGGCCCTTTCAGCACATTGATATCTTTAAGGGTGAAAGGGTGGACCTTCATTGGTTTCTACGTAATGCATATAGTAATTTTTTATTTTATTTTATTTTAAGTGTCTACCAAATATCAGGAAATAAAATAAATTTTGTATTATGTGCTTAAATAAAAATAAATTTACATTGAAACAAAAAAAAAAGTCTAAATTCTTTTTGCATTTATTTTGAAAAAATGAACAGAAATTGTATTGTCCACATTTTAAATACAAATATGATAAAATTATCTTATTATAATTATTAAATTAATTAAGATTTTCGTAATGGATAATCTACACACATGAAATCAGTGCCCCAAATTCTAATTCTCTTTGTACAAAGCTCAAAAAAATATAATCATCTAAATTTATTTGTTTTTGTAAAAAATAACTGTCTACGGATCCAAAAAGAAAAAGTTCTCATTATCAAAGGTATCATTATAAATACTTAAAATACATTTCTTGTCCAAAAACCAATAATAAACCTTTGTCCAAGGTTTAAAAAAAAAGAAAAAAAACTTTTTGTTTGAAGCTTCAATCATAAACGTTAAAAAATTATTTCAATTATCTAAAAGGTTTTGAAGAAAACCTCTTCATACAAATTCCCAGCTAATAAAATCTTCTTTGCCTAAAGATGCAATAGTAAATGTTATAAATAAATCTTCAAAATTTTTGTTTACAATAACAAGAAAACAAATTTTACATTAAAAAATGAGATATAAAAGGTTATTAACTAGGGAAAATTAGTCTAAGGTCTCTTTCCCATTTTTAGTAATGAAAGAGATTCACAATATTATTTTATAATATCTAAGGTCTCTCAATCCCATACCCATATATCACAGAGAAATTTGACTTGCTCAAATCAAACCTCATTTCTCTCTCTCTCTCTCTCTCTCTCTCTCTCTCTCTAAATCCAAACCTCACTTCACTCCTCTTAATGCCCGCCGCCTCCGCCTCCACCGCCTTGACCGACCTTCATGATCTGACTCTCCTTCTCTTCATTGACCTTCATGATCGGACTCTCGTCTGGGATATCGAACGATCACTAAGTGGACTGCTATCGATTGATGTAAAGGCTAATGATTTCATCAATAGGTTCAGGCAATAGTTGAAATAGGGATTTGGAAAGGGTGGGATAAGTTTGAAGTTTTGGTCTTGTGCAAAAAGGAGACGTTGGATGTTGTTTTCCCTTTTATTTTTCCGGTGGCAATGGATGCTTCAATGGTTGATTATTTGCATAGAAAGGGCAATCAAGTTTTTTGAGACATTTTCTGACTTAAAGGAGGGAGAGAGAGATTGGGACATGGTAGAACTGATGGGAATAATTCATTAAGAGGCTATTAGATATCAACTATTGGGGCAAAGAGGGACTCACTGAAATAGAGAAACTATATTGATTCAGGGAGCTAGAGTGTTGAAGACAAGGAAGGAGTTGTGGCTTTTGATCCTTTTATGCATTATATGGATTTTTTGGGAGTAGAACTATAGACTTCTGATGGTATAGAGGTTCCTTTGAAAATGAAAAATGGTGTTTGTTCAATTTTCTCTAGTTTGTTGTTGTTGAATGTTTTACAGTCCAGAGAAAATTGGTCAAAATGAAAATGGTAGTTGTTCAATTTGCTTTGGTTTGCTATTGTCTTACAGTCCAGAGAAAATTGGTCAAAATGAAAATGGTGGTTGTTCAATTTGCTTTGGTTTGCTATTGTCTTATAGTCTAGAGAAAATTGGTCAAAATGAAAATGGTGATTGTTCATTTTTCTCTGGGTTGTTGTTGTCTGAATGTTTTGCAGTCCAGAGAAAATTGGTCAAAATGAAAATGGTGGTTGTTCAATTTTCTCTAGGTTGTTGTTGTCTGAATGTCTTACAGTCCAGATAAAATTGGTCAAAATGAAAATGAATGTCTTACAGTCTAGAAAAAATGGTCAAAATGAAAATGGTGGTTGTTTAATTTTCTCTGGTTGGTTGTTGTCTAAATGTCTTACAGTCTAAAGAAAATTAGTCAAAATAAAAATGGTGTTTGTTCAATTTTCTCTGAGTAATTTTCTTTGAATTTCTCTAGTTTGAACTTAGAGAAATTTCAATTTTCTCTACCCTGTTTAATTTTCTTTGGTTTGAACTTAGAGAAATTTGAATTTTCTCTTGTTTGAACCCAGAGAAATTCTTTGGGAAGTCCAAAATTTCTCTGGAGAGAATTTTTCTGGGAAGAATTTCTCTGGATTGAAATTTCTCTGGATCAATGTTGAGGGACCTTAAACATTATGAAAATATTAAATGTCCTTTATGCTATAAAATCTTAATATCAAGGACCCATATCAAATATATTGAAACACAATTTAAATAGATGAAGTTAAAATTAAGAAAATAAAGTAAAATCCCATTACCCTAAGACCTTTTAATAACAAAAATATTTGGAGAAATTACAATAAATAAAAAAAGAAAAAGAGTTTGACTATTAATACAAAATAAATTTTTAATTTTTAATTCTATCAATTTAAAGTCAAAATTTTTATTTATTTTCAATCTAAACTATTTGTCTTGAGTTTTTAATTTTGTCAATTTAAATTTAAATTTTTTATTTATTTTCAATTTAAACTATTTACATAGTTTCTTTAATTAAAATTGACAGAAAATTTATATTTTAGCCATTAAAATGTCTAAAATATGATTTTTTTGGGTGAATTTAATAACTAAAAAATGTTTTTTTTTTTGTTTTTTTGTTTTTACCTAACAACATAGATAAATTATTTAAATTGAAAATAAATCAAATAATTAAAATTAAAATTTCAAAATTTATTTATTTACAGCGGTCAAATCCAAATTTTTTTGTTTATTGTAATTTTCCTAAAATATTTTTGATTTAGGTTTTTAGTGTTAGTTAAGTGCCCAACTAATTGGTATTCCATAAGAAACCTCATCGTACTGCCAGTACGGCGTGGATAAAGTCCACCTCACTTAGGATATTTGTCTGGAGATGGGAAATCATTCGGCGATTGCATTTTTATGTATTATGTAGGTTCAGTAGAGCTTCGTTTGTCAGCAATTCTGACTACTTCCACCTGGACTTTAAAGTCAGCAAAGCCTAGCTCGAAGTTTAATTTTGGCTTGGGGTAGGGGGCATAGCGAGCAGAAAATTCCTTATCAGACAAAGCTCTATAAAGTAAGGAAGAAAACAAGTCTTAACTAAAAGCCCAAAGGCTAACCTATCGAAGTCACTTGCGGATCCGGATTCCACTCTTTTTGAGTTAACGAAGTCAAGTCAGTGGCTGGAGCAGGAATGAAAACCTTTATTAGGGATCGGATCCACCAAAGCCCACACACACACACACACACTCTCTCTCTCTCTCTCTCTCTCTCTCTCTCTCTCTCTCTCTCTCTCTCTCTCTCTCTCTCTCTCTCTCTCTCTCTCTCTCTCTCTCTCTCTCTCTCTCTCTCTCTCTCTCTCTCGTTGTTTAAGCCAATCAATTGAAGACCCCTAGGCTACGACCTTCCATTTTCATTCACATCCAAAACCCTAAAGCTATGTTTGGTTAGGGATTTATAAAGAAAAAAAAAAAAAAGTATGTGAAATTAAATGAAATGTAAATATATTTTATTCACATTTCACTTAATTTTTTCTTTTCTCTTCTCAAATCTTTCGACCAAACACAGTATAAAACCCAATGACAATAAAAAGGGAATGATAGTCACAACAAAGCTTCATCGAAATCGAAGAAATTCTTGGATTTTTTTATTGTAATCAACTCTACCCTTCGATTTCAGATCCTCAACTCAAAATAAACTTTATTGTTGTGTGGATTTTATGTGAATTTATCTTTCATTTTACTATCACCAAAATAAACTTGATTGTTGTGTGGATCTAAAACCCAGGTCAGGAATTTCACATATTATTATTGCTTTGTTAATTTCTCTTATCCAAATTGTAGATAAAAGATATGCTTATTACACTCTCAAGTTCTTTGAAAACAATTCAAGCCGCCCACCAAAGTGGTGCAATGGCGCCGACATCGTAAAGTTCCCTTACTGCCAAATTGGACGAAAGTATCGAATGGAACTACCCGCATAAAATACGATGAATCCATACCCGCATAGGAATGAAAGGTACCCATCTCTTTCCCCAAAATACTCTAGGCCTAAGGGTTGCTAAAAAGTCTTCTGATTTGTTTATCCTGTTTTGGAGTTTTTATACCACAGTTTGTATAATACTAGGTGCTCGTATGATTTATTTTTATGTATCCAACTTTTCTTATGCAAAGACTTGAAAGATTCCAAAAGATTAGTTGATGTAAGTTTGATATTGTTTGTAAATTTGCTACCACAATATGCACAGAGAGTAATGGTAATTTCATTGTTACTGCACAATTTTACTTTTGAAGATCCTAATTTAGAAATCTAGATGATTGAATAAGGTTTGATTTTGATGGAATTGCTATTATTTTTCAAAGATCAATAAATTTTGGAAGGCATCCTATAAAAATTGTCAAGTTAGATCTAATCTATGTAGTTGTTTGATGAGCCATCAAGATTGATTTCCGTGGTTCCATAAGTTGGTTCCATGGTTGATATGGAGGTGCTTCTCCTTTCACTAGTCGTTCTATTACATCATACTGCTCAATTAGTTGGGTAGAAGGAACTCCTATTGTGCGAATCACTTAACGTCTACGAAAATCAGCTAAAGACCTTTAAACATAGGAAGCTTGTCTTCAAGCCTACACCCTTAGCCAAGTCATTATTCCTCCGACTCTAACTACTACATATATTGAGTTTGAACTTTGAATCATATGGTCAGGAATAAAAAAATTTAACTAATTGCAAATATTATTCTCATACGTTGAGGTTTATAAAGTTTGAAAATAAGTCTCCAAATGCTTTTTGCAGCCTTCAAAATTCAAGAAGTGATAATCCTAAGAAATATTCATTTTGAGATTTGAAAAACTTGTGCCAATTTAAATTAAAATGATTAGAAACTCAATATTTGTAGTGTTTACCGTTGGAATAATCTTCTGTGTACAAAAAATAAATTGAAACTAAATCAAACAATAAAATGAATTACGTACTGAATTTATTTTACCGAACCAAATGACTAATAAAAGATCAAGTCGAGTGTGTGACACTTTGTCCTTAAGACAGATTTGCCCTACTACGGTGCTTACGGTTATGTGGCGTCTATCTCCCAGGATATAATGATCTTCACAAATTTGTAGTAGCACTCCAAACAACTTTGTTTGGCGAACTAGAACCTGTGTTCTATACCCTCTAAATTTTTCCTAAAAAATATATGAAGAATATATGCAACAAAGCAAAGATTAGACAGCAAGAAAATGGATTTTCAAACTGTTTTTCAGATTAGAATGACTGTTGGAAATGGCAGTATTTATAGACAATTAAGGCTGTCCAAACAGTTGCTGTATTTGAATAAACAGATGTAAATTCAAATGAACAGGTGCAGTTCAAAAAATGGACAGATAACTGCAGCAATTTCTATCTGTTGGTAACTGCTGGACAGATTTAAATATGTTTGGAAGTTTAATAACTATTCGGGTTCCAACAGATCCAAAACTGTTTAGACCGTTTGATCTGTTTGGAAAATTGAACTGGAGAAAGTAACAAATGGACAGAAAAATTAAATTCAAATTGAATTAATTTCGTTAAGAATTTTTGGAAAAAGTTAAAATAAATTTTCTCCAAAAAATTAATTTTAGAATCGACCTGATCCACAATCTACACCCGCGCCCAGCGACTGTGGCATGAACGTGTGGTGGTTTGAGCCAAGGTTCCATTTGTCCATAACTCCTCATTTTTACAAACTTGGGGTGCCCCTTGGGGCTCAACCTAAGTGTTGTAATCTAGAGCTTATATACATACACAAGCTCTCTTAAAGTTTCAATGTGGGATAACCCATTTCAAGGAAACCCACATTTATTTTTTTAATTGTCTATTCCACGAACTCGAAAACGACGTCAACTTTCCATTCACTCATAAATGGTTTTGACGAATCGTCTTTACAGTGTGACTTGCCATGCGGCAAGGAACATGTCACCTATTCGAATCCATCCCAAAAGACGATTGGGGCCCATTCAATTTTGGGCTCAAAGTTGGCTCAAAATAAGTCTTATAAAACCAAATTTTCCAACAATCCTCTACATGAATGGAATTTGACGGAGAGAAAATGCAACAACATGATCTAATTACAGAGAGTACATAAATTGGAAATATTCTGCAAAGGATAGTTAGCTTTTGGCTTTGAACCTTATTAGATTTATTAGCTAACTAGTGAACATAATGTCTTGAATTGTTCAACCATTTGTGTAAACCAAGACAATAGAACTCACACAGTATATCCCCAGACACAGTTTAGTTCTCACTATTGTGTTCATTTTGGCCCTGAACAACCTGGTCTTTCATGAGTGCTCTAGAGAATTGTAGCCCTTCACAAATCTCATAGAATCGGCCCAGTTCACACTCACATAGGTGATTCTTATGAAAAGTATCATGTCATACTCCATTAGGTTTACCTAGATATAAGAATCATTAAAATTTTACTTAACCTAAAACGCTGCAGACATCACTATTTCATCATAAAAATGGGTACGAGTTTGACTCCCCAGTGATCCTTCTGAGTCATACACAACTCGGTTGTCCCTTTGAACCTAGATCTTGGGATCTCCAGTCAATTAGGTTGGGTTGCCGTTGTGTTAACTCTTATTTAATAGGTTTTAGTCCTATTCCTCTCGATGAATTCTCAACTAGCTCTCTTGCTAACCCTTTGGTTAGTGGATCCGCTATGTTGTCTTTAGATTTCACATATTCAATGGAAATAATTCCATTAGAGAGTAGTTGTCTTACGGTATTATGTCAATGACGAATGCGTCATGACTTACAGTTATACATATGACTCTGTGCTCTACCTATTGCTGATTGACTATCACAATGTATGCATATAGCAGGCACCGGTTTTGGCCACATTGGAATATCTTCAAGGAAGTGACGAAACCATTCTGCTTCTTCCCCAGCTTTATCTGAAGCTATGAATTTTGATTCCATAATTGACCTAGCTATGCAAGTCTGTTTAGAAGATTTCTAAGATACAGCCACCCCACCAAGAGTAAAGACATACCCACGAGTGGACTTTGAGTCTCTAGTATCCGATATCCAATTTGCATCACAGTAACCTTCAAGTACTACTGGATATTTAGTATAATTCAGCCCAATGTTACGAGTAAATCGGAGATATCTTAGAACCCTTATAATTGCTTTCCAGTGTTCTACTCATGGATTACTCGTATATCTACTTAGTTTACTTACTGCATAAGCTATATCTGGACTAGTGTAGTTCATCAAGTACATTAAGTTTCCAATAATTTGGGCATATTTTAATTGAGAAATACTTTTCTGTACATTCTTAGAAAGAAACAAATTAACATCCACAGGTGTTCTAGCAAGATGATCATCATCTTTGCTGAATTTGTTAAATATTTTCTCAATGTAATGAGATTGTGACAAAGCATAACCTTCTGATGTTTTGGTAATTTTCATACCAAGAATTACATTAACAATGCATATGTCCTTCATGTCAAAATATTTATTCAACATTTTCTTGGTAGTTTTAATCATATCATTATTACTACCTATGATGAGCATATCATCCATATAAAGACATACAATGACATAATCTTTGTCTCTGTTTTTAATATAAACACATTTGTCACACTCCTTAATTTTAAAACCATTTGACATTATTGCCTTGTCAAATTTCTCATGGCATTGCTTTGACGTTTGTTTTAAACCATATAATAATTTAACTAATTTACACACTTTCTTTTCTTTTCTTGGAACAGAAAATTCTTCTGGTTGTTCCATGTAAATTTCTTCATTTAACTAACCATTTAAGAAAGCGGTTTTCACATCCATTTGATGAATTTCTAGATTGTACAATGATGCAATAGCAATTAGCATTCTAATGGATGTTATTCTAGTAACCGGTGAGTATGTGTCAAAGTAATCAAGACCTTCTTTTTGTCTATACCCTTTGACCACAAGTCTTGTCTTGTATTTGTCAATTGATCCATCTGCTTTCATTTTTCTTTTGAAAATTCACTTGTACCTAAGAGGTTTATAACCTGGTGGTAAGTCCACTAATTCCCAAGTGTGATTTTGCAAGATAGATTCAACTTCACTGTTGACAGCTTCTTTCCGTAAAGGAGCTTCAGGACTGGATATAGCCTCTTTAAAAGTTAAAGGCTCATTTTTAACAAAAAAGTTAGAAAATCTGGACTAAAAGATTTTGAAGTTCTAGCACATTTACTACACCTAGGTTCCTCTTCCTCATCTTGATCTATCTCTTGCTCTTGATCTTATTCTTGATCCTGACTAGTAATAGCATCATGAGATCTTTTGTTAGTACTAGTCTCTTGTCCAGTTTTATTCGAAAACTCATATTCAAAGAAAGATGCATTTCAAGATTCAATAATAGTATTTACATGCATTTCGGTATGTTCTGATTTATAAATCAAAAACCGATATGCACTACTATTCTTGGCATAACCAATGAAAATGAAATCAACTGTTTTAGGACCTATCTTAGTCTTTTTAGGATTAGGAATAGCCACTTTAGCCAAACACCCCCACACTTTTAAGTATTTGTAGGATGGTACTCTTCCATGCCACATTTCATAAGGTGTTTGATTCACTTTCTTTCGGAGTATTTTATTAAGTATATAATTAGCAGAAAGTATTGCTTATGAGGTAATCCATAACTTATTAACATGGCATTCATCATTTCTTTTAAAATCTTATTTTTTCTTTCAACAATTCCATTTTGCTGAGGCGAGTAAGGAGCGGTGGTTTGATGAATTATTCAAGTTCTTTACAAAACTCACCAAAAGGTGATTCATATTCACCACCTCTATCACTTCTAAGTTTCTTAATTTTTTTTACCAAGTTGATTTTCAACTTCATTCTTATATTGAATGAAAGTTTCCAAAGCTTCATCCTTGGTTCGAATTAAATAAACATAACTATATCTAGTATAGTCATCTATGAAAGTGATAAAATACTTTTTCCCACCTCTAGTTTGAATTGATTTAAAATCACAAATTTCACTATGAATTAATTCAAGTGGTTCTGTACTTCTTTTAATTGAATGAAAAAGGGTTTTGGATAATTTTGTTTTAACGTAAATTTCACATTTATGATTTGAATCAATATCAAATTTAGATAAACATTCCATATTAATTAATCTACGCAAAGATCCATAATTAACATGTCCAAGTCTACCATACTATAAATTTGAAGACTCAAGCAAGTAAAAAGAAGATGTATTTTTAATAATAACAGAGGGTACAACAGTCATTATATTCATTTTGAAAAGACCATTAGACATATAACATTTTCCTACATACATTCCGTTTTTGGTAAGTACAAACTTGTCACTTTCAAAAACTAGCCTAAACCCATTTTTACTCAACAAAGATCTGGAAACAAGATTCTTGCGAATGTCCAGTACATGTAGCACATTGTTAAGAGTGAGTTCCTTTCCAGATGTCATCTTAAGTACAATCTTTTCTTGTCCTTCAACTTTGGAAGTTGAGGAGTTGCCCATAAAAAGTTGTTCACCGTTGTCCACTGTAGAATAAGATGTGAACATCTTTTTGTCGGCACAGATGTGGCGAGTAGCACCGGTGTCCACCCACTATTCCTTAGGATTTCCAACAAGATTTGTCTCGGAAACAACTGCAGAAAGATTGATGTCATTTACACCATTGGAAATATTGTCCACTTCGGTCATATGGGCTTGAACAGGCTTCTTGCTTGTTCTTCTTTTGCTTTTGCCTTTGCTACAGCAATCTTTGGCCCGATATCCCTCTTTGTCACAGATGCAATACTTGCTATTAAACTTGTACTTTTTAATTTCCCCTCCTTTAGAGCCTTGTGATGAACTTTTTCTAGAAAACTTCCATTTCTTTGCTTTTGGAGGATGTTCCACCACATTTGTCTTAGACTCCATAGGATGCTTACCAGTCCACTTTTCAGAATTGTGGTTGTTCTCCTCAATCCTCAAATGCATAATTAATTCTTCTAAAGACATTTCTTTGCGCTTGTATTTGGGATAGTTCTTGAATTCCTTCCAGCCTAGTGGTAATTTCTCAATTAAGGCTGCAATTTGGAAGGATTCACTGAGAGACATGCCTTCTGCGTGAATATTATGCAGAATGAGTTGGAGATCTTGAACTTGGTTGATCACAGTCTTAGAATCAACCATCACAAAATTTAGGAATTTGCCAACCACAAATTTCTTTGAGCCGGTATCTTCCGTTTTGTACTTTTTCTCCAAAGACTCTCAAAGTTCCTTTGCTGTTTTGATAGGACTGTAGACGTTGTATAATGTATTGTCAAGTCCGTTCAAGATGTAGTTCCGGCAAAGGAAATTAGCATGTTTCTAGGCATCGACCGCAACAACTACTTGCCGATCAATTTCATCCTCGTTTAGAGTAGGAGCATTAACAAGTCAAGTTCAGAGTTGTAAGATAGAACAGCATTTTTGCTGCCATATTTTAAAATCAGTTCCAGAGAACTTCTCTGGCTTCTCACCGTGATTTACTGGTACAGTCACAACAGGAGAGGGGGTTGACGCAATTGCAGCCACCATACCAGTACTCGTTTGCGCAGAAAACAAAATTATAAAACTCGAATGGCTACTCATTTGTTTCAGTAGCCATGAATTCGAATTTATAAAACAAAATTATGATTAGAATTTTATACTACACAGAAAATTAATCCAAATTCACAGAATTAAATTCTATAAAAAAAAAAAAAAACAAGAATGTAACTTTCATTTCCAATTAATTTGAAAATAAAATAAAATTTATTTAACCAAATTAATTCCACACAGAAAATTAAATTTTTGTAACACTTCAATAATTAAAATATTAAAACAGAATTTTAATTAATGAATACTCAAAAAATAATTTCTGAAAACCAAAATTAATTTCTGACAAAATTCCATAAATAAATATTTTGAATTGTTAATGACACCAGTATATTACTACTAGTTGTCAAAAAAAAAAAAAAAGACAATATATTACTACTATCTGTCAAACAGTATATTACTACTATTTGTTTTCCAACCAGAATATTATTTTGTAAAATCATAGAAAATAATTTTTGTAAGAAAAAGAAAAATAAAAGGAAATAAACGAAAAATTCTATAAACAGAATAATTTAAATTTGTCTTAAGATTGTTGGAATAATCTTCTGTGTACAAAAAATAAATTGAAACTAAATCAAACAAATAAAATAAATTACGTACCGACTTTATTTTGCCGAACCAAATGACTAATAAAAGATCAAGTCAAGTGTGTGACACTCTGTCCTTAAAACAGATTCGCCCCGCTCCGGTGCTTACGGTTATGTGGCGTCTATCTCCTAAGATATAATGATCTTTACAAATTTATAGTAGCACTCCAAACAAATTTGTCTGGCAAACTAGAATCTGTGTTCTATACTCTCTAAATTTTTCCTAAAAAATATATGAAGAATATATGCAACAAAGCAAAGATTGGACAGCAAGAAAATGGATTTTCAGACTGTTTTTCAGATTAGAATAATTGTTGGAAATGGCAGTATTTATAGACAATCAAGGCCGTCGGAACAGGTGCTGTATTTGAATGAACAGATGTAAATTCAAATGAACAGATGCAGTTCAAAAAATGGACAGATAACTACAGCAGTTTCGATCTGTTGGTAACTGCTGGACAGATTTAAATCTGTTTGGCAGTTTTATAACTGTTCAGGTTCCAGCAGATCCAAAACTGTTTAGACTGTTTGATCTGTTTGGAAAATTGAACTGGAGAAAGTAACAAATGGACAGAAAAATTAAATTCAAATTGAATTAATTTCATTAAGAGTTTTTGGAAAAAGCTCAAATAATTTTTCTAAAAAATTAATATTAGACTTGACCCACACCCGTGCCCGGATGGACAGTGCCAGCGTGAGCGCGTGTGGTGGTTTGAGCCAAGGTTCCATTTGTCCATAATTCCTCTCTTCTACAAACTTGGGATGCCCCTTGTGGTCCAACCCAAGTGTTGTAATCTAGAGCTTATATACATACACAAGCTTTCTTAAAATTTCAATGTGGGACAACTCATTTCAAGGAAATCCACATTTATTTCTTTAATTGTCCATTCCACGAACTCGAAAATGCCGTCAACTTCCCTTTCACTCATAAATGGTTTTGACGAACCGTCTTCACCGTGTGACTTGCCATGCAGCAAAGAACACATCGCCTATTTGGACCCACCCCAAAAGACAATTGGGGCCCACTCAATTTTGGGCTCAAAGTTGGCCCAAAATAAGTCTTATAAAACCAAAATTTTCAACAATTAACTTGTGGTTATTATTATTATTATTTTTGGTTTTCTATGTACGAAGAACATAAAATATGTTTACCTTTTTTTTTTCTTTTTGCAAAAATTACAATAAATAGCACATTTAGTATACATGTTCTCAAGAACATAAAAAATCAAAAAGTAGTGCTACTTTAACCAAAAAGTTAGTCTCATTTGAGGACTACATATTTTAGTCAAAAAGTCACTATAAGTTGTAATATCACTCTCTCTATTTTTTTACACATCTTTTCGTAAAAGTTAAAAAATTATTAAAATAGCATGTTTCCAAACGATACAAACTCATTTTTCAAGCCTAATGATGTAGCATTCTATTAAAATATTGATAAATTACAAATATACCTCTTGAAGTTTGCTTAAAATACATATTGTCCTCTGTGATTTTGAAAATTACATATTGCCCTTTTAAGTTTCTAATTACATAACAAATAACTCATTTATTGATAAATTATCAAGTTAATTAATTATTTTTTATGATATCAGAAATATATTTCAATTAACCATTCAAATAATTTTATTATTATGTAGTAGAATAATTAAAATTTTCATCTATCTATTAATTATGTTAAATAAATTTTTTTGACATTGAGATATTTGTAATTTCTAAAATAAACCTTAGGAGTTAAGTCAACTCTCTCTCTAATATTTTCTCTAATCATCAACCAATTATTTTTTTTTATATTATATATCATTGGATCTAGAAAGTCAGTTTATAAAATAAATTTATCTATCATTTTTTTAAATGAAAACAAGTATAGTAAGTTACCAAAAGGGGTGAGTGATCGAAGGTGATTTCCGGAGGGAAGACGGAAGGATGAGTGTGGTAGGAAAGAATGAAACTTGTTTTGAACATAAGTAAAATCACAATTTTCTTATTTCCAAAAATTCTAAGAACTATAGCTAGATTTTTTTAAAGTGAAAACAATTAGCAAACATATTTTTTATTCCAATTTCAAAAATTCTAAAGCTAAAGAAAAATAAATAAAATAAAAATCTCACTATTCAAAATTTGTGAAGTTAGAAAACATGTTTTTTAAAAGTAAAAACAATTAACAAACGTGTTTTTTATTCCAATTTCAAAAAATCTAAAGTAAAAAAAAAAAAAAAAAACTCATCAAACGAACCGGAAAAATAACCCATCGACAAGTGACCCAACCAGTTACTTTTTCGGATGTCTCACCAGTCCTGTTTTCAAAACATTGCTCCCATTCGTTCTCTCTCTCTCTGTATTTGTATCTGTGCATGAACGAAAATCTCTGTTTCACACTTTCTCTGTCTCTCGCCCCTTTGATTTTTTCTTCTCTCTTGGAGTTGAGTGGTACTTCTGTCTAGCAACGATCGTAGGTTAGTTTTTCTATCTTTATTTTTTACTTTATTTTTTGTAATTGTGCGTGAATGGGTATCTGATTCAGTAAACATTGTTGGTATATAGGAATTATAATTGCAATGGGTGTTGGATAGGAGAGATATATATAAAAGAATAATAAGGGCCTGTTTGGGTGTCTTCTTATATCTGCTGCTTTAGGTAATTGTTATCTTCTTGGTTGGAACAGCTCAATTTTTTCACACACAAACAAACCTTCTTTCTCTCTCTTAAGCGCAAGAATACTGGATATGTACATCCTGAATATGTAAAAATATGAATTCGTGGATATGTTGTTATAATTTAAGAGAAAGACAAATATACTTTAAAATAGAAGACAATTTATTCATTGAGTTCTTGTTCATAAATAGGGGAGCACAAGAAGGTTATAGCAATAAAGTAAGAACAAACTAACAGCTAGCATAAATCAAAGGAACTAACTCAACAACTACTTAGATACTACTATAAACTAGGCAAATTATAACAAACTCCTAAAGAATAGGACAATAAGCAAACAACCTTTATTCAGCCTAAACTCTAACACCCTCCCTCAAACTGAATGTTATGGAACTGTCAGTTTAGAAAGACTAGTGTATGCCTCAAACTGGATCTTCCATGGAACAAACACCAAGTAGCCTTCGCAGCTTCGCAAACACGTCCAATTTGAGTGGCTTTGTAAGAATATCTGCAACTTGATCCTCACTGCTGCAGTAGAACAGATCGATGGTGCCATTATTTGCAAGTTCATGCAAAAAATGGTACTGTACATCAGTATGTTTACTTCTTCCATGCAAAACTGGATTTTTTGAAAGCTTAATTGCTGAAGTGCTATCGCAATAGACCGGTGTGGGGCTGCCTTGACAAAAGCCTAACGCTTCAAGAAGTCTCCTCAACCAAATTGCTTGAGATGCACATGTCGCAGCAGCGACGAATTCAGCTTCAGTGGTTGATAAAGTGACGATTGGCTGCTTCTTTGATGACCACGAAACAGTCCCTGAACCCAGCATCCCGAAGTGCTTCTTCTATCATCTTGATCTCCAGCATAATCACTATCAGTGAAGCCTCTCAAGCCTGATCTTCCTCCCTTCTTGTAGAACAGCCCAAATTCCTTAGTACCTTGCAAGTATCGAAAGATCCTCTTGGCAACTAGAAGATGAAACTCAGTAGGATTCTCCATGTATCTACTGATGAGACTCACAGAATACATTATGTCTGGCCTTGTTGCTGTCAAATATATTAAACTTCCCACAATTTGCTTGTAAAGTGTGCTGTCAACCTTCTTTCCTTCATGATTTTTAGTTAGCTTCAGACCAAACTCAGTTGGTGTGCTCACAGAATTGCAATTCTTCATTTGAAATCTTTCTAAGATTTCTTGCACATATTTCTTTTGAGAAATAAAAATTCCTATGAGTTTCCTCATTAGTCTGACACACCATAAGGAGGGTAATTTCTTGTTCTTCTTCCTTTTTTGCAAAATAAGATTTTGCACTGTAATTTTTATTCAAATTTGTTCGACACTCAGAGCGATAATGGCCATACCTGTGACAACGGTAACATTCAACCTTAGATTTGTCTGCTGAGTGTGGTTTGTGACCTGTAGAATTTTGACCATCACGTCCCTTCTAGTTTCCTTTAGAGTAATCAGCACCTTTACTCTCTCCTGGTGTTTGGTGAGCATTCTTGCCTTTCCTACGCCCGGAATCCTTCTGAGTGTGGCTTGATGAGTGTTGTAACAACAATGCTTTCTCTACAGGTTCTGCTGACCTCTGATTCATTCTGTACTCATGAGCACATAATGAACCCATTAGACCTTCAATTGTCATGATCGAAAGATCACTTCTTCAATTGCAGCAACAACATGATCAAAACGACCTGTCAAGGATCTCATGATCTTTTCAATAACTCGTATATCTTCTTTTTTTTCACTACTAACCCGTAATTGATTAACAACAGATTGAACATGTGAAAAATAGTCAGATATAGATTCAGAATCTTTTATTTTGAGAGATTCGAATTCACCTCGCAAGGTTTGCAACCTTACACTCTTCACTTTCTCATCGCCTTTGTAGGATTTCTGCAACATGGTCCATGCCTCCTTAGCCGTAGTTGCACTCGAGATCTTTTCAAAAACAATCTTGTCTACAGCTTGGTAGAGGAAGAATAAAGCCTTCTTGTCCTTCTTTTTGTTGTCTCTCAAACTGTCCTTCTCAACTTGAGTAAGTGCTGCTGCTGCAGCTTGATCAAATGGTTCTGCGTATCCAAGGTCGACAACCTCGGATTGCTCCTGAAAGCCAAACAACGCCTTCATCTGGACACACCATTGATCAAAGTTTTTCCCACTGAACATCGGAAGTTGAGGCTGAATTGATCCGTTCATCGTTGGACACTGCTTACAAGCAATCTAAGAAAGAGAACTTAAACCAACAAGAACACTGGATAACCTAGCTCTAATACCACTGTTATAATTTAAGAGAAAGACAGATATACTTTAAAACAGAAGAAAATTTATTCATTGAGTTCTTGTTCATAAATAGGGCAGTACAAGAAGGTTATAGCAATAAAGTAGGAACAAACTAACAACTAGCAGAAATCAAAGGAACTAACTCAACAACTACTCAGATACTACCATAAACTAGGCAAATTATAACAAACTCCTAAAGACTAGGACAATAAACAAACAACCTTTATTCAGCCTAAACTCTAACATATGTTGGGGCATCTCAAGCCCTTAATCAATACCCATATCAAATTCAAATTTGAGTAAAAAAAACTCCCCAAACCCTCTTCACGCCTTTACTTGAAAAGCTCATATCAAAATGAATTCCCTCCGCTCTCTTACTCAAATTTTTGTCAATTTTACTCAAAACAGGGGAGGCTTATATTATTTACTCAAATTTCTATCCAATCTAAACTTGGCAATTGGGCACTTTCACCTAAACTTGAGTTTATTTTGCTCAAATTTGAGTTTATTCATTGGAATGTTTCACGTCTAATAAAGCTTTTTACTCAAGCTTCTACTCAATTTGAGTAAAAGCTTTAAGTAAGGGTCGGAGATGGTCTTAGGCCAAAGGGATGTCAATGATAATTAGAGTTTGGGACACTAAGTTCCTCCGTGTAGATTATTAATTTAAAAAAAAAAAATTAAATTTTTTTAATAAGTGTAATAAGATAGTAGAAGTACGATTTATGAAAATAAAAAAATACCCCCAATATAATTTTATCATATTTTGTCCATTTTTTTAAAAAATAGATGAAAAAAACATATAGGTTTCATTTGTTTTAATGTATTTATATACCTACATTGCACTAAAATAATCTTTTTATTTTCTAGTGTTTGGTTAATACTTCAAACTGAAACAAAAACTCTGTACAGTATGCATTGGGTAGAAACAAACAAGAAAATGAAAATGAGTTAATTAGACATTTTAACTAGTAACAAGTATTATATGACAACAATGATAGAGAGCTCTAATTTTGCAGTTTTAAAGAGAGCTCTAGTGATGTGGTAAGAGAAGAAAATAAAAAAATAAAACAAAAATATAGACACACATCACATATGAGCTTCATTCCTTGTTACATTAGTAAAGTTCTCTTTAGAGTTCCAAAATTAAAGCTCTCAATCTTTATTCATTATATAAAAGGTACATTGAAGACGTCCAGTGCATTAGGGATGCTATTAAATCCACCATGGTATATTGATGACGTCTAGTGTATTAAGGATGCTATTAAATCCACGAGCAATGATTGAAACCTCCACAAAAACTTTACTCTCACAACCCCCGCATCATTCTATGTGAGAGAGAGAGAGAGAATAAATAAATAAATAAAACAAAAACACACATGGGCCAATCACACATATTTGGAGGTCATGAGAGGGTCTCTAAATTGGGAGTCCCAAGCTTTTTTTCTAAATCCAAGATAAGACTGTGATGACTTCATGGATTGAGACAAGTCATAATATATTTTTTTGGAAAATGCTTTAGACCCCCAGTGGGGGTGCTGGGGTCCTTGCTGATTGGCTGGAAAACATTTTTTTTTTTTTTTGGACTTCAGCCACTGGCAGTGTGCCATGTGGCACTGGGGGTGCTGGGGGTGCCTAGTCACTGGGGGTCTCCAGCATCACTCTATTTTTTTTTTTTTGCTGCCTAAATCAAACCAAATTGTATATATGTATATATTTTTAAAATTTTTATTTATATTGACATGTTTTTGTCTTATTGTTATGTACAATGAATTTTGATTACACTTATAATTTTTATACACAAAATTATCAGGTAAACGAAAAAAGTAGTAGAAACTTGAGTCAGATTTTGTAGTTGATTTAATTTGTATTAGTTGTATTAATAATATTTTACTCTTAGTTTGTGGCATGTTTAAATGTTAAAAACTTATTTATTTTAATTATTTATTATTGAGTGATTTGCTTGTTTTTAATATAGTGGAATCGTGGTTTCAACTCGAATCAATCCAAGTTAGTTTGGGTTGGGTTGGATTGGTTTTAGTACATGATTGGTTTAGTTCTAAGTCCAAAAACTCAAAAACGATTACAATTGGGTTGGTTTTAAATTTAGTGACCAACAGACTATGAACACCTCTACTATGCATTGGGTAGAAACAAATAAGAAAAATGTTAGGCATCTCAAGAAATTTATTAATATTTTTACTAAATGTTTCCTATAGGTATGAGACTCACACTCACATAAGATATTTAATAAAAATATTAATAAATCTCTTAATGTCTCTAATATTACTCAAGAAATAAATAAATAAATAAACAGTGGTGATAGAGACCTCCAGAACCCCCCACACATTTTGTGAGAGAGAGGAAAAAAATATTAAAAAAATAATGAGTGGTCACAAATCAATTGGAGGTTGTGGGGGTTACAAATTTTGGGAGTTCCAAGTATTATTCTAAAAAAAATGAGTTAATTAGACATTTTAACAAACAAATATTATATAACTGATATATTGAAGATGTCTAGTGTATTAGAGATGTTATTAAAATCAACCAAGATAAGACCTTGATGACTCCATGGATTGAGGCCCAAAATATTTTTTTGTCGGCTAAAACATGTGGAACACATCTTGGACCTATATAGCATTCACACTTTGAGCAAATATTTAAGTGAGGTATTGGGAAGTCTAAGAGCAGCTCCTCGCGTTGCACCTATGCCATTTTTATTGGGGAAGGAAGTGTATGTAAATTTTCATAAAAATATAAAAATTATCTTGCAAAATCATATAATTTAAACACAAATTTGCATAATTTAATTCATAAAAATTTGAAAAAACACAACTTATCGTAAATTCTCATAAACATATATAAGTCACCTTATAAAATCGCGTAATTTAATATGAATTCACGTAAGTTAACCCATAAAAATGTATGTAAGTTCTCACAAAAATGTGTAACTTACATCACAAAAATATGTAAGTAAATGGCATACCATATGCCTTGCACACTCAAGAATTATTGTTTATAATTAATAAATTTAGATATTAATCTAAATTATATTATTAAATTCTTTTTTTTTCTTATGTGATTATACTTAAAATATATTATATAATTTTACCTTAATATTAGCCCATCCCATCGACGAATCTTGGGTCCGCCCATGCTTGGGAGTGGATGATGTTGTTGGTTACGAAGGAACGTTGAAAGCAGAAAAAATAATAATACGGAGGCACAGTGAGCGGTGGCTCACAATTATGAAGAAAGGGTTATATCGTCAAAGAATGGAATGATGTACATGGGTTAGAGGAAGGGAAAGCGGAGATGGAGGCATTGGTGAAAATGAAAACATGGTGAGAATAAGAGAGATAAAGGAAGAAGCGTTACTTGTAAAGAGAAAGAGATGTGGTGTTTTGAGATTGACGAAGATGACCATGGTAAGACGTGGACAATAAGGTAATTGTTGGAAAAATATGATTTTATAGGCTTATTTTGGGCTAATTTTGAGCCTAAATTTGATAGGACCCACACGTCTTTTGGAGTGGGTTCGAAGAGGTGACGTGTTCCTTGTCGCATGGCAAGTCACATGGTGAAGACGGTTCGTCAAAACCATTTATGAGTAAATGAGAAGTTGACGTCATTTTTCAGGTTCGTGGAATGGACAAATTAAAGAATATAAAATATGGGTTTCCTTGTAAGGCTTGTTATACATTGAAACTTTAAAAGAGCTTGTGTATGTATATAAGCTCCAGGTGGCAATACTTGGGTTGGGCCCCAAGGAGCACCCCAAGTTTGTAGAAGAGAAGAGTTATAGACAAAGTGAACCTTGGCTCAAACCAACACACGCGTGCGCGCCACCGCAGCCGACCGGTCTGGTTGGTTCTAGCATTAATTTTTTGGACAAAATTTATTTGAATTTTTTCAATTTCTTGCGGAAAAATTAATTTAAATTTTGCGCTAATTTTTTTAGTCCAAACAATCCCTTGTCCAGTTCATTTCCAGCAGTTTTAAAACTGCCCAGACAAATTTAAACTGCCGAGCAGTTATCTGTTGAAATTGCCACCAGATCTATTTAAAATTCAAACTGTATCTGTTCAGGTTTTTTGTACCTGTTCGGACAGATCTAAATGGTTACCATTTGCCTATAAAAGTAGTCCCTTTCCAGCATTTGTTTGATTCAAAAAAATTCATTTTCTTGTCTTCATTTTGCTCTCTTGCATTATTATTCTTCATACTAAGCTTAGAGAAAAATTCAGAGAGTATAAAACACAGGTTTTGTTCATTGTACAAATTGTTTGGAGTACTACTACAATTTGTGTAGATTATTATGTCTTGAGAGATAGATGCCATTTATCCTTAAGCACCGAAGCGGGGCAAATCTGTCTTAAAGACAGAGTGTCACACACTCGACTTGATCTAAAAGTTGTATCGGTAATAAATTCTATAAGTAATTTATTTATTTTTGTTTGATTTGTTTCAAGTTATTTATTTTACACAGAATATTGTTCCAACAGTATTTTTGTTTGAACATCAAAGCATAATAAGGTAATTTTATATTTTCTATTACAAATGTTAAAAGATAAAGTCTGATAAGGAGGTTAGTGTAATTTCTCAAATGTGAAAGGAAAATAGTATTAAACACAAACCTCCAAGGTTGTCAATGTAATTTACCCTAAAAATGTTACATATAATTCATTTTTTTATCTCATTTTCTCACCACTATACACAAGTAAGTCAGTCGCATGTGCATCTATCAGCATGGATCTCATTAGTGTGTAAGAATAAGAAAATAAGGTAAAAAATAATAATGTATTGCATTACACATTACACATTAACAAAAATATGTAAAATTCACTTACTTACGTCGACATAAATAAGAAGTTTTAATAAAAAAATAAGAACATATATATAATAATTAAGAAAATATACATTCATATTTATATTTATAGCTATAAATATATTATATTTAATTATTAATTTTAAAATTTTAAATAAAAATCTTTCAAAACTAATGGATAGTGACTTATAAATCTATTTTTTAATTTTTTAATTTACTTAGACCACATCACTTTTTTTGTTTTTTTACTTTTTTTTGTAATAAATAAAAAAAAAATCAACTTATTTAATACTTCCTAAAATAACTTTATCTATTATATGCTCTAGAATCCACCAAGATAAGAACATGATGACACCTCATATTGAGACTAGCCGGCTAAAAACTTTGTATATGCTCTAAAATCCACCAAGATAAGAACATGACAACACCTCATATTGAGACTAGCCAAAATAAATTTTTTGTGCCGGCTAAAACATGCAGGACACGTCTCAACCTATATATCCAGAATCGATCCTGAGCTAAGGCCAGTGAGACATGTGCCTTAGGCCTCAAAAAATTAGCCCAAAATAGAGTTTCCAAATTTAGAAAAGTATTATAGTATATTATAAATATAAATAAGCCCAAAATATTTTTGTTGTTTTAGGACCAATCTAAAAGACTCAAAAATATTCTGTTGAGCCCATATTTGTTTATAAGTGTGGTTTGACTCAATTGAAATTAAAATATATAAAAAATGTTGGTGGCTCTTGAATGAGAAACACTAAATACACATACAAAATGTTAGTGGCCCAAAATAGGGCCCCTAATTTTTTTATTTTTATTTTCTTTCTTTATTAGATTTTTGTGAAACAAAAATGTTTCAGACCTCTAAATGAGAAGCTTTAGAGGAAGTTCTAGAGGTGGGCCCCACTTTATGATTTGATGTTTTGCCTTGTGATGTTACATTTTTTGTTTTTTGTTTTTTGTTTTATGTATTGCTACATCCCTAGAGTTAGCATTAGAGCTCCAACTCTAGTGCTCTCTATCATTACTCTTAATTCAATCTCAATCACATTCATACACAACATATTTAATAAACAACAATGCAATCTCACTCATAAACAACATATTCAATAAACAACAATTAATTCAATGCATATTCAATACATTTTAATTGAATAAAGTTTTCTTAATTTTGGTAACTTTTTTTTTTTGTATGAATATATTTTGATATCTATTTTGGTATCAATCGACAGTAATGATATGAAATAGAGTGATTTTTTTTTTTCTTCATAAATATAAACCTCCGTTTTTGTTTCGCCTTATGCCTTCAAAAACTCAAGGCCGGCCTTGTATATATCATTTACACTTTCAACAAATATTTAAGTAAGACATTTAGAAAATTGTTAGTTGGCCTAGGTGCTACAACGCCATTTTTATTGGCTAGACCCTTTGTCAGTGATAGGGGTGTTTGCAGATCAGATTGCCTTTCATCTACTATTCATTCAAATTTAGGTAGATTAAAAAAATGTAATTCACATTCTTGTTTATTCGGTTAGCGGATGCAGATTGAACGAATTGTGCAGATTGGCGAATGAATGTAGAATGATTTGGTAGTATGGGCTTTACTATTTTACGTTTTTCTTAGAACTTTTTTAGAGTAATTTTTTACTGTTTTGAGCCTTATTTGAGTCTAAAATTTTTTATTGTTCATTTTTTATAATTAAAATAAAGGTCAAATTTTCATATTTTATAAATAGCTAATATTATT
This sequence comes from Camellia japonica, assembly GCA_030407325.1. Classification (NCBI taxonomy): domain Eukaryota; kingdom Viridiplantae; phylum Streptophyta; class Magnoliopsida; order Ericales; family Theaceae; genus Camellia; species Camellia japonica. The sequence continues at coordinate 15,812,214 of JAPPVO010000031.1, read as the reverse complement.
ACTAAATAAAATATCTATTTTTTAACCAAAAATGCGGCAGACCCCCAGCCCCCATGACCCCCAGTGACCCCAGCCCCACGTGGCTGTGGGTGATTGAAAAAAAATAAAAAATAAAAAAATTGACCAATGGAAAAAAACTAGGAGTGCTGGGGGTCCCTAGCACCGTTGTTTTTTAACATTCAAAGTATTAAAACATAACATTATTTTTTTAAGGAGGGTTGGCAGATTCAGATGGGTCAAGTGACCTCTTATTCGCCATCCGCCCGAACATAGGTAAATTTAAAAAATCTATATTCATATCCGTCCGCTTATACTGAAACTACTTAAAAGTGAATGAATTAAATCGGATTGTTTGATTTTAATAAATCGGTTGGATTTGTAAGCACCCTAATTAGTGGGGTGGTTGAATAATAGTGTCAATTCATCAGATTATCAACAAATCACAATCCTAAAAAGAACCAACTAACCATGCTCTTGTACCACCCAATAATTTTTTGGAGAATTCACATTTTGGGCCCAACTATACAAAAACGTCATAATCACCCCCATAGTCATAACCTTACGGAATGACTAAACTATAGCATCTCCAAGGGGCGGCTAAAAAAGGCTTAGTAGGTATTTTCGCCAATGTAACTCTAATTTTGGGCTCTAATAAGTTGGCTATTGGGTTAGCTACTTTACCATTCTATCTTTTTGCTAGCTACAATTAAAGAGCCCCATAGGCTCTCCAAACAAATATGTATGTATATGTCTTGGATATTTCTATATTTATGTCTTGGATTTGGAATTATATATATTTTATAAATGTATATGTGTATGTAGCAATTTTATATGTTTTTTCAATTCTGTTTGATGAATTACGGAATAACTTATTTTGTATTTTGTATTTTTTTTCTCCTCATTCTACAAGTTTTGTATGCTTGTATGGACAAATTTATTATTATTGCAAATTTACATTAGTAAAATATCAGCAATTAGTATTTTTTGTTTTGAAAATTAATTAAGTTAGTTTGAATGATTAGCTAAAATTTGTGGTTGGAGAATACAATAGCTAAAGTAATTAAGTAAAATAAACAGTGTACTTTTTTCGTACTTTAGCTAGTGAAAACTAGAGAGTTTAGTAATTGCATTATTTTGAGACAATAAAGAAAAATATTATATATAATTCATTTTTTATCTTCTTTTTTTTTTTTTTATTCATTTCTATACTTAGGCTTCGTTTGGAAAGTTTCAATTTTAATCAAAAAGTCACTATAAGTTGTCACATTAGTCTCTCTACTTTTCTGTATATCTTTTCATAAAAAGCCAAAAGGTTACTAAAATAATATGCTTCCAAATGAGGCTTTAGTTTCATGTGTATTTATTAGTATAGATCTTATGACCTTGTATTTAGGAGTGAGCAAATAGTACAAAAAAATGAATTATGTATAACATTGCACATTAATAAATGTATACAAAATCTACTTATGTCTATAAATAAAAATTTTCAATAAAAAATAATATCGATAATATTAGATGGGAAGGTCAGTGTTGATGTTCATGTCTAAATTTTTCCTAAATATCCCTATAGTAGTGGTATGGGCAGTTATGTCCTCAATTCAAGTTATTTATTTATTTTTTTGATTTTTTTTTTCAAAATCTCTCGACTTATGATTTTTTTAAATTCATTTTAATTTTTAAATTTTAAATTCAATTATACAATCTATATATTATATAAAGAAAATAGTGTTTCTAACCCACAAGCCTTGTGAGAGTTTCAATATCTGTAACAACCCAAAAATTTAAGTTGTCCATTAAATTTTATATTAGTATTATTTAATTATAAATGAGAAAAACCCTAAATGTTTCATTAAATATTTCGTAATAGTAAAATAAAATATTGAATGTTATAGGTGTATGAGATAAAGTGTAATTAAATTAGGGAGTATATATTATCAGAAAAAAAGGGGATATATAATTAGTTTAAGATTTAGGCCCAAGTATAAATAAGCAACTAATCTAAACTTATCCATTTGAGGGATAAGCTTCAAGTCTAGAGCATGATGATGGCTACAAAATAGAGAGGCTATGTTTGCATGGCGTAGGCTCAAGGCACTTTATAGTCATAGTACAGCTCTGATATTACAATCGAATAGAAGCTCTAATGTATACATTTTTGTTATACTTAAATAAAGATTTTGGTAACCTTTTATTTTACTTCGCTGCACTATAATTTGTTATGACTTCAGTTATTGCTTGTTGCGACATTGAACCTTTGTGTACCGGGTTTGGGTCGTGACAAAAGTGGTATCAGAGCTTAGGTTTTTTAAATTATTTTTATCAAACTATTGGAGCATAAGACACATACACAAATAGGATGGGGGAAACGTTGAGTTAGATTACAAGTTGTATTTAAATTAAATATTTGTGTAGCAACCATCGCGGTATATATAATTATGGTATTTCATTAAAAATTTAATATAATCTTTCAAAATTTACAAAAAAAAAAAAAAATTATAAAAATACTGATTTTGAAACTATTTCCCATCAATGGAAAGTTCACGGATAAAAGAAATGAAAGCTTATTTCAAATTTCTTCAACCCTTGTATATGATTCTGTCATTTCATTTCTAGTCACTTGTTTAATTGTGTTCTCATTTTATTTTATTTTTTTATTTTTTATTTTCGTAAACAAAAACAATGAAAGGTTTTTAAAGTCACCAATTGTTTCTCATTTTGGCCCAAAACAGTTTTTGATAAATAAACAGTGAGTTATTCTTGGTTTTTTTTTTTTTTTTTGAGGTAATGATTTAGCAATGTTTTATATCAGATTAATCATCAAATTTATTCTTGATATATATATTTATCAGAGTACGCAATGGCTAGCTTACACATATGACAAATTTTGAGGACGAAATTTTTAAAAGGAAGGAAGATTGTAACAACCCAAAAATTTAAGTTGTCCATTAAATTTTATATTAGTATTATTTAATTATAAATGAGAAAAACCCTAAATGTTTCATTAAATATTCCGTAATAGTAAAATAAAATATTGAATGTTATAGGTATATGAGCTAAAGCGTAATTAAATTAGGGAGTATATATTATCGGAAAAAAATGGGGTATATAATTAGTTTAATATTTGGGCCCAAGTATAAATAAGCAACTAATCTAAACTTATCCCTTTGAGGGATAAGCTTCAAGTCTAGAGCATGATGATGGCTACAAAATAGAGAGGTTACGTGTCACCTAAAAAGTGTTGAGCAAGTATTAAACTTGGTATAAAAGGAGTGGTGCTATGAATGGAAGAAGGAAAAACAAACTAAGAAAGGGGAAGAAAATAGTAAAAGTCAAGAAGGTCTTTGATAGCGGAAAGAAAGAGTGAGGTATTAATTTTAAGGTAACGTGTTAAGACCAGTGCATGGGATAAGCTTAAGGCACTTTGTAGTCATAGTACAGCTCTGGTACTGCAATCGAATAGAAGCTCCAATGTATACATTTTTGTTAAACTTAAATAAAGATTTTGGTACCCTTTTATTTTACTCCGCTGCACTATTAATTTGTTATGACTTCAATCATTGCTTGTTGCAACGCTGAACCTTTAGGTATCAGGTTTGGGTCGTGACAATATCTCAATCTTAACCTTTTAATTTTTTGATTAAAAAAAAAAATTCAGCATTTATTAACTTCTCCCAACCCACAAGCCTTTTTGACTTCTTCCATACCTATTACCGCACCATTTTCAACTTCTCCTATACACTATGGTTAGTGATGGGATTATTAAATTATTTTTATAAAAAATCTAAAAAAAAATAATTTGTATATTAAAAAAATATGTAAAACAAATATAAATTCTTATTAAAAGATAACATGTTGCAATTGCGGAAAAAAAAAGAGAAAAAAAATTACACTGTAAAAAATAATTTGTATATTGAAAAAATATCTAAAATAAATATAAATTCTTATTAAAAAATAACAAGTTGCAATTGTGAAAAAAAAAGAAAAAAAAATTACATTGTGCATTTTATTAAAATCTAAAAAAATTAATTTCTATATTAAAAAAATATCTAAAATAAATATAATTTTTTATTAAAAAATAACAGGTTACGATTACGGAAAAAAAAGAGAAAAAAAATACGCTGTGCAGTTTATTAAAATCTAAAAAAAATAATTTCTATATTAAAAAATATCTAAAATAAATATAATTTTTTAGTAAAAAATAACAGGTTGCAATTGCGGAAAAAACAAAGAAAAAAAATTACACTGTAAAAAATAATTTGTATATTAAAAAAATATCTAAAACAAATATAAATTCTTATTTAAACTAACATATTGCAATTGCAAAAAAGAGAAGAAAAAAAAATTACACTCTACATTTCATTAATAATGCTCAAAAAATGTGCCAAGTATTTGTGTAAAGACTTGACATGTGTCAACTCTCAAATTATTAAATGAATATAGATTAAACCAAAGATCTCAACTTTAATGGCTAACAAATACTAGAAGTCCAACCATTGAAGCTTAATAACTATTAATTAATAGAATTTAGTAATTGAAAGGTCTCAAACCACATCTCTTTGTCCTTTCAAATGTTCCCTTTTTTTGGTTCATGCATTCATTCTAATATTGATAGACAATTGGACGTGTGGAAGAGTGACAGACATTAAAATTATATATTGAGTTATATAATTGTTGTGATGAAAAATAAAGATTGTTTTCCTTTTCTATGGTGATTTATCTGGTTATACCTCCAATTAAACTGTCAGATGTGCTGCTACGTCATCATTGAACGTTACTTTCATTTTTTTAGATACTTTGTCTCACAATTATTTGTGTTTGGTGTTATAAAATTTATTACATCTCTGCTTGCTAAAGCTATTAGATGGACCTAATATAAGAAGTGCAAACTATTTCAATGTCATTCTCAAGATTAAAAGTATTAAAAAAAAAACATACACAAAAAGTATATGAATAGACATGATTTACAACATTTGTATGTGGGTCTCACTTCTTGAAAATCTTATAATTTATTTATTTTTTGTATTATATTTGATGTTTGGTTTATATACTTATATATATATATATAGTTTTCTTTGTTTTCTTTAAAAGTTTATTTTTAAAATTAATTAATTAATAAATAAATCATTTTCTATTTCAAACAATTTCATTTTTGTTTTTATTTTTTTATTTTTTCTTAAAATAGTTTTAATTTTGAGCAATTACTTACTTTTTTTTCTCTCTATATATTGTAATTTTATACATTTTAAGTGTATGATATTTTCATTAATATACTCAGAGATACACTATGAAAGAAGTGTCATGCGAAAATCAAGTGAGAAGAAGAAAAATAAATAATACAATACGATGAATGTGGAGTAAAAATCAAAGATCAAAACTCCAAAACAAGCAAGCAAACAAACAAGTAAGTAAAATAGAATGTTTAACAATAGACATTTGAAAATTTGCAACAAAATTTTATAACTTTCTTTTTTGCAAGGAAAATTTCATTTGGTACTAGCTAAATAAAATGCTTTTAAAATAGTTTTTTTTTTTTTAAATTTGAAATTAAAATTATAGTAAATTTATGTAAGCATAATTGCTAACCACATTTTTTTACTTAATGTATAATATTTATATTGACTACCTTTTTCAGCTTTGTCTTTTTAAGTATTTATGTAGAAGTAAAAAAATGTTGTTAGAAATAAATTTTTCCTTAATTTAGTTATAAATTTTGTCCATACATTATTTTTAAATTTTGAACAAAAGTAAACATAAAATAATTGATTGAAGATATACTTCATTTGTTATATTTCTTTTTCTTTGTGCAAAAAAAAAAAAAAAACATTTAAAAATTATAATTTACATATATACAAATAATTGTAAACGCAAATTAATATTGTACTATTTTCTATAATTAAGACAACTTTTAATATTTTACTATTTTCTATACAAATTAATATAAATATATTCATTTAATGTTTTCTTAACAAATCATCTTAAGACACATATTAACCAAAACCTCTTATATATTGTCCTGATTCAATTTGTTTTCTTTTTGACAATGATGAGAAATTTACCCACTACCACACAAGTGGGAGTCTAAAGTATGTACAAGTAGGGACATCCCTCTTGTCTCTTTCTTTTACTTCGGTCAAGCGAGACAACTACAGCTGATCCCGAATGGATCAAGATCCTCTCCAGCCATGGTTTCCTCCAGCACTGTCATACACTTTGTACCAGATGAAGACACGTGAAGAAGAGTTGATCCAATGGACTGCAATGAGCCACATAGTGCAGATGGTGAGAACAAAGGGGAACAGTACTGTTTTCGGAAAAACAGCACCGTTTTGACTGACGGTGCCCATAACAACGGAAACAGAACCCATATTCTTTCCTTCAATTTCAGTCAAAGAAAAACACAAAAAGGGTCCATGAATCAGCCATGTTCTTTTATTTTTACCATATATCCAAGAAGAGAAGTGTTGATTTGCTTAAAGTCTTGTGTTTTGACTTCAAGAAATTTAGGACTTTGTTTTAAATTCTGAAACAAATCAACTCCATCTATTTGTGTTTTTCTTGTTGTTTATTCTTAAACAAAATTAACTCTTCCCTTGCTCTATATATATATATATTATTTTTTATTCTTGTATCAAATTTAGTGTTTTTTTTTTTTTTTTTTTTATTACTGTATCAAACTAATGCTTTTTTATCCAATTGCATTGTAAAAAATGTTATTGCAATTGGGGCTCTGATTTTTTTATTTTGGGGCTTTGGTTTTCTATTTTCTATTTTATTTTTATGTTTTTTATACATGTATCAATGTGCATTTTATTGAAAGATAATAACATGTTAGTGTTATTATAAAAAATTTTAATCTAATTTGTGAATTTGTATTCTTAAGTTAGTATAAGAAAAAAAAATTAATTTATTGGATTTGTTGCCTAATTTATTGGTTGCTGATGGCTGTGAATGTTTGGTCTTTAAATATTAACTTTGTTGTAGGACTTTCACATAGATTTTGATCCTTTATGGTGCAAAATATGCTTATTTTGCAATGTGTTAGTGAAGGTCGAAGTTTCAACAACTAGGGAGAGCATACTAGATGTACAAGTGATTGCAGGCAAGGATCAAAATTGTAAGGCTAGAAATAGTAGAGAAGTATTGTGCAGAGCTGAGTGGCTGGTGTTTGCTTTGGTTGCTTCCTTGTTTATGAATCTACTAGCTTTGTGGGCAAAAATGTAAACCTTTGAATGACAAAATGTGGTTCGATTGGCCTACTCGATGGCCAGAGATTTGCTTTTGACCAATGTGGTTGTCAAAAGTGATAACTCACTGGTTATTAAGTTATGTGTGTCTGAAATGGTTCCCCCCTGGGATTGCATGACCATATTTTTGTTAGGACTATGGGACACCAGAAATCAATTCCACACAATAACGCACGAATATTTACGTGGTTCGGCAATTGCCTACGTCCACGGGAGAGGTATCTACTATAGAATTATTCCGGAGGGAGATTACAGAACTCACTCACATACACTCTATAGAACTCTCTCGCTCACAGATTATATTCTCCTCTGTGTATCACTCCCATTATCTGATACTTAACCCCTCCTCACTCAATTTATAACCAAGAGTAGAGGAGCAGGTGAAGTGATAGCCATAATTAGCCAAGGTGGTGCCACCCTCACTATCTTTCTTTAGTGAGTTGGTGTTGCCCCCCACCAGCTTCTTTTACCACATGGTGCCACCCACACCATATGGATGGTGGGCTCCTTACCATGTGGGTAGTGGATGGAGCTAACAATTCTCCCCCTCCACGCCCACATGGATAACGGACTTCTCACTTGAAGTCCATCCCGGTCAGATTCTTGCAAACTTCCAGTTTGTCTCTGGTGACACCTTTGGTCATCATGTCAGAAGGATTCTTGTCTGTGTGAATCTTCACTAGCTTCATTAGCTGCTTTTCCATCACTTCTCGTATCCAATGATACCGGACATCAATGTGTTTTGTACGTGAATGGTACATGGAATTCTTGCTCAAATCAATTGTACTTTGACTATCACAATGTACCTTGTATTCTTCTTGCTGTAGACCCATTTCTTGGAGAAACCGCTTTAACCACAACATTTCCTTTCCAGCATCTGCGGCAGCAATATACTCTGCCTCTGTTGTAGATAAAGCAACACACTTTTGTAGTTTGGACTGCCATGAAATAGCTCTCCCTGCAAAAGTGAATAGAAATCCTGATGTAGACTTTCTACCATCAAGATCACCTGCCATATCGGCATCTGTAAAACGCTCCAAAATTGGTTCAGCTCCCCCGAAACATAAACACATCTTTGAAGTTCCCTTCAAGTACCGAAGAATCCATTTGACGACCTCCCAATGCTCTTTTCCTGGATTGGCGAGGAATCTGCTCACAATACCAACTGCGTGAGCTATATCTGGCCAGGTACACACCATTGCATACATCAAACTTCCTACTGCGGAAAAATAAGGGATTGCCTCCATTTCTTTCCTTTCAGAGCTGGTCGTGGGACACGAACGCTTTGTCATATTGAAATGGTTGACTAGTGGTGTGCTGACTGGCTTGGCATCTTTCATGTTAAACTTTTCAATCACCCGTTCAACATATTTCTCCTGTGATAGCCATATCTTCTTGGCTTTCCTGTCACGAACAATCTTTATGCCCAAAATTTGTTGCGCTGGGCCTAAATTCTTTATATCAAAATACTGCGACAAGTCCTTTTTCAACTTGTTGATCATAGTAGTATCATGTCCGATGATCAGCATATCATCGACATACAACAGTAGGATAATTAAGTTTCCATCCGAAAACCTTCGGAAATATACACACTAGTCTGCCACCGTTCTTGTGTACTCGTGATCCACCATAAATGAATCAAACTTCTTGTACCATTGTCTCGGCGCCTGTTTCAGGCCGTAGAGACTCTTCTTCAGTTTGCAGACTAGTTTCTGTTTTCCTTTAACTTCAAATCCTTCTGGTTGCTCCATGTAGATCTCTTCCTCCAACTCACCATGGAGAAAGGCAGTCTTGACATCCATTTGTTCTACTTCCAGATTTAAGCGAGCTGCTAATCCCAGAGCTACTCGAATAGAAGTCATCTTCACAACTGGGAAGAAGATCTCATCAAAATCAATTCCTTTCTTCTGCCCAAAGCCTTTGACCACCAAACGAGCTTTATGCTGCAATAGTTTACCGTTTCCATCTTTCTTCAACTTATACACCCATTTGTTCTTCAAGGCTCTCCTGTCTCTTGGAAGTGGAACAAGCTCATAAGTGTGGTTCTTCTGCAAAGAACTCATCTCCTCCTTCATGGCTTGCATCCAACAGTCTTTCTCTGTATGACTTTTGGCTTCCGAAAAACTCTCGGGCTCTCTCTCATCAGTAATCAGAATATACTGAAAAGCGGGATATTTGGTTGATGACACGGCAGCTCTTCCAGATCTTCGTAACTGAGGCCCAGTTGCCTCTTATTGAGGGGGTTGCTCCCCCTGCTCAACACCTTCTTCATCCGGGTCTTCATCTCTTTCCTCTTGATCCTCAATTTCTGGCATAGGATCCTGCAACTCTGGCACTTCTTGTTGCACATCATCACATCTAGTATTTTGTGATGGCTTGGGAGATGGTAACAAGTCTGGAGTGATGACATCTCTAGACTTTGCAGATTTCTCAAAATCTGCTACTGTCTGGTCTTCTTGGAACACAACATCTCTGCTCCTGAACATCTTCTTGTTCACTGGGTCCCACACCCTGTACCCAAATGCTGCATCTGAATAGCCCACAAATATGCATGGAGTGGACTTGTCATCAAGCTTCTGTCTATTTTCCTTGGAGATGTGTGCAAAGGCCTTACACCCGAAGACTCTCAAGTGAGAATATGATACCTTTCTTCTGGACCAGACTTCCTCAGGTATCGCAAAATTCAACAGGACTAAAGGCGACTTGTTGATGAGGTAACAGGCTGTACGGGCAGCTTCAGCCCAGAATGACTTTGGCAACTTTGCCATTTTGAGCATACATCTGACTCTTTCCATAATAGTACGGTTCATCTTTTCTGCCACACCATTGTGTTATGGGGTGCCGGGAACTGTTGTCTCGTGCCGGATACCTCTGCTGGCACAGTATGCTGCAAAAGCATTGGAAGTGTACTCACCTCCATTGTCTGTGCGAAGACACTTTAACTTCTTCCCAGTCTCTCTTTCTACCATTGCATGGAACTCCTGAAAGTGCTGAAATACCTCATCCTTTGTTTTCAGGAAATACACCCACAACTTCCTTGATGCATCATCAATGAAAGTCAGAAAACACTTGCGGCCGCCATGTGACTCCACGTCGATTGGGCCACAAACATCCGAGTATACCATATTGAGCACTTCTGTTTTCCTCTTGCTCGTTGAACTGAATGATACTCGATGTTGCTTGCCATAAAGGCAATGATCACAGGGCTTCAAGACACTTCCTTTGGATAAGGATATCCTGGATTGCTTTGCCAATAGATGTAGTCCCTTCTCACTCATGTGAGCCAGTCTTCTGTGCCATAAGTCCGGTGACTCCTTGTCTTCTGTTGCATTAAGACTTTCCAGACAGATCTTCGTTTGAGTCTTATACAGTGTTGAAGACATCTCTCCTCTGGCAATTGTCAAAGCTCCTCCTGTCAGCTTCCAACGGCCATTTCTGAATGTACTTGTATAGCCCTGTCGGTCCAGGGCGCTTCCGGAGATAAGATTGAGGCGCAAATCTAGAACATGCCTCACATCTTTGAGAACCAGCTTGTTCCCGACATTAGTTTGAATACTAATGTCTCCAATACCCACAATCTTCGAATAGCTAGAATTCCCCATTCGAACAGTGTCAAAATCTCCAGCGTTGTACGAGCTGAAGAGTTCTCTGTAGGAAGTAGCGTGATAGGATGCAGCTGTGTCTATCACCCATTCTGTGTAGCTGTAGTCAGCCACGTGAAGGCAATCTTCCTCTTCACCAACTGCAAGAAGTATTTCATCAGTTGTTGTGGCTGTTGTGTTCTCATCTCATTTTGACTTACTGCTTTGGCCTTTCTCTTTCCAACTTGGGCAGTTTCTCTTTATGTAACCCTCCTGGCCACAGTGATAGCAAGTGAAGCTGGAGTTACCTCGACCTTTATTGTCTCTGGATTTACTCCTGCTATTCCAGCTGCTTCTACTCTTGCTTCTTCCTCTACCTCTTCCTTTACCTCTGTCTCTGCCTCTATCTTCTGTAACAAGAGCATGAGACTGATTATGGGACTGATTACCTCCCATGTCTTTCCTTCTTGTTTCTTCATTGTACATGGAGTCTGTGACCATACTCATGGTCAGTTTGCCTTCTGGTGCAGAGGTGCTGAGAGAAACCACCAATGTCTCCCAGCTGTCCGGTAAAGAACTGAGCAGTAGTACGGCTTGCATTTCATCGTCCAATCGCATCTTGACGGCTGCAAGCTGATTCACCAGATTTTTGAATTCACTAGTGTGCTCGGCAATAGACACACCATTCTTCAACTTCAGATTTACTAGCCTTCTCATCACCAAGGCTTTGTTTCGGGCGGTCTTTGACTGGTACATGTCGTTTAACATTGTCCAAAGAGTATAGGCATCTGTCTCTTCGACAACATGATGGAACACACTGTGGTCTATCCATTGTCTGATACAAGCGATAGTCTTGCGGTTCATCTTTATCCAGTCATCATCTTTCACTCCTTCAGGTTTAACCCCCTTTGTAAAAATGGGGTCAAACAAGTCCTTTAAAAATAGGATGTCTTCCATTCGTGACTTCCAAATTGCATAATTGGAAGGAGTTAACTTGAACATAGATTCTGAAGTTGATGTGGACGCCTCCATTATATTCTGTCTTTTTACATAAAACTCCGAATGAAAAATCTGACTGTACGGATGTGTCTGGAATACTCCAAATAGTCGAAAAACACTACTGGATCGTCAAAAACGGACTCAGAATGGCCCTGATTAAGCCAAAATAGTTTAGACGGTTCAGATCTGCGGAATCTGGTGCGCCTGCGAAGCACCGGATGATTTTCGCGGTTTGGCTGAGTCAACGGCTCAGTCAACGAGCCGGTCAACGTGGCTTGGCAAGCGGTGCGGCTCGGTCAACAGCTCGGCTCGGTGGCTCGGCTCGGCGCGGTCAACGGCTCGGGTCCACGATGCCACGTGTCTGCCACGCGTCGATGACGTGGTGCTGATGCGGCGCTGACGTAGCGCCACGCAGTCGTCTTCTTCCTTGCGTGCGCGTGAGGGCGCGTGCGTGCATCGGAACTGACGCGCCGTCTGGTGATCGGCGCGTGACGGAGCGTGGTGCGCGTGGGGCTGACGCTTTTTCTTTGGGAGGTGCGTGCGGGCTTTTCTTGAGCTCTGCTTTGCAGTTCTGGACTCCTCTCGTTGAGGCCTTGTTCCTGGTGTGCTCAAAACCGGATTTCGAGTAACTTGATTTCTGGACAGTTTCGAAAAATACTCTGTTTTTGTTCCCAAACACAACCGATTCGGCTTTGATACCACTTGTTAGGACTATGGGACACCATAAATCAATTCCACACAATAACACACGAATATTTACGTGGTTCGGCAATTGCCTACGTCCACGGGAGAGGTATCCACTATAGAATTATTCCGGAGGGAGATTACAGAACTCACTCACATACACTCTATAGAACTCTCTCTCTCACAGATTATATTCTCCTCTGTGTATCACTCCCATTATCTGATACTCAACCCCTCCTCACTCAATTTATAACCAAGAGTAGAGGAGTAGGTGAAGTGATAGCCATAATTAGCCAAGGTGGTGCCACCCTCACTATCTTCCTTTACTGAGTTGGTGTTGCCCCCCACCAGCTTCTTTTACCACATGGTGCCACCCACACCATGTGGATGGTGGGCTCCTTACCATGTGGGTAGTGGATGGAGCTAACACTTTTCTGATATTAAAGGGCTCTCCCAAATGAGGAATGTGTCCTGCTGCTGGACGAGGTGTAGTTACAACAGAGTGGCGCATTGCCTTGCCAAGGCTCATATACACAGGTCTTTACCTGTTAACTGGGTTGTTTTGCCCCCTTTAGAGCTTTGTTCTCTTCTTCATCAAGATGTAATGACTTCTCCTCCTTACTATATTTCCCAGTTTTGCTTGTTCAAACAAAAAAAAAAAAAAAAAGAATGACAAAATGTGAACTTTCTATTTATTTTGAAAGCACTGTAATGGAGATTAACAGAATGTAATGGTAGTGCACCATTCAACATTGTAATGACATTGGTGAATTTATTTTGATGAATGAACAAAAGATTTATTTTGTATCATGACTTTGGGGCACCAATTTTTTCTATCTATATATATATATATATATGTATGTATGAATATGCGTGTTTTAGATTTTTTTTTATTATTATTTTTTTAATGTATTTTGAGAAACATGCCCTTCAACATTGATGCAGCAGTTGCTTGCTAAGAACGCAAATTGAATTGGTGTCACTACCAGCCCTTACCAAGAATAAAATGGTTTTGTTTTAGACAAAAATCTCTTAAACATGAATGAAAAAGTCGATTCACAAATTAGGCAACAAATCCAATAAACTAAATTTTTTTATTATACCAACTTAAAAAAATCGATTCACAATTTAGGTTCAACAAAAATTATATATAACATTATCATGTTATTATCATTGAATAAAAAGCACTTTCATAAAGAACAACTATAAAATAAAATAAAAATAATAAAACAGAGCACCAAATGTAATGAAGAAAACAGAGCACCAAATGCAATAAAAAAAAAAAAAAAACAGAGCACCAAAAGTAATAAAATATTTTTATAATGTAATTAGATAAAAAGCATTACTTTGAAACAGGAATCAAAAACAATAAAAAAAAAATCACGAAACTTGATACAGGAACCAAAATATATATAAAGAGAGAAAGGAGTTAATTTTGTTTCAAAATAAACATAGTATATATATATATATATAGAGAGAGAGAGAGAGAGTTGATAATGTAAATAAACACAACACCTCCAAGCAAATCAACACAACATCTCTTCCAAGGATATATATAGAGAGAAAGTTGACAATGTACCAAAATGGAGTGTCCCTTCCGTTGGTGTAAAGGGTTCTTTTTGCTGGTGTTGCTGCTGATGTTTGAAGGGTTCTTTCCCATTGTTTTTTTTATTTTTTTGGACTGAAATTGAAATTGAAAGGGAGAAAAAAGAAATAGGGAAAAGTTAGGGATCATGAAAATTTTGTCATGAAAATGATCATGAAAAATTTATGATCTTTGGATTACCTTGATTAGTGTGTGGTGCTTTATTAGTGTAATCCAAGGGTCACAAAACTTTTATGATTATTTTCATGAAAAATTTTTCATGATACCTAGTATTGCTGAAAGAAATACACTCCGTTTGCCATTGCCACCGTTAGTCAAAACGATGCTATTTTTTCGAAAACGGTACCGTTTCAATTTGTTCTCACCATCTGCACTACGTGGTCCATTTCAGTCCATTGGATCAACTCTTCTCCATGTGTTTTCATCTGGTACAAACTGCAGGACACTACTGGAGGAAACCATGGCTGGAGAGGATCCTAATCCCCAATCAAGGATCAATGAAACCCAGTTGAATTTGAGCATTACAAATCCTCAATTTTCAAACTCACTACTCACCTATTATTCCAAACTCAGTTCAGAATTCAGAGCTCCATTATTTTCTCATCAACAGAGCAAAATGGCGGAGAGTGCGGTGCTCCATCTACTAGCCAACCTTGCACCCTTCTTCCAACAAGAGGCCAATTTGCTGATCGGAGTTCGAGAAGAGATCGAATACATCAGAGATGAATTCGAGCGCATGACAGCTTTCCTCAGAGTTGCCGATGCTATGGAAGAGAACAACCTCGAACTCAAAGTATGGGTCAAGCAAGTCCGAGAAGCTGCGTACGACATTGGAGATGTTCTCGAGTTGTACATGCTTCGCCTCGGACATCGTCATGCCGCTGGATTTCGCGGTTTTTTTCGTAAGGTTTCTTGCTTTATTAAGACTTTAAAAGCTCGTCATCAAATTGCTTCTGAAGTTCAAAGAATGAAGTCCAGAGTCGAAGAAATTTCCAAGGGACATCAGAGGTACCATGATATATATGGTACGTTAGAGCAAGGCTCAAGCTCAAGGTCCACTGGTCTTAACACAGCGTGCCATGATTATCGTGGCGATGCCCTTTTACTCTATGAATCTGAGCTTGTGGGCATCGACAAGCCCAAATCGCAACTAATTATGTGGTTGGTGCATGAAGACCCCAGACTGAAGGTGTTTTCCGTATCAGGAATGGGCAGATTGGGCAAAACAACACTCGTTAAAAAGGTATTTGATGATGCAGTTGTCAAGAATCATTTCCAGAGCCATGTTTGGATCACTGTTTCTGAATCCTTCAAGATTGAGGTGCTCCTAAAAGGCATCGTCGAACAATTATTTGAAGAAATCAAGCAACCAGTCCCACAAAGGATGGACAACATGGATACCAACAGCTTGAAAGGGATAATTAATGCTTTCCTGCAAGAAAAGAGGTATGTGCTTGTTTTTGATGATGTATGGGATATTCATGCCTGGCAATCATTTAGATATGTGTTTCCCATTGGCAATTGTGGCAGTCGAGTAGTGCTCACAACCGGAAATGCAGATTTAGCCTCTTTCACGAGTAAAGAATATCATGGTGATGTCTATAATCTCCAGCCCTTGCCTCGCAAAGAATCCTGGACATTGTTTTGCAGGAAAACATTTATGGAGAATTCTTGCCCTTCACATTTGGAAAGACTTTCAAAAGACATCTTGAATAGATGCGAGGGATTGCCGCTTGCAATTGTGGCAATTAGTGGTCTTTTATCATCAAAGGATAAGAGCAGTGTGGATGAGTGGGATAAGATCTACCGCAGCCTTGGTGAACAAAATATTGTCCCTCAGTTACATAGATTTACCTTATTATCTGAAGTTCTGCTTTCTCTATCTAAGTGTTTTTCCAGAGGATTGTTTCATTGACCATTGGAGATTGATTCGATTATGGGTGGCAGAAGGATTTGTAGAAACGAAAGCAGGAATGACAAAAGAAGAAGTTGCCGAGGGCTACCTCAATGAGCTAATCAATAGAAGCTTGGTTCAAGTGGCAGAGAGAAGAAGAGATAGAAGGGTCGCAACGTATCGCATCCATGACCTTTGGCGTGAAATGATTGTTTCGAAGTCGGGAGAGCAAAACATTGTGACACTAGCCGGTGAAAAAAGCAGAGAGTGGCCCAAAAAGGTGCGGCGCTTATCAATCCACAATCATTTGGAAAATACACAACAAAGCAAGTGTTTCACTCGACTTCGTTCTTTACTTATGTTCAATGCAACAGATTCACTGTCCAAGTTCTCCATGCTTGCATCGTCAAACGATGGTCTACGGTTGCTAACCGTGCTAGACTTGAGAGGTGCGTTGTTGGAGACATTCCCAAATGAAGTTTTGAAACTAGTTCAACTCAGGTATTTAAGTTTGAGGGGAACCAATGTAAAAGTAATTCCGAAGTCGATTGGAAAGCTCCAAAACCTGGAAACATTGGACCTCAAAGATACGTACGTCACTGAGTTGCCTGATGATATCCTGAAGCTCCAACAACTTCGCCATATCTTGTTGTATCGCTACATACAAGGTCTTGTTCCTTCCACTTGTTTTCAACGCCATTGCGGATTCAGAGCCCCGACGGAAATAGGAAGGTTGTCATTCTTACAGAAACTTTGTTCTATTGAAACAAACAATGATAATGGGACCATTTTGCTAGGAGAGGTAGGGAAGTTGACACAACTGAGGAAATTACAGATTGAAAGCCTGAGAAATGAAGATGGGAGGGTGTTATGCTCGTCCCTTGAGAAGCTTAGTAACGTGCAGAACGAGAAGACGAGATCATTGATCTAGATTCTCTTTCCTCACCACCTCAACTTCTTCGAACCCTCTACCTAGGTGGAAGTTTACGTAACGTACCGCGTTGGATACCTTCACTGCATAGCTTGGTAAGCGTAGTTTTAGCATGGAGTAAGTTAAGGGATGTTGATCCACTGGAATCCCTTCAAGATTTGCCCAATTTGGTTGAACTTGAACTTGTTCGGACTCATGAAGGGGAAGAATTGTGTTTCAAGGCTGGTGGATTTCAAAGACTTCTGAGACTTAGACTCAGCGTCTTAAAAGGATTGAGATGGGTGAAAGTGGAGGCTGGCTCGATGCCTCGTCTTGAAGAGTTATTTATCCGGCACTGCGAATTGGTAGAGGAGTTACCTTCTGGCATTGAACATCTAACCAGCCTTAAATCACTTGATTTGTATGATATGTCTGATGGATTGATTTCGAGTATGAACAGAGATTTGGAGCGTGGGAAAAATTTGAAAATTGCACACATCCCAAAAGTTTGGATTGGGGACACAAAACATGGCTATTGGAAAGGAAATTATCTATGGTGAGGGAGGAGAGAGCTCTAATCATATTGAATGACCACCACATTTAGAATGTTTATTATGTATGTATTTATTTATTTTCATGTGTTCTTGGTACTTGATTTGTTGTATTTGTATTGGGATCAAATTTTTCTCTATTTTTTTTTTTTTTCTTTTCTCTATTACATTTTTGTTTTTCTAGCAGCCTGGGAACCTGTTATTTGACATTCTAATTTTGATCCTAGAGAGTTGGTAACTTCACAAATTTTTGATTGGGATTGTAAATCTAGAGTTCATTTGGTGAGTTTTTTTTAATTTTTTAAAATTTTCTTTAGCTTTAGATTTTTTGAAATTGAAATAAAACACACATTTGTTAATTGTTTTTACTTTTAAAAAACACGTTTGCTAACTTCACAAATTTTTGAATAGTGAGATTTTTATTTTATTTATTTTTCTTTAGCTTTAGATTTTTTGAAATTTGAATAAAAAGACGCGTTTGCTATTTGTTTTCACTTTCAAAAAAATCTAGCTATAGTTCTTTGAATTTCTGGAAATAAGAAAATTGTGATTTTAATTATTTTCAAAACAAGTTTCATTCTTTCCTACCACCCTCACCCTTCCGTCTTTGCTACAATCACCTTCAGCCACTCCCTCCTTTTGATAACTTACTATACTTGTTTTCATTTTGAAAAATGGTATTCAAATCTATTTTATAAACTCACTTTTGAAATCTGGTGATGTATAATGTAAAAAAAAAAAAAAAAAATGAATGGTTGATGATTAGAGAAAATATTAGAAAAAAAGTTGACTTAAATATTTTAAAATAATTACAAATACACCTCCTAAGGTTTACTTTAAATATAGATTGTCCCTTGTAATTTTGAAAATTACAAATACCTCATTATCAAAAAACATTATTTAACATAATTAACAAAAAGATGAAAATTTTAATTATTCTCTTATATAATAATAAAATTATTTGAATTGTTAATTGAAACATACTTATGACATCATTAAAAATAATTAATTAATTTAATGATTTATTAATAAAATGAGTTATTTGTTATGTAATTAGAAACTTAAAGAGGCGAGATGTAATTTTTAGAATCACAGAGGTCAATATATATTTTAAGCAAATCTCAAGAAGTGTATTTATAATTTATCAATATTTTAATAGAGTGCTATATCATTAGATTTGAAAAATAAGCCTAACTTTTTTATTAAAGTAGCACTACTCTTTGATTTTTTATGTTCTTGAGAACATGTATACTAAATATGCTATTTATTGTAGTTTTTACAAATAAAATGAAATAAAAAGAATAAAAAATAAACATATTTTATGTCCTTTGTACATAGGGGGGGAAAAATAACCACAAGTTCGTAAACACTTATTCAAATATTGGTTTCTAATCATTTTAATTTAAATTGGCACAAGTTTTTCAAATCTCAAAATGAATTAAATAATACTATATGCACCAATTAGTGTATTAACTAGTGTACCAATTGATGATGCGGCATAATTTAAAAAGTTTTTAATATTTGTAATGTGATTAATAAGTGAGGTCAATAATAATGTCATAACTAGTGTTGGTGCACTATTTAGTACACTAATTAGTGCATGTAACACAACTAAAATGAATTTCTTAGGATTATATCACTTCTTGAATCTTTTTAGGGCTGCAAAAAGCATTTGGAGACTTATTTTCAAACTTTATAAACCTCAACGAATGAGAATAATATTTGCAATCAGTTAAACTTTTTTGAGTCATAACCATCTGATTCAAAGTTCAAACTCAATATATGTAGTAGTTAGAATCGGAGGAATAATGACTTGGCTAAGGGTGTAGGCGTGAAGACAAGCTTCCTACGTTTAGAGGTCTTTAGTTGATTTTCCACTTTGTAGACATGACGTGATTCACACAACATGAGTTCTTTCTACCCAACTAATTGAGCAACATGATGTAATAGAGCAGCCAGTTGAAGGAGAAGCACGTCAATATCAACCATGGAACCAGTTTACGGAACCAACGAAATCAATCCTGATGGCTCATCAAATAGCTACATAGATTAGATCTAACTTGACAATTTTTGTAGGATGCCTTCCAAAATTTATTGATCTTTGAAAAAGAATAGCAATTCCATCGTAATCAAACCTTATTCAATCATCTAGATTTTTGAATTAGGATCTTCAAAAGTAAAACTATGCAGTAACAATGAAATTGCCATTACTCTTTGTGCATATTGTGGTAGCAAATTTACAAACAATATCAAACCTACATCAACTAATCTTTTGGAATCTTTCAAGTCTTTGCATCAGAAAAGTTGTATACAGAAAAATAAATCATACAGCCACCTGGTATTATACAAAGCTGTGGTTTCAAGGAGAAGAATTGTGTTTCAAGGCTAGTGGATTTAAAAGACTCGTGAGAATAGGACTTGTGGAATAAAAGGATTGAAATGGGTGAAAGTGGAGGCTGGCTCGATGCCTCATCTTGAAGTGTTATTAATACGGGAATGTAAATTGGTAGAAGAGTTGCCCTCTGGCATTGAATATCTAACCAACCTTAAATCTATTTATTTGATTAATATTTTCTGATAGATTGATTTCGAGCCTGAACAAAGACTTAGAAGGTGGAAATTATTGGAAAGTTGCACACATTCCAGAAGCTGGGATTGTCAACACAAAACATGGCTATGTGGGACAAAAATTATCTATAGCAACAGAAGAGAAAACTCTAACCATATTGGATCATTACCACATTTAAATGTTTATTATATATTTATTTATTTTCACGTGCTCTTGGTACTCGATTTGTTGTATTCATATTGGGATCATATTTTCTCTATTTTTTTTTCCCCTTCTTTTCTCTATTAAATTTTTGTTTTTATAGTAGATGGGGAGCCTGTTATTTGACCGCCTAATTTTAATCCTTGAGAGTTGGTAACTTCACAAATATTTTAATTGGAACCCTAAATCTTAGGGTAAGTTTGGTGAGATTTTTATTTTATTTATTTTGCTTTAGCTTTAAATTTTTTGAAAATTAAAATAAAAAATACGTTTGCTAATTGTTTTCACTCGTAAAAAAATTGGATACAAATTTGAGGAAATAAGAAAAATATGTTTTTACTTATTTTCAAAATAAGTTTCATTCCTTCCTACCTCCTTCACTCTTCCGTCCTCTGGCCACCGTTTCTGCTCCAACGACCACGTCCAACCACTCCCCCTTTTGATAACTTACTATACTTGTTTTCATTTTGAAAAATGATATACAAGTCTATTCTTTAAACTCATTTTTTAAACTTAGTGATATGTAATGTAAAAAAGATGATTGATTAATAATTAGAGAAAATATTAGAGAGAGTTGACTTAAATATTTTAAGGTAAATTACAAATACACATTTTAAGATTTACTTAAAATATAAATTGTCTCCTGTAATTTTGGAAATTACAAATATCTCATTGTCAAAAAAATTTATTTAACAAAATTAACAGGAAAATAAATTTTTTAATTATTCTTCTATATAACAATAAAATTATCTAAATTGTTAATTAAAATATATTTCTAACATGATTAAAAACAGTTAGCATTCGTTTGGGAAGTGGGTTGGCTTTTTGATTTTTTTGACTTTTTGACTATTTTAACTTGGAGCTAAAAAGTCTCATTTGGAAATGAATTTTTGATTTTTTTGACTTTTTGTGAGAGAAAGAATGTAAGAATTATAAATTGAATGTAATATTTTGTTTTATTATTGATTTGATGATTTATTAATAAAATAAGTTATTTGTTATGTAATTAGAAACTTAAAAGAACATGATGTAATTTTTAAAATCACATAAAACTATCTATATTTTAATCAAATCTCAAGAAATGAATTTATAATTTACCCGATATTCTAATAGAGCTCCACGTGATTTGAAAAATGAATCTAACTTTTTAGTTAGAGTAGCACTACTCTTTGATTTTTTATGTTTTGAGAACATGTATACTAAATATGCTATTTATTTTAGTTTTTACCAAAAAATAAAAATAAAAATAAAGAGAATAAAGAATAAACATATTTTATGTTCTTTGTACATAGAAAGAACAAAAAAAGTAACCACAAGTTACTAAACACTATTTTTAATCATTTTAATTTAAATTGGCACAAGTTTTTCAAATCTCAAAATGAATAGTTCTTAGGATTATCACTTTTGGATTTTTTAGGGCTGCAAATATCATTTGGACCTTTTTAACTGACTTTTTTGTGTTGAAACTTTTTTAACTTAACTTTTTTAGTCTCGTCTGGTTTGACTTTTTTAACTTTTGTAAAAAAAAAAAATATAATGATTATAGTTTAAATATAACATGTTGTCTTATTGGCTTATGTAATCAATTTTGTCTTTTTATACTTTTTTTAACCAAAAATCTAAAACCAAACGAAGTTTAATTTTCAAACTTTATAAACCTCAACGAATGAGAATAATATATGAACTTAGAAAAAAAAAAAAATTCATAACCATGTGATTTTCAAAGTTCAAATTCAATATTAGGCACTTCAACTCTACATAGATTAGATCTAACTTCACAATTTTTGTACGATGCCTTCCAAAATTTATTGATCTTTGAAAAAGAATAGCAATTCCATCCAAATCAAACCTTATTCCACCATCTAGATTTGTGAATTAGGATATTCCAAAGTAGAACTGTGCAGTAACAATGAAATTACTATTACTCTCGTTGTATTGTGATAGCAAATTTACAAACAACATCAAACCTATATCAACTAAACTTTCAAAATCTTTCAAGTCTTTACATCAGAAAAGTTGTATACAGAAAAGAAAAAAAAAATACAACCTAGTAACCTAGTATTATACAAAGCAGTGGTATAAAAACTCCGAAACAAAATAAACAAATCAAAAGACTTTTAACAACCCTTAGGCCTAGAGTATTTTGGGGGAAGAGATGGGCACCTTTCATTCATATGTGGGTATGGATCCATTGTATTGTATCCAGGTAATTCCATTCTATACTTCCCTCGAATTTGGCAGAAAGGGAGCTTCACAGTGTCTGCATCATTGCACCACTTTAACAGGCGGCTTGAATTGTTTTCAAAGAACTTGAGTGTGTAAGCATCTTTTATCTACAGTTTGGACAAGATAAATTAATAAAGCAATAATAAGTGAAATTCCGGACCTGGGTTTTACATCCACACAACAATCAATTTCAGTTGAATATCCATATTTACCCACACAGTTCAAGTTTAGTTTCATGATAGTAAAATAAAGGGCAAATTACATAAATATCCCGAAAGTATACCATTAATTTCATTTTGGTCTATAGTTTTTAATTTGTATCAATTACATGCCTAAACTGTACACATTGATTCAATGTAGTCCCCTATCCTAACTATCGTCTTAAAAAAATATGAAAAATGCTTATGTCAGCTTCACATAAGGCATTTGGAGAGCATTAGAAACAATTTCTCATTTTCCACCTAAATGAATCGCAAGACAAGTGAAATGAATGTTATTTACAAAATAACACACATCTAAGACTTCCACTTCATTAATGAAAGTCAAATACATAGCGTGTTTGGCTCTTTGAATGATAGTATATGGTATAAATAAATGTGTCAAAATGCCCGTTATGCTTGATGTGAGATTGGCATAAGCAATTTTTAGTATGTTTTTTAGACAACAATTAAGAAAGGGACTACATTGGATTAATGTGAGAAGTCTAGGAATGCAATTGATGCAAATTAAAGATATGGGACCAAAATGAAATCAAGGGTATACTTTAGGGACCATTTGTGTAATTTACCCTAAAATAAACTTAAATTCTTTATTTTTTGTACATAAATAAGTACCAAGCAGTGCATATAGACAATAACAGTTCTATTAAGAAAAAAAATTGTCAATAATCATTTAATGCAAACTTAGGTGAAACGTGAGGGCTCAGACAGCAGATCTTCCAACCTCATGCAAATACAATAACATACTTTAAACCATCTAAGTACTGGATTTACATATAAGCCATTTCAATAAATAAATAAAACCATTTTATAGATCATGCAACATCAATTGGATGCAAATTTGAGACTTTTGTTATTTAAATTAATGAAATTGAATATTCACAACAAACTCACCGTAAACTCTGTAACTTGAATGGAGTTTGCAATTGGATCAAACAACCCTGCTTCCTTGTACATTTCAAGAATGAAAACGACACATGATGTAGACTTTCCATCAGTGTATATCCAATCATCTTGCTCAGGAATTGTCAACAATTCATCAAAAGATGACCCACGCCTTTCAGCTTCTACAAGAATTTCAGGAAGATCAAGGCCCTACACAGAAGTCCAATGTCAAATCAAATATTTAAACAAATACAGACAAGCACACATTTCATTTATTTTAAGTATTACACCAGAATTTAATGATGCTATTAGTTATTGTATATCACTTCATCCAGACGAACGTCTAAATTCAATGGCTTGCTGGTTAGGATCAAACTATCTTGTCTAGATTTGGTCCAAGAGATTGTCGATTAATCTCATGAACTGCCAGTACCAATACATTTCCCAAGTCGTCTTTGATGACAAAACAAACCAAACCAAACCAAACCAAATTAAGCCTTACGTTCCAATCAATTGGGGTAATCGTAAGCTACATAAATCCTTTTTCACCATTCAGCTCTATCAAGAAATATATGCTTAGTTAAATGAGATAAATTCTTTTTTTTTTCTTTTCACTATCCCAATTGCACTCTAGAGATACAGATGCCTGATACACCATTCCTCAATATAAAAGGACCCAAATAGATAACGATGGGAATCCTCTTTCGGTCATGAGAATCCCATCTATTTAAACTACGTTTTTCAACAAGCAAACCTTTATGAACTTTCGGCCAATAAAATGAGGAATAAATTGTTACAATACCTTAGTTTCAAGTCGCTTGTTCAAGGCTTCATTCCACATGTCAGCAGCATAATCAGGCTGTACATTATTCCAAACGGTCATAACAGAAGCAACCTGTTCCGTAACAAATTTGACAATCAAAACCAGTAAATGAAAATAAAACCCCCCATGCTGCATAATATACAGGAGAAAGAGGAGACAGAAAGGAACGCAGCACCAGCAAATAAGTTCTACATTATTAGTGTCATCATTATGGTACTGCCAGTCTTAACCTTTTCAACCTTTACATGCCTCTGGAATGTGGTAGGTAGTAATGAATTAATTGAACACATTTAAAATTTCATGGAAAAAAGCAAATTTTGTAGATCTTCTAATTATTTCATTTTTACAACCAAACACATCTAATTGTCTAATTCATTAATAAATTGATTCACAATTGCCCGATTCCTAAGCATATCTCAAGGGTGTGCAAAGATCATAGAACATAGCAAACCCAAAGGCCAGCATGAAGTTAACTTTGCCGTCGAAGTATGAGAATCAAAATTCAGTTTTTTTTTTTTTTTTTTAAATAACCCTTGGAAATCCGATGGGCTGGCTCCTTTGTGGGCCAGCTTGAATTTGGGACATCCACTCCTTAAGGTGTAGTCTTGAGATATCTGGTTTACGCTTCGAGTGTCATTTACATAGTTTTTTAGTGCTTGTGCAATATTACATGTTAGATAAATCACTAATAGTGTTTATAATCAAGTTATACCTCATAGCCTTAGGATTCAAAGCAGTAGTGGGCGGAATATAATTCTTTGAAATATCAAATGGTACCAAACCTCTCCTTAATTTGACTAACCAAATGGCCGTTTGATTAAAGCCGAATTGTGCAACATTGAGGACGTTAATTAAGATCTCTTAACTTGCCTGACAAACTATACATTTTATGCCTGTTTAATGTCAATTAGGTTTGTACATAGTGGGAGCATAAAATGAGCAGAAAATTCCTTCCCGCACGTGCGGCCTTTACCTCACAGCCAAACAGAGCCTTAGCTTCCCGCACGTGCAGAGGGTTTTCCCCGCACGTGCAGCACCCCTTCCCGCATGTACGGTGACCACTCCCGCACATGCGGCCATACCTCAGATTTTGTGCCGCTGTTTTGAACCTGTTTGAAAGACAGCCAAGGGATTAAAAGGCAAAAAATAAGCTGGATTAGGATTCTGAAATTTGGAAGAAGAAAGAGGAGGCTAGGGTTTGGGAAAGGTGATTCTCAATCTTCAAAGCAAATTCTCATAGAGGGTTCCATCTCTTCCACCTCTTCCCACTCCTCCATGAGTGGCTAAGCTCTTCTTTTCTAGGGTTTTGATGAAACCCTAGCTATGTAAGTAGGGTTTCTTTTTTGTTTTTAATTATGTAAAGGTTTAAACAATTGTATGGTGTTTTAGAAGTTTCATATATATATTCTCCATTACTTCTTCGAGTATTCGGCTCTTTGTGATTGTTGAATGTTTTCCATACAATAGTTTTCTATTCTTTCATATTCAAGGTATGAGACGAACCATATTACGAGGGACGAGTCATGTTGCTATCCTAGTTTAGAGCGAACAATTCGTACTACTTGAGATGATTCGTGCTCGTACATTGAACGTGATGATTTTCTTGATAAATGCTTCGAACTTGTAGTTGCGAAGTATTATTCCGTTCGAACCGTAGCATAATTGATTTCAAATTGAAACCTTATTTACGTAACTAGTAGTGAACTCATTGCCCTAGGTTTTTCCCCAAATCAGTAAATTCATCTTTATTTATAATTGCTAGTTTATTCGCTTTGCTTAATTTAATTATTATTAGGTTATGAACAATTAATCTTTTTATCAAAATTAATTTAGGAATTTAACAATTAAATTAGTTTAATTTGACAATTGTCCCTGTGGATTGATACCTGGATTTGCCATTATTCTAATGGAATTTGGTATATTTTAGTGTTTAATTTTGGTGTGTGAAACGACCCATCACCGTTGATAGAGTCAAGTGGAGAAGAATTCATATAGCCGACCCCATTTGATGAGACTTAAGGATTGGTTTGGTTTATCAAATGGTACCAAACCATACAATAGAAATATTAATAAATTGCATAAATGTTGACAACGAAAAGCTTAAATAAAATAGAAAAAGTATATCTCTACTTATTTTGCAAACTAGGCCCAAACAATAAAATATGAAAAGGAAAAATAAATGTATTACGACATGAGCATCCAAGGGAGGCGGATAGTTCCCATCAATAGTGTCAATCCAGCTAAATATCAGGTTATGATAACCATAAGGCTTGCCCACCATGCTTAAAGCATACTCCCAAGCAGCAGTCTCATTAAACTTGGCCCGGACATCAGGATGCAAAGGAAGAAGTGCAATATGTGGATTGGACTCATCTTTAGTGAGCTCAAAGTTCCACCACTCATCCCATGGCAAAACATCAATTATATCTTATCCCTAAAACGAAAATGTGAAACACCAGTTTTACATGAGTTTTAAGTCATGTTTGGTTTAAAGTGGCAACAATATGGAACTAACCACAATTTGTAGAAGAAGTACAATGTACCAAAGGCTATGCTAAAACTTCAGCATACACACTACACTCATCTACAGAAAAATGTACCATTGTACAAAATAGGCAGCTGAAATTTTATTTGATAAGCTTGGCTCCATTCTTTCCATCACAGCAGAGTGCATTTTACAAGGGAAGGTGTAAGAATCTCATTAAAGGCTGTAATAGTGGACAGCTCAATGCACAAATTACAATCAAATGAGAAGAAATGTTCAAAAAATAATAATTCAAGATAGTGGGAATTAAGGATCTTACACTTCAATTAGCCACATCTAAAAAATACTCAAATAAGTTATGTAACAAGGGAGAAAACAATCAACTGGGTTACAACCCGTATACAGAAGATCAAAAATTGCAAAATGAGAAGGTCGGTGAAACAGCTCATTATGTATGTATGTACACCAAGAAAACTTGTATGAATGCAAATGCCAGGATTCTGAATTAGAAAATCAGCTCAAAAAGTAAAAATCTTTGTTGCATTACATGATAAACTATTATCATCCCTTTTTCTTTTTCCTCAAAACCATTGATAAATCAAGCCAAAATTTCAAATGCATGAAAAAAAGGTTGTAGGTTTGGCCACATGCACCTTAAACTTAATATACAAACATTTTAGCATAAAATGCACACTTTCAGATTGAAAGAGAGGTTAGCCCCAAGTGAAGATGAGATGGCCACAATCTTGCCTTGGAACAAAGAAGCCCTGTGTTCAAGCCATTCCATTTGCGGCCACCCCAAAGGATTTCTCCCAGCAATTACCAGATGCATGTGGGATGGGGGGATTGCATATGACCAGGGACTGGCTGGGTCCACATAAGTTTTTTTTTTTTTTTTTAAAAAAAAAAAAAGAAAGCAAAGAAAGAGACTATAGAGGAAGGTTCCAACATATAAGAATTTGGAGAGAAGGCTCAATAACTTTTTCGTGCCTCACATCCTGATTTCACCAAAGGTGAAAGAAGGAAGCAGAAATGTATCATTTACCTATGGTCATTATACAGTCAACAACTATTAACTTATTCAAGGGAACTTGTGTCCCACACTCCTGGAAACAGTTATTGGCATCCAGTGCAAAAATTTACCCATAAGAGCAGGCCTTGAGGGCTTGGTTCTAGAGCCCAGATGCTTAGGCAACACTAACATGGCAAAGAGGTTGCTTTTCATTTTTCATGTTAGAAGTACGATAGTGCAGTGACTTACCGTCGCATTACTTTTACACAACTGTAATGAGTTCTCTTCACTTACCAGTATTATATTATTTACACAAGCAACAAGAAATAATTAGAAATTGAATTTTCTGGATCTCGTTAACCATTTATTAACGTCACTTAGACTTAAGTTCAATTTATGGACCAAATTTTTTGCAATCGAAGATTACAAGCCAGTGAGAAGGGTTCAAAATATAGTAACAACCCATTGAGAATTTAAACCTTGAAGCAGCTTAATCATTGCCTTGTTATCTAAGAGTGACTGAAGGTGATAATTAACACCCTAGGTGTGGGATTCCTAAATTACTTTCTTGTCCCTCTTCTTCTAGTCACCTCAATTGTCTTTTTTCTTACAGTTCTCTGCTGTAAAACGGTGTCACTGACTCACCCTAATGATATCGCAGAACAAACCATCTAGAATCCTAATAAACCTCAATCCTACTCCAATCCTCCATTCCTCCTATCAACAATCATCTCACAGCAAATCCTAAAAATTATCAACTCATAATTCATAAAATTTGAAATCAGACATAAAATTTCTATTAATATCCTGCATCATATATCTATATTGCAATATAAGAGGATATATTAGAGTGCAAAACTCATCCAAATTCGATATATCTCATCCCTGCAACATCTTACAATTTGCATAATTGCAATGAATTTTTTGGATTTTTGAATCTAGGCAAGGAAAGATGTTTATGAAGAAACAGATATTGGACCTTCAACCCATGGAGCCCAGTTAAGCAATAATTGGAATAACATGCAGGTCACATATAAGAAAGCAAATGTAAATGAAAAACATCTGAGGAATCAAATGTGGTGGGGACATACAACCAAAACTAATTGATCCAATGGAATTATAACTCATGGGAGCATAAATTTCATGTTAAAAGAGTTACTGAATTAAGGCAACTAGTATGGAAGTACCTCCTCATCTTCATGTCCAGATTCTGCAACCCATAGCTTTCCTTCAGGATCCTTTAAGCAAACTGCGCTATGACCAGCATAAGCTCCCGTGACCCACTTCTCCAGAGTCTCAAAACCGCCCCATCGGCCCCGGATTTTGGATACTGCGAGGAAATCTCCAGAGTGAATATCATCAACACTAATGTTTGTAACCCATGGCTGAGGACGTTGTACAAAGGTAGCCCCCATATGACTCTTGAGAAACCCAATGTTTGAGCTCTCACCCCATCCTGTATTTGTGAATAAGGGAAAGACATCCCACAGCGCTTCAAGGGTCCCAAGCATTCCCGCTTCCATGAGAAAAATTGAAACACCCTTATGTTTCACCTGTTCTCATAGAAAGTAAGACATTGTCTATAAAGAAATGCAAGTTCAAGACAAACTGGTGTAGCAAGTCCTAAATAACATAAAAAGTGGCAACTCACATATTCAAACTCAGCTTTCCCTTCCCATTCCTTGAACTCAAGGGTATGTTCACGAGCTAAAAAATAGTAGTCCCATGTCACACGGTATGGAGTTGCAAAGAGAGAAAAGATCCATACATGTCCAACTATGAGCATTGCTGTAGGAAATTTATGTATTGATAATATTGATTGATGTATTTACAATGGAGAGAATGAACTCTCTTTTATAGAGAGAATGGGATACAATGGAGTAAATGGAGCACTAAACTAAATTAATGGAGCATTAACCTAAATGGAGCACAATGGAGCATTAACCTAAATGGAGCACTTGCTTGTGGAGCACTTGCTTGCTGCACTAATGGAGCACTTGCAGTATTAACATATATTAACAGCCCCCCTCAAACTCAAGGAGGATAGGTACTAACCAACTTGAGTTTGGAGAGAATAACTGCTGGAAATTTGATTATTATTGCCTTAATATTATGTTAGTGGATGTATATAATATGTTAGTGATGTATATAATATGTTAGTGGCTGTTAGTGGACATATAGTGACAATATATAATGCAGCACCATCTTCTCCACTACCCCAATGGCCAACCCACTAGAGAGTGGAATGGGTTTGGTGACAACCAATCACCTCCTCCCTCAATTGTGTATAAATTGAGGTGAGGAGAGGGGTAGAAATATCAAGAAACAACAACAACACATCTGTGAGAGATTGTGAGAGTTTGAGAGTTCTATAGAGAGTGAAGGTGAGGTGTGAGTGTAATCTCCCTCCGGGAAAAATTCTATAGTGATAGCTCTCCGTGGACGTAGGCAATTGCCGAACCACGTAAATATTGTTGTGTTCTTGTGTGTGATTGATTTTTGAGTTGGTATCAGAGCAACAAAAACACAGCAGCCCTAAAACCGTCATAGCCATGTCGGAAGTCACGTCCGAAACCACCTCAACCCCTGCCGCTGCCATTCCGGTGAAAACGGCCAACAAGGCTGCAAATTACCAGCGCAGGTTTGATGATAAGCCACGGGTCTGGTGTGATTTTTGCAACAAGCCTCGCCATACACGCGAAACGTGTTGGAAGATCCATGGCAAACCTGTCAACTGGAAAAGCAGCAAACAAGGAGAGAAGAATCGTGGCTTTCCTACTGCTAATGAAGCCGATTCGGGTCCCTTCAACAAAGAGCAGATTGATCAACTCTTAAAGCTGATAAAATCCAACTCCTCATCCGGTACTCCTAGTGATTTTTTGGCACAAACAGGTAGAAATCCTAAAGCCTTCTCTTGTCTAAACTTCTCTCCGTGGATCATAGATTCCGGTGCCTCCGATCACATGACTAGTTTTTCCCATTTATTTAGTACCTATTTCCCTTGTTCTGGTCATGACAAAATCAGAATAGCCGATGGTAGTTTTTCACCTATTGCAGGAAAAGGATTTATTAAACTAACTGAGAAAATTAATCTCAATGCTGTTCTTCACGTCCCCAACTTAGCCTGTAACCTTTTGTCTGTCAGTAAACTATCTAAGGATTCTAATTGTCGTGTTACATTTTTTGAATCCCATTGTGAATTTCAAGACCAGAACTCGGGGATGATGATTGGGCGTGCTAGGATGCTTGAAGGTCTTTACTACTTTGATGAAGTACCTGTTAGTAATAAAAAAGCTCAGAGCTTTAATAGTACTAGTTCAATCTCTGTTCGAGAAAAAATAATGCTATGGCACTATAGGCTAGGACATCCTAGTTTTCTTTATCTGAAACATTTATTTCCAGAATTATTTAAAGGGATTGATTGTTCTTCTTTTCATTGTGAAAGTTGCATTTTTGCAAAATCTCATCGCTCTACTTATTTGCCAAAACCTTACCAGGCTTCCAAACCTTTTTATTTGATTCATAGTGATGTTTGGGGCCCTTCTAAAATCACTACTCTTTCTGGTAAAAGATGGTTTGTTACATTTATTGATGACCATACCCGCTTATGTTGGATTTATTTGATGAATAAAAAATCTGACGTGAAAAATTTATTCACAAATTTTTACAATATGATTGAAAACCAATTTCAAACCAAAATTGGTATTTTACATTCTGATAATGGAACAGAATATTTCAATGAGCAGTTGGGTGAGTTTTTGGCAAAAAAAGGGATTTTTCATCAATCTACATGTCGGGATACCCCTCAACAAAATGGCATTGCAGAACGAAAAAATAAACATTTACTTGAAGTAGCACGTGCTATAATGTTTTACATGCATGTTCCTAAATATTTATGGGGTGAAGCAATTTTAACAGCCTCTTATTTGATAAACAGGATGCCTACAAAGGTGTTAACATACAAAACACCTTTTGATTGTCTCAAACATTTTTTTCCTGACACGAGGTTGTTTTCTGATTTACCCGCCAAAGTTTTTGGATGTACTGCCTATGTTCATGTTCCCAGTCAATTTCGTTCAAAACTTGACCCCCGTGCTATAAAATGTGTTTTTTTGGGTTATTCCTCAAACAAAAAAGGGTATAAGTGTTTCGATCCTCAAACCAAGAAATTTCATGTGAGTATGGATGTGTCATTTGTGGAAACAAAATCCTATTTCCCCAACACTTCTCTTCAGGGGGAGACAAGTGGAGTAGAAGACAATTTTTGGGATATTTCTATCCCGCTCCCCAATGTCATTTATCCTACACAAAAACCACATCTGTCTGATAATGATCACTTAGGAGAACCAAGTTCTATGGTGCCTAGTCAAGAAGATTCTTGTTTAGGGGGAGAAGTACTACAAAATGATCTAAATTCTGAGCTTCAGGTTTATACTAGGAAGCGATTTCATCTGAGGAATAATGACCCGAATGTCCATCCTAATGACCCGAATGTCCACCCGAGTTCTGGCATCGAAATTTTAGGTAATCCTATTCCTTCTATTTCCGACCTTGATGTTCCTATAGCAATTAGGAAAGGTGTCCGAAATTGCATTAAACATCCTATTGCAAATTACCTCTCCTATCAAAGACTGTCTAAAAACCATAGAGCTTTCACATCTAGGATTTCACACTTGTTTGTTCCAAGGAATATACAGGAAGCATTGGATGATCCGAATTGGAAATTAGCAGTCATGGAGGAGATGAATGCTTTAAGGAGAAGTGGTACTTGGGAGATAGTTGATCTACCCAAAGACAAGAAAACAGTTGGGTGTAAATGGGTGTTTACGATAAAATGTAACGCAGATGGAAGCGTTGAGAGATACAAGGCGAGACTGGTGGCTAAAGGCTTCACTCAAACTTATGGGATTGACTATCAGGAGACGTTTGCTCCTGTTGCTAAAATAAATTCCATTAGAGTACTGTTATCTCTTGCAGTAAATTCAGATTGGCCTCTACATCAACTTGACATTAAAAATGCATTTCTCAATGGTGATCTTGAAGAGGAGGTGTTCATGAGCCTACCGCCGGGATTTGAGCAGAGACTTGGTAGCGACAAAGTATGCAGATTGAACAAGTCATTATACGGACTCAAACAATCACCAAGAGCGTGGTTTGAACGCTTTGGGAAGGCAGTTATCAGTTGTGGCTTCTCGCAGAGTCAAGCAGATCACACAATATTTTATAAACATTCAAAAGACAGTAAAATTGCAATTTTGATTGTTTATGTTGATGACA
Organism: Camellia japonica; assembly: GCA_030407325.1. Classification (NCBI taxonomy): domain Eukaryota; kingdom Viridiplantae; phylum Streptophyta; class Magnoliopsida; order Ericales; family Theaceae; genus Camellia; species Camellia japonica. The sequence goes on along the minus strand of JAPPVO010000031.1, from coordinate 15,779,049 downwards.
TCATTTTAACTGGTAATGATGAAGCAGAGTTAGCAGCCCTCAAAGAGAAACTCGCAAAAGAATTTCACATTAAGGATCTGGGAGCCCTCAAGTATTTCCTCGGAATGGAATTTGCAAGATCCAAGGAAGGTATATTCGTTAATCAGAGAAAATATGTTCTTGATCTCCTTGGAGAAACAGGTATGCTTGGTTGTAAGATGGTGGAGACTCCGATCGAGCCTAACTTGAAGTTACAAGCTGCTAAGGCTGAAGAAGTCAAAGAGAGGGAACAATATCAGCGACTTGTAGGGAAATTGATTTACTTGTCTCATACGCGGCCTGATATTGCCTTTGCAGTCAGCATGGTAAGTCAGTTCATGCACTCACCAGGGGCAGAGCACTTTGAGGCCGTTTATAAGATCTTAAGATATTTGAAAGGAACTCCAGGGAGAGGCTTACTGTTCAAGAAACATGGACATCTTCAAGTTGAAGTATACACAGATGCAGACTGGGCAGGAAGTGTTACAGACAGGAGATCAACATCCGGATACTGCTCCTTTGTAGGTGGGAACCTAGTTACATGGCGGAGTAAAAAACAGAATGTGGTAGCTAGAAGTAGTGCAGAAGCAGAGTTCAGAGCTGTTGCCCATGGAATCTGTGAAGTAATGTGGATTAAAAGAATTCTTGAAGAATTAAAGCTTTCTCACCCGACACCTATGAAGGTCTATTGTGACAACAAAGCAGCTATATCTATAGCTCATAATCCAGTTCTACATGATCGCACAAAACATATAGAAGTGGATAAACATTTCATCAAGGAGAAAATCAATGCTGGCATAATCTGTATGACCTACCTTCCAACAGGTGAACAATTAGCTGATGTGCTAACGAAGGGACTACACAAGAAGCAATTTGATAAGCTGACTAGCAAGCTGGCTATGGAAGATATCTTCAAACCAGCTTGAGGGGGAGTGCTGGAAATTTGATTATTATTGCCTTAATATTATGTTAGTGGATGTATATAATATGTTAGTGATGTATATAATATGTTAGTGGCTGTTAGTGGACATATAGTGGCAATATATAATGCAGCACCATCTTCTCCACTACCCCAATGGCCAACCCACTAGAGAGTGGAATGGGTTTGGTGACAACCAATCACCTCCTCCCTCAATTGTGTATAAATTGAGGTGAGGAGAGGGGTAGAAATATCAAGAAACAACAACAACACATCTGTGAGAGATTGTGAGAGTTTGAGAGTTCTATAGAGAGTGAAGGTGAGGTGTGAGTGTAATCTCCCTCCGGGAAAAATTCTATAGTGATAGCTCTCCGTGGACGTAGGCAATTGCCAAACCACGTAAATATTGTTGTGTTCTTGTGTGTGATTGTTTTTTGAGTATAACAAAACAGGAAAAAATAATCTGACAAATAAAATAAAAGTGTCTAGGAGACACTGTATGGTCGTGTCAGACCGTTGTAGAAGACCGTATGGTTATGGCAGACCAAGGTAGAAGACAGTTTATGGGGTCATGTCGGACCGTTGTAGAAGATAGTTTATGGGGTCATATCGGACCGATGTAGAAAACAGTTTACGGGGTCATGTCGGACCGTTGTAGAAAACAGTTTACGGGGTCATGTCGGACCGTTGTAGAAGACACTATACGGCTGTGTCGAACCGTTGTAGCTGAGAACCGAAATCAATGTCGGAACAGTTTACCGAGTCTTGTCGGACCCATATAGGAGCTAACCGGAATCAATGTCGGGACAGTTTACCGAGTCTTGTCGGACCCATATAAGAGCTAACCGGAATCAATGTCGGGACAGTTTACAGAGTCTTGTCGGACCCATATAGGAGCTAACCGGAATCGAAGTCGGGACAGTTTACAGAGTCTTGTCGGACCCATATAGGAGCTAACCGGAATCAAAGTCGGGACAGTTTACAGAGTCTTGTCGGACCCATATAGAAGCTAACCAGAATCAATGTCGGGACAGTTTACAGAGTCTTGTCAGACCCATATAGAAGCTAACCGGAATCAAAGTCGGGACAGTTTACAGAGTCTTGTCGGACCCATAAAGGAGCTCCCTCAAAAGGCGTGCCCAATCTTATCAAAAGGCGTGCCATCAAAAGGTGTGCCCGACAGCCATCAAAAGGCGAGCCATCAAAAGGCGCGCCGTTTTGTCGTCTGGCGTTGAGAGGCGCGTGATACGCGTGTCGGCCTTGCCTATTTAAATGGAAGCATATTCATAAAAATTGAGAGAAACCAGGGTCCAGTAACCCATGCCACCTGCACTCCAAGGTAATCCAAATGATTGACCAATTTCGGAAATCTCTCGCGCACCAACTCCTCAAAAACAAGTTGGTCAACCTGAGATTCTATCATTTCCTCTGAATAATAGCCATCAAAGTAGTCATCAATAATTCCCACTAAAGTCCAAAAGGCATTTTCCTCAGGCATTAGAAGCAATAGTAAGCCCGCAAAGAAATTCATAGCCTGACAGTACCCAACAGAGGGGTTGTGTCGAGCATATGCTGTTAGCAAACGCCTCAAAGCATTTCTACCATTCTCATCCAGGGCAGGATGGCCTTGGAAAGTTCGAGGTAAGTCCTTCTCAATCTGCCCTTTCCATTTCTCAGGTACAGATACAGCACATGTATTTGACTCCTTACTACTTTTGCCCAATTGCAAACTTTGTTGTTCCACACTGTCGCTAGAATTATTTTCTGCACCTAGCAAATCTTGATAATACTTCTCCGACCGACGAGCCGGCACACCAACAAAGGCTTGCCAAAGCTCTCCCCTCAGAGCCATTGGCACTCCCCCACGAACAAGACATTCCAACTCTTCTTTCCATGAAGAGAAAGATTCAGGAGGGGCCACATCAGTAGCAGTTGGCATAGGGGCACTCACACTGTCACTGGAAGGGGCATCTTGAGTTGGATCTGATCTCTCCACATCATAATACTCCTCTTCAGAATCCTCTTCTGATGCTCCTTTTGCAGATTTAACCTCTTCAACAGGAGAAAGAGGCTTTCCAATTCCAGTATCTTGCTCATTTTTTGCTAAATTGCTCTTTTTCTTCACTCGAATACTCATCATATCCTGGATGGCATGAAGGGATGGTCTAATCTCAGTCCATATTTGGACCCTATGAGTTTTCGTCTCTATCGCCGCCGACACTCCCCCATTTTTCAAATCTTCAGTAGAAGCACCAGAATCTCGCTTCTTGATACTTAAATCATCTCCTTCTATGTCTTTCTCTGATATGGCATTTGCTTCTTGCTCAGTAGCCTCCAACATTGACTCTGCCATTACCACCCTCTTCTCCATTTAAGAGAGGGTAAAAGTCACCTCTTCATATTTTTCCTGAAGCACTTGAGCAGCATATCTCTGAGCTGCTGCATCTTGCTCAGCAAATCTGCGAGCATCTTCGGTTACCCTTTGTTCTTGCTCTACCCTCATCAAAACCTGAAGCATAACATTTTCTTGTTCCTGCTTATCAGCAAGGGCACGTCGAAGTTCAGCAACCTCTCGCTCCAATTGCTCAACCCTTGCACTTAGTTGTCGCCGGTTATCCTGCTTGACCATCTCCATCAATGCCGTTTCCAACTCTTCAGCTTTGAGAACTGCAGATCTATTTTCCTCCACCAAGTTGCACAATTCACCCTTCAACAACAACACCTGTTCTTGAAGATCTGGGACAGAATCTATCTCAGCATCCCCTGTCAAGTTCTCAAGGTATTCATCTACGTTAGCAGACCCAGCCTCCATGTGAGAAATATAACCATTTGTCTGTGTATCAGCCAATTGATTTGATTTATTGGTTTCTATCATTATTGAGCCAGGATCATGCTTGAAACTATATAGCTTCGATGCCAGACCCTGGGAATCCCTTGGTATCAGAAGATGCAGGGAATTGAAGGTATGTGTAGAAAATTCCAGCGGGCAGCGAAGGCAAGGTTGCCGGCCGGCTGCCCGCCGGTGAGAAAACAAAATACAGGCCTAAATGTTATGGCTCTGATACCATGAAGGAAATTTATGTATTGATAATATTGATTGATGTATTTACAATGGAGAGAATGAACTCTCTTTTATAGAGAGAATGGGATACAATGGAGTAAATGGAGCACTAAACTAAATTAATGGAGCATTAACCTAAATGGAGCACAATGGAGCATTAACCTAAATGGAGCACAATGGAGCATTAACCTAAATGGAGCACTTGCTTGTGGAGCACTTGCTTGCTGCACTAATGGAGCACTTGCAGTATTAACATATATTAACAATTGCTAACCTGAAGAAGAAGAAAAAGAAGAAGATATAAATTATTGGACTAATGAAGCAATTGAGGGTGTAAATCTGAAAGACCTAATATATTACAGGTTATATAAGAAGTACAGAAAATATTAGAGCTGAAACTTTTAAGTGTTTAATCAGTAAAAATAAAATATACGATTTAATCTTTCCTACAACCACCTTCCAGTGAGCATGTTGAGCATTCTGTGCCAAGTTACATCTCTTTTAACATGGGTTAAATGGTGATTGATTGTGTTTTACCAAACTCACAATGAGAGAAGATCCACTGAAATTTTCCAATTTTAATTAAATGCTTATACTAAATAATTTACATTCCTGAATAACTCATGATTAGCTAAAAAGAATATACCAAGCATGCAAGAATATATAATGGAAACATCTGAATTGCCAAGAAGCAAATCAACGTGTAAATGACTAAACGAATCCTCTTAAAGAGTCATTGGAAGAAAACCAACAAAACCTCAAATACAGCATGTTTGGAAACTTACACGCTCATAAACCAAATTCCCCAACATTTTAATTTTCAACACAATCGGCCAAAAACTTAGAGCAATCTATACGTATAAGCCAAATCATATCTGTTTGTGCTCACGACAAACATTTAAGTAACCCACTGAAGACATCCAATAAAAAGTAAAGCAACAAAAAAGCCCTAATAGAAGATGCAAGTAGCACAATCCGCAGGTACCCAATACTCCAAAATTGTAAAAGACCTCTGTTACTAGACCAGTCCACAAACAGAAAAGTCATAACAACCACCAATTCCAGCAACAAAGTTCAAGAACAAAACCGTTCAAATCCTCAAACAACCAAAAACTCAAATTCAGGTAGGAATCTCAACAACATCAATACCCAAACATCCGAAATCCCAAAGTCTAGAAATCAACAATAATTTTAAAAGAGAGCCAAATTATATCCAAAGCTAGGTCATTTTTGTGGTCCATAAAATTAACGCTGGGTGGCTTAAGTGGAAGAGTGCATCCAGAGTACTGTGCGATAAATGAGAACCCACTAGACTAAAATGAAAGTTCTATAGAACGGCTATTAGAGTAGCGATGTTGTATGGGACGTGTCACAACCCAAACCCGCCCCTATGGGTTTAGTACCGTAACCGGTCAGTAATCCGAGATTACCGAAGGCCTGCTTAACAGTAATACGGTAATACAGAGTACAGGGGCTGGCGGAAGCCAATACAGTAAATAAACAATGTCCAATGAGCTGTGAGTCTGTATGCAAAAAGACCTTTCATTCAAATGCACATTCATAACAAGCAGTCTATACATATATGTACAATCATTCAGTACTGGGACATAACCCCTATACAGTACAGTAACAGTAATACAATAACGGTCTATACAGTCATTACAAAACAAAACAGAAGGGGGAAAACTAAAACACCCCATAGCCTTAGCTAGACAGGCTCCGAACCTCGCAGTGAGGCACAGTAGTTGGCTTGACAAAACTGGAGTTTACCTCGACGCTCCTAGCCGCGGTCTGGTGCCTGTACACCTACATATATATATGAGCAGTGAGCTAAAGCCCAGTGAATAACATAATGCGTAAAGAGGTTAAGAATGAATGTTCTTTCAGTATTGAAAACAGTCGATTGATTCAGTACATCAGTCATTTCAATCAGTATAACAGTTATTCAGTACAGTCATATGTGGTACATCCATTAGCATAGCAGTACAGTAAACAGTAGGTCTTAAAAGACCAGGTCTTAACAGACCGAACAGTAAATGATGGCCATCAATAGTAAACAGTAGTGGTTCCAACAAGGGAACCGACAGAGATCTCTGTAACAGTAACAGTAACAGTCAGTAACAGTAGTTGCTAAGGATGCCACAATGCAGTTCAGAATATAGGACATACATTCATTCAGTTAACAGTATCAGTTCAGAAAACAGTTCAGTTCAATATTCAGAAGATAATCATTTTTGAACATATCTTTACACAGTTGTTACTCACAGAGTTCTGGGCTACAGTAAACTAGAGCGTCTCCTCGGAAAGCCAACCCTACACAGTTTACAGATTGAACACACACTAAGCTACACAGTTGGGAAAGATGATAACTTAATTCCTAATTTGCCTCGGTGTGGTTCTACTTCTATATCCTCATTAAGATGTCTAAAACTAGGCCTAAGAATGCCTAGGATGGGATGAGGATGCAAAGACGTACTTTAAAAGCATTTTTCAGAATTTCAGAAAACAGGGGTCTCGCTCGAGCGTGGCTTTCTTCGCTCGAGCGAGCTTGTTAGAACAGTGGGGTCGCTCGAGCGTAGACTTCCTCGCTCGAGCGGTCTGTCAAAATGCAAAAAGTGCTGGATGCTGGAAATCTCCGCTCGATGCTCGCTCGACGCTCGCTCGAGCATAAGACACAGTCCTCGCTCGAGCGTAGGTTCTCTCGCTCGAGCGTGCGTCTGCGTGCACCAAGAATCTGGGAGCTTGCAATTTACGCTCGGGCCACCATTCCTTCGCTCGAGCGGAGCTCAGAATAAACGATGATCGCTCGAGCGTGGAATCTTTCGCTCGAGCGAAGAAGCCAATTTCTGGAATTTCCAAATTTGCCTCCCAAGCTCAAACCAAGCATTCCTTAGTTAGCTCAAAACTCGACATCTTGGGCCCAATTTCTGAAAAACATATCTAAACTCAATATACAACAAGTTTCAAAGCTCAATTTGAGAAATCAAAGCCCAAGGGTGAGTCAATTAAACCCAATTTCAAACCAAATTTTCATGTATATGATGAACATGGAACATGTATGAGTTTTAACTCAATTCAAAGCTTCAAATCCATGCTCCAAGGAGCCAATTCTTTCAAAACAAGATGAGTTCATGAACCTTGACATAATCATGAGCATGCATGTACCAAATTCTATGTAATCAACCTCAAAATGCAAGGATATAGCCATGCATGCAACAATTAAGCTTCAATTCAACAATTAAGAGCCATAACTTGGCTCAAGACTCTAACCATGCTCTAAACCATGCAAGAGTCAACTCAAAACATAAACAAGAAGACAATGAATCTACCTTAAGTCTTGTAGTTCAAGAAGGGAGCTCAAATATGCAATCTCTTCTACAATTCTTCCAATTTCCAAGCAAATCAACAAGAACAATTCACACTCTCACTTTCCCTCTCTCTAGTTCGGTTGTAGGCAACAAAATGGCTGATGGGAGTGTTTTGATCAAGTGTATAAGGCTCAAAGATGTTAATAAAGGGCCCACTCACATGGCATTTCCGTAAATAAGTCCAACAATGCAATTGATCAATATTTAATCTAATTTAATCATACCTAATCAGTTTTTTAGATAATTACACCATAAAATCACATAAATTATGATGATCATGAAACATCAATCAATTACTGATTCGGCCGCCGATAAGGTCTTCAATTCGCAATTTAAACTTAAAACATGGACAGGTAATTGAACAGTCAAACAGATAGAATGCCATTCAAACAGATATACTCAATCAATCGGTTTTCAGTTTTCAATCAATCAGTCCAGTATTTTGTTCAGTTCAATTATCAGTCATAATCAGTCTCAGTTTAGCAGTAATCGGTAATTAATCGGTAATCGGCGGTGAGGGTTATTACAATCTCCCCTCCTTAAAAAGAGTTTAGTCCTTTAAACTCGAGTTACCTTCATTCTGGAAGAAAACAGGATCCAGTGGAAACAGTTCAGGATATCTTTTAGCCATGTCATCTTCCCTTTCCCAAGTGGCATACACGCCACCATGGTTTTGCCAGTCGACTTTCACCAATGGAATCTCTTTATTTCTCAACTTCTTGATCCGTCTGTTTACAATCTGTATAGGCCGTTCCTCGTAAGTGTAGTCATCACTTAGCACTATACGAGTAGGCTCAATTACATGAAAAGGATCCCGAAGGTAGTCCCTCAACATAGAAATGTGGAAGACGTTATGCATATGCTCCATTTCAGGAGGAAGTGCAACTTGATACGCCACCGGATTGATTTTCTCAATAATCTCATACGGTCCGATATACCTTGGCGCTAACTTGCCTTTGACTCCAAAACGAGTCTGGCCTTTCATCGGTGTCACCTTCACAAACACGTGATCACCCACTTCATATTCTCTATCCCGTCTTCTGACATCAACATAACTTTTCTGTCTGCTTTGTGCAGTTTTCAGTCTCTGTTGTATCAGTCTCACTTTTTCAGTCGTTTCATATACAATCTCGGGCCCAAGCAAAGGCCCATCTCCAACTTCTGCCCAGCAGATCGGAGATCTACATTTTCTGCCATACAATGCCTCAAAAGGCGCCATACCAATACTTGAATGATAGCTGTTGTTGTAAGCGAATTCAGCTAATGGCAAATGGCTTTCCCAATTTCCCTGAAAATCAAGGACACACATTCTCAATAAATCCTCCAGAGTCTGGATGGTTCTTTCTGACTGGCCATCTGTCTGAGGATGGTAGGCACTACTCAGTCTCAGTTCAGTACCCAATGCAGTCTGTAGGTTTTGCCAAAACCTCAATGTAAACTTCGAATCCCTGTCAGAAACAATAGACACAGGCACTCCATGCAATCTAACAATTTCATCAATATAAATCACGGCCAATTTGTCCGCATTATAAATTGTCTTGACAGGTAGGAAGTGAGCAGATTTAGTCAATCTATCAACAATAACCCAAATAGAGTCCATACCTTTATTGAAGCGAGGCAACCCCACAATAAAATCCATGGTGATATGTTCCCATTTCCACTCCGGTATTGGTAAGGGCTGCAATAAGCCTGCGGGTCGTTGATGTTCAGCCTTGACTTGTTGACAATGAAGACATTTTGACACAAAATCAGCAATTTCTTTCTTCATTCCCGGCCACCAGAAATTCAATTTCAGGTCTTGGTACATTTTCGTATTCCCTGGATGGGTAGAAAATTTTGAATTGTGGCCCTCTTGCAGAACTCTTCTTTTCAGTTCAGTATCATTCGGAACACACAGTCTTTCTTGAAATTTCAGTACATCATTTTCAAATTTGAATCCCGGTCTCGGTTTAGATTCTCGTTCATCGATGATCTTTTTCAAGAAGTCATCCTGTTGCTGTTTCTCTTTAATTTCTTCGATCAGTGCCGGTTGAGCAGAAATAGCAGCTATTGTTCCGCCTTGTTCTCGCAAAACAATTTCAATCTCAGATTTTTCAAGGTCACAAAGCAATTCTTTCTGCCCGGTGAGCAAACAGGCTAAGTTTCCAATTGATTTCCGACTCAATGCATCGGCAACGGTGTTGGCTTTTCCCGGATGGTACAGTATCTGTAGGTGTAGGAAAATTTAATGTATTATTGATTGATTGTATTCAATATCTTGATTGTTTGATCTATTTAATTTGTGTACAAGAGCTCTCTTTTATAGAGAGAAATGGGGGATACAATATAAGCCATAATGGAGCACTATAATAGTGGAGCACTAGACTAAGTGGTGTAGGTGGAGTTATAATAGTGGAGCACTAAACTAAGTGGTGTAGGTATAATAGTGGAGCACTAAACTAAGTGGTGTAGGTGGAGTAATTGTTACATTCAACAGCCCCCCTCAAACTCAAGGGGGTTAGGAACTAACCAACTTGAGTTTGGAGAGAGTAACAAAACAGAAAAATAAAATGACAAATAAAATAAAAGAGGATAGGAGACACTGTATGGTCGTGTCAGACCGTTGTAGAAGACAGTTTATGGGGTCATGTCGGACCGTTGTAGAAGATAGTTTATGGGGTCATATCGGACCAATGTAGAAAACAGTCTACTGGGTCATGTCGGACCGTTGTAGAAAACAGTTTACTGGGTCATGTCGGACCGTTGTAGAAGACACTATATGGCTGTGTCGAACCGTTGTAGCTGAGAACCGAAATCAATGTCGGAACAGTTTACCGAGTCTTGTCGGACCCACATAGGAGCTAACCGAAATCAATGTCGGGACAGTTTACAGAGTCTTGTCGGACCCATATAGGAGCTAACCGGAATCAATGTCGGGACAGTTTACAGAGTCTTGTCGGACCCATATAGGAGCTAACCGGAATCGAAGTCGGGACAGTTTACAGAGTCTTGTCGGACCCATATAAGTTGCACCCTCAAAAGGCGTGCCCAATCGTATCAAAAGGCGTGCCATCAAAAGGCGTGCCATCAAAAGGTGTGCCCGACAGCCATCAAAAGTCGAGCCATCAAAAGGCGTGCCATCAAAAGGTGTGCCCGACATCCATCAAAAGTCGAGCCATCAAAAGGCGCGCCGCTTTGTCGTCTTGCGCTGAGAGGCGCGTGAGGCGCGTGTCTGCCTTGCCTATTTAAACAAAGGCGAGGCTGAGGCAAAAACACCTGCGGAAAAAACTCCGAAAAACTCTTCATTTTTCTGAGAGTTGTATCGCTGAAACACTCTGTTGTTTTCTGAGAGTTGTATCGCTGAAATACTCTGTTGCCCTGAAAATGGCTTCTTCTTCCCGCCCCGTGACCCAGAACATAGCCTCTTCGTCCCGTGGTCTCACTCTCTTTCCCGACCTCAACGAGGCCACAAGAGAGATAGCCGGGGCAGTTGCCCTTGAACCGCAACCAAGCGCCCTTGGACCAAGCCCTCCTGGTTTTGCACCGTTGAACTATCCGATGGTGGCAGTTGAGCAGATAATGGCTGCTCAATCTGATATTGAGGCCAATTATTATACATTAAGGTCATGTGTTGAGACCATGACTGCGGTAAACAACCTGTCACACCGGCTTCAGAGTAGAACAAATGAGGTGCAGCAGGTAAAAGCCCAACTGGCTCTGCTCCAGCGCATGTATACGGATGCCCGAGCAGAGATATGTGTGCTGAAGGCAGAAAATAAGGAACTGAAGCGGAAGGCCACCGTAATGCTCAGATTTGGAGGTCCTCCATATGTGACAGTTGAGGAGCAACGGGAAGTTAACGTGCTCGGCGGCGTGGAAAACACGGAGGCAGCACCGGCAAGGGCCGCCCAAGACAAAGGCAAGAAGAAGAGAACAGCAGAAGAGGCGAAGAAGTGAGGCTGGTTGATGTGGTGGTTGTAGGTTTTTTTTTTTTTTTTTTTTTGCATGTAAAATGGTGATCGGGTTTGATCCCGACAGAAATAAAAAAAAAAAAAAGAGATTGTGATATGTGGAATGTTTGCGGTGGTGTTTTGGTGTGTTTAATAATAATAATAAAATAAAATAAAAAAGCCTGTGAGTGAATAAGAAATCGGTCAATTTCCAGGCCCCGAGAAACTCGCATCTGCTCAATTGCTGAAGCAGCCACAACTGGGAGGGAGAGAAACTGCAGGAGTCCATCACAGCGATCCTTATAACCACCAATAAGAGCTGATGGGGGAGCAGGAGGAAACTGCACCAAGCTTTCTGCACAGCAGTTTCCTCTCCAAGGACAAGTGAGTTTGTGCTCTGCATCTAGCTTCTTGGCAAAGTCTTCCGTAGCACTATCAGCTATCCCATTGGCCACCAAATAACTTGAGTCAGGGTATCCGCAATCATCAGTAAGTGATGCCTTGCCAGCCTGAGTTACTTCTTCCTTGGATGCTTCATAACCAGAACATACAATGGCATTGCAAGAAAGAGAAGGATGAGTACTGTTCTCCTGGGCTAATATGTTTGTGTTGCTGGTTTTCTCACCACTTTCAACAGATTCAGCCTTTGCTGAACCAACAATCTTTGAGCCACTATCTGCCCGTCTTAGAGGCCGAAGAAGTGCATGAACCAGTACAGGTTTGGACATTGAAGTCCCGGTAGTATGCTGTGAATGGTGCTTTTGTCCAGTCAGCTTTCACTAGCCCACCTCTCGTGGCCCAGTCATCAGCATTCCAGAGGCTAGAGTAGATCTTCATGGGTTGGTTTTTTAGGGAAAGGGACACCAATTGATTCACCATTATTGAATACCCTTATGGGAGTGTTATCCACCAAGAAAATGATTTGTTGAGAGGTCCAGACAACGGAGTAGGTGTGAAAATTTCTGGTAGGGTCAAACCAGAGATAGAACTGTTGCTCTCTATTTCCTTTCCCTTGAGTGAACACATTAGTATGAACAATGTAAGGGTCACCACTAAGGTTTCCCAAAAACTCAAAGTCAATCTCATCATGTGTTGACCCTTGAGAAGACAAGTAGTAGGCAGTAACAGTGCCAGCAGAGTTGCCAGCAACAAGTTTGAGCTGCATATCAATTCTCCCAAACAAATACTCTTTCTTTGATATAAATCCAGAGCCAGAGGTCTGGTCTAGAGACAGGGACAGAAGCTGACCTCCACTGAATGTCTTTGCTCTTTGATCACCCCATGTTATGTCAAAGTCTTGGTAGAAGTTTCCACCATAGCTAACCATCAAAGAGCTCATCACTATTAGACTACCCAACAAGAGTTTAAATGGAAGGGCCATCTTAGAGAGAGAACAAGAGAGATTTTTGAATTGAGTAAAGGTGGTGCTGCCAAAGCTGAAAGATCAGCTGCTCTGGAATAAGGTGATCTTGAAGAAGCTGACATTCTACTTGCAGAGGCAGAAGCCGCAGAATCTGAAGCAAGAAAAAATTCAGCCAGTTTACAATTTCAAGAGGGAGAGAGGATTTGGGCAGTGATGGGAAGGTATGTGTAGAAAATAAGCGGAATAGGTTAAGGTCCGGCGGGCGGCCAAGGAAAGAATACCGCCCGCCAGAAGGCGAAGAACACTAAGAGCTTAACCTATAGCTCTGATACCATGTAGGAAAATTTAATGTATTATTGATTGATTGTATTCAATATCTTGATTGTTTGATCTATTTAATTTGTGTACAAGAGCTCTCTTTTATAGAGAGAAATGGGGGATACAATATAAGCCATAATGGAGCACTATAATAGTGGAGCACTAGACTAAGTGGTGTAGGTGGAGTTATAATAGTGGAGCACTAAATTAAGTGGTGTAGGTATAATAGTGGAGCACTAAACTAAGTGGTGTAGGTAGAGTAATTGTTACATTCAACAGTAGGTCATAGTCTTTAATCAGTTCTAGCCATCTCCATTGTCTCATGTTCAGTTCTTTCTGTGTGAAGAAGTATTTCAGACTCTTGTGATCTGTATACACCTCACATGTCGCCCCATACAAGTAGTGACGCCAGATTTTCAATGCAAATACCATTGCGGCAAGTTCCAAATCATGGGTCGGGTAGTTCTTTTCATGCGGTCTCAGTTGTCGGGAAGCATAAGCAATAACTCTCCCATTCTGCATTAAAACACACCCCAAACCCTTATGAGAAGCATCACTAAAAATGGTAAAACCATCCGTACCTGAAGGTAGGGTAAGAACCGGTGCAGTCACAAGTCGAGTTTTCAACTCTTGGAAAGCGGATTCCCTTTGGTCAGTCCAGTCAAATGATATCCCCTTCTGAGTCAGTTGAGTCAATGGTAAGGCAATTTTGAAGAAATCTTTGACAAATCTTCTGTAATATCCAGCCAAACCCAAAAAGCTTCGGACTTCTGTCACGTTTGTTGGTCTAGGCCAGTTCACTACAGCTTCAATTTTCTGTGGATCAACAGAAATCCCATCTTTGCTAACAACATGTCCCAAAAACATAACATGATCAAGCCAGAATTCACATTTAGACAGTTTAGCATAAAGTCTCTGTTCTCTTAGGGTCTGTAGGGCAAGTCTCAGATGATGTTCATGTTCTGTTATACTTTTGGAATAAATCAGGATGTCATCTATGAATACAACAATAAAGTCATCAAGGTACGGTTTAAAGATTCTGTTCATAAGGTCCATAAATGCAGCAGGCGCATTGGTAACTCCGAAAGGCATAACTAAAAATTCGTAATGTCCATACCTCGTTCGAAAAGCAGTTTTGTCTATGTCTTCTGGTTTAACCTTCAATTGATAGTATCCTGATCTGAGGTTGATCTTAGAAAACACTTGAGCACCCTGTAACTGATCAAACAAGTCATCAATCCGTGGCAATGGATATTTGTTTTTAACAGTTACCTTGTTCAGTTCACGGTAGTCAATACACAGTCTCAGTGAGCCGTCTTTCTTTTTCACAAACAAAACAGGTGCGCCCCATGGTGAAGTACTAGGCCTGATGAACTTCTTGTCTAGCAGTTCTTGCAGTTGCACTTTCAGTTCTTTCAATCAGTTGGAGCCATTCTGTAAGGAGCTTTAGAAACTGGCTGTGTTCCCGGAATCACGTCAACGGTGAATTCAATCTCCCTGTCAATCAAATCCCCTGGCAGATTATCTGGAAAAACATCTGGGAATTCTCTGACTATGGGAATACTGTTCACATTAGCAATATCATCAGTAGGCACAGTCAATACAGAACACAGATACCCTTTACATCCCTTTCTAATCAGTTTGACAGCTTTCACAGATGAAATCAGATATGGAGGAGTACTACTCCAACCCCATTAAACACAAATTCAGGCAAACCAGGTGGACGGAAAACTACTTGTTTTGTTACACAGTCTATAGCAGCATGGTATTTCGTTAACCAGTCCATTCCCAGTATCACATCAAAATGATCAATGTTCAGTGGCAGTAAATCAATGTACAGATGTACATCTCCAACAATAATTTCACAAGCAGGGTACATATATGCACAAGTCATGGATCCCCCAACGGGTGAAGACACAACTAACAGATAATTCATGGGTTCTAAGGGTCTATTCAATTTTCGTGAAAAAGCATGCGATACATATAAATGTGTAGACCCCGAATCAATCAGTACATATGCGTTTTGAGTACAAATGGAGAGGATACCTGACACAACGGTCTCAGTATTCTGCACATCTCCCGGTACTAGGGCGAACACTCTGTCTTGCCTCATAGGCTCTTTCCCGGTAGCTTTCAGATTCGGTTTCGGTGTAGCTGTTGAGGCTGCTGTGCTAGGTGTAGCTTTACTACTGCCCTGAGGAGCAGACGGGCAGTCTTTGACCATATGGCCTACCTTGCCACACCTGTAACAAGCACCAGAAATTTTATAACAAACTCCCTTATGGTTCTTACCACATTCAGAACAGGGCGGTATAGACCGGTTCCCTTGACTGGAAGTAGTCATTGACCCTGTATTTTGCTTTTTGTTCAATAGGTTATGCTTGCCTTTCTTGAACTTGAAACCCTGCCTTTTACCACGCCATTCTGACGCTAGTGTTTCAGTCTGTTTCAGTGCTTCGATGTTCGACTCAGCCATCAAAGCTCGGTCAAGAACATTTACATAATTCGGTAATTTCAGAACATTTATTCGGTCGAGTATTGCAACATTAAGGCCGCCTTCAAACTTTCTGGCCTTCTTGTAATCAGTGTCCACCATGTGTGGTGCATATCTAGCAAGCTTGGTGAACTTGGTTTCATATTCGGCAACGGACATTGTGCCCTGTTTCAGTTGTTCAAATTCAGTCACCTTTCTGTCTCTGACACACTGTGGGAAATACTTCTCAAAGAAGGCTCCTTTGAACTGAGCCCAAGTCACTACAGTGTTGGTGTCACGGATTAGCATCCACCACCTTCTGGCTTCCTCTTGCAGAGTAAAGATAGCCAACAGCACTTTGTGTGCCTCAGAACATGGAAAAACTTCAAACAATTTTTCTGTCTCAAGCACCCAAGCTTCAGCCTTTAGCTGCTCGAGGCCTCCCTGAAAGGATGGCGGTTTCATTTTGCTGAACTTATGGGTGAGAGCAATTATATCCCCGTCATTAACATTGACATTTTGTTCCGGCTGTACCGGAGGAGGAGGTGGGGGCTGTTGATTCTATTGTTGATCTAGTCTTTCAGTTATTCGTTCCATCATTCTCTCCAATCTGGCCATTCTTGCCTCAGCAGATGAGGATTCAGATTCATTTGCAGTGTTTGCATTATCCATTTCACTATAAACCGTTATAGCAATTATAAACATAAGCAGTTGCATACTTAAACAGTTTAGTACATATTCAGTCATATCATAGCCACACACACCTTTCATGCTCATGTCGTGCCCTATTACTTTTCTAGGACACCCTATAGCTCATTTGAACACGTGTGTGCGGTATAACTCATGGTTAGGTATCGCTCTGATACCACTCTGTCACGACCCAAACCCGTCCCTATAGGTTTAGCACCGTAACCGGCCAATAATCCGAGATTACCGAAGGCCTGCTTAACAGTAATACGGTAATACAGAGTACAGGGGCTGACGGAAGCCAATACAGTAAATAAACAATGTCCAATGAGCTGTGAGTCTGTATGCAAAAAGACCTTTCATTCAAATGCACATTCATAACAAGCAGTCTATACATATATGTACAATCATTCAGTACTGGGACATAACCCCTATACAGTACAGTAACAGTAATACAATAACGGTCTATACAGTCATTACAAAACAAAACAGAAGGGGGAAAACTAAAACACCCCATAGCCTTAGCTAGACAGGCTCCGAACCTCGCAGTGAGGCACAGTAGTTGGCTTGACAAAACTGGAGTTTACCCTGACGCTCCTAGCCGCGGTCTGGTGCCTGTACACCTACATATATATATGAGCAGTGAGCTAAAGCCCAGTGAATAACATAATGCATAAAGAGGTTAAGAATGAATGTTCTTTCAGTATTGAAAACAGTCGATTGATTCAGTACATCAGTCATTTCAATCAGTATAACAGTTATTCAGTACAGTCATATGTGGTACATCCATTAGCATAGCAGTACAGTAAACAGTAGGTCTTAAAAGACTAGGTCTTAACAGACCGAACAATAAATGATGGCCATCAATAGTAAACAGTAATGGTTCCAACAAGGGAACCGACAGAGATCTCTGTAACAGTAACAGTCAGTAACAGTAGTTGCTAAGGATGCCACAATACAGTTCAGAATATAGGACATACATTCATTCAGTTAACAGTATCAGTTCAGAAAACAGTTCACTTCAGTATTCAGAAGATAATCATTTTTGAACATATCTTTACACAGTTGTTACTCACAGAGTTCTGGACTACAGTAAGCTAGAGCGTCTCCTCGGAAAGCCAACCCTACACAGTTTACAGATTGAACACACACTAAGCTACACAGTTGGGAAAGATGATAACTTAATCCCTAATTTGCCTCGGTGTGGTTCTACTTCTATATCCTCATTAAGATGTCTAAAACTAGGCCTAAGAATGCCTAGGATGGGATGAGGATGCAAATATGTACTTTAAAAGCATTTTTCAGAATTTCGGAAAACAGGGGTCTCGCTCGAGCGTGGCTTTCTTCGCTCGAGCGAGCTTGTTAGAATAGTGGGGTCGCTCGAGCGTAGACTTCCTCGCTCGAGCGGTCTGTCAAAATGCAAAAAGTGCTGGATGCTGGAAATCTCCGCTCGATGCTCGCTCGACGCTCGCTCGAGCGTAAGACACAGTCCTCGCTCGAGCGTGCGTCTGCGTGCACCAAGAATCTGGGAGCTTGCAATTTACGCTCGAGCCACCATTCCTGCGCTCGAGCGGAGCTCAGAATAAACGATGGTCGCTCGAGCGTGGAATCCTTCGCTCGAGCGAAGAAGCCAATTTATGGAATTTCCAGATTTGCTTCCCAAGCTCAAACCAAGCATTCCTTAGCTCAAAACTCGACCTCTTGGGCCCAATTTCTGGAAAACACATCTAAACTCAATATACAACAAGTTTCAAAGCTCAATTTGAGAAATCAAAGCCCAAGGGTGAGTCAATTAAACCCAATTTCAAACCAAATTTTCATGTATATGATGAACATGGAACATGCATGAGTTTTAACTCAATTCAAAGCTTCAAATCCATGCTCCAAGGAGCCAATTCTTTCAAAACAAGATGAGTTCATGAACCTTGACATAATCATGAGCATGCATGTACAAAATTCTATGTAATCAACCTCAAAATGCAAGGATATAGCCATGCATGCAACAATTAAGCTTCAATTCAACAATTAAGAGCCATAACTTGGCTCAAGACTCTAACCATGCTCTAAACCATGCAAGAGTCAACTCAAAACATAAACAAAAAGACAATGAATCTACCTTAAGTCTTGTAGTTCAAGAAGGGAGCTCAAATATGCAATCTCTTCTACAATTCTTTCAATTTCCAAGCAAATCAACAAGAACAATTCACACTCTCACTTTCCCTCTCTCTAGTTCGGTTGTAGGCAACAAAATGGCTGATGGGAGTGTTTTGATCAAGTGTATAAGGCTCAAAGATGTTAATAAAGGGCCCACTCACATGGCATTTCTGTAAATAAGTCTAACAATGCAATTGATCAATATTTAATCTAATTTAATCATACCTAATCAGTTTTCAGATAATTACACCATAAAATCACATAAATTATGATGATCATGAAACATCAATCAATTACTGGTTCGGCCGCCGATAAGGCCTTCAATTCGCAATTTAAACTTAAAACATGGACAGGTAATTGAACAGTCAAACAGATAGAATGCCATTCAAACAGATATACTCAATCAATCGATTTTCAGTTTTCAGTCAATCAGTCCAGTATTTCGTTCAGTTCAATTATCAGTCATAATCAGTCTCAGTTTAGCAGTAATCGGTAATTAATCGGTAATCGGCGGTGAGGGTTATTACAGGACGGAACGTCGAGCAACTAAGAAACAACATGTAAATAAGATGAGTGCTGCTGAAATGAGGAAGTTAAGGTGGATATGTTGCAAGACTAGAAAAGACAGAGTCAGGAATGTATATTAGTAAATGGGTATGAGTAGAACCAATAGAAGATAAGTTGAGAGAGAATAGATTGAGATGGTTTGGTCATATACAACGCAAACCAATAGAGATAATAGTGAAGAGATACGATACAGTGACGGTAGATGAAAGTGTCAGAGAAAGGGGCAAACCTAAATTGACGTGGGCTAGTGTAGTAAATAGATATATGAATATCTTTAATTTGACTAACCAAATAACTGTTGATAGAATCGAATGGAGAAGAAGGATTCATGTAGGCGACCCCATTTGATGGGATTAAGGCTTGGTTTGGTTTGGTTTAAAACCACAAACACCAATCAAATTTATTAAGAAAGTAAACAAAACATACACACAGAAGCTCAGTCACAGAGCAACATTAAGGAAGACCAACATCCACAAGTTCTAACCACAAACCCACAAAACAACAATGAAAATAAGATTTACAAAATTTTAGTTTGCTGTGATTTGTCTTTCTCAGCATTTCTCTTCCTTTCTCACCATTACTCACCTCATTAATCATCCAAACAAGTCATGAGAAACCTCATTCTCTCTATTTCTTTTCTTTTCTCACCAAACCCCTCAATCCAGAGTGTAAAAGTTTCAAACAGCAAGTTCAGTACCACCCACATACCCAATACCCCAAATTTCACCAAAACCAAAACTAAATCATCACTAAAGTAAAAGCATACAAAAACCCAAATAAATATACACACAAACCCTCAAACCAACAATGAACTATTTACAAAAACATCAATTCAAAGTTTCAAACAGCAAGTTCAGTAGCACCCACATACCCAATAACCCAAATTTCGCCAAAACCAAAACTAAATCATCACTAAACTAAAAGAACACAAAAACCCAAATAAAAATACACACAAACAAACCCTCAAACCAACAATTAACTTATTTACAAAAACATCAATTCAAAGTTTCAAACAGCAAGTTGAGTAGCACCCACACACCCAATACCCCAAATTTAGCCAAAACCAAAACTAAATCATCAATAAAGCAGAAAAACCCAAAAACCCAAATACGAACACACAGACCTCGATGTGAAGAGTGCCACCACCAAATTCAGAGCCGCTTTTGTTGTGAAACTCCATCCAAGCGCGGTTCTTGTAAAAGCAAGTGCCCTTCCACTCCAAGGCGTCGTTTGGGGGCGAAACAGCAGCACCCACGAAAGTGGGCAAAATGTCGACTGGACTGTTTAGAGACTTGAGAATAGGCCATGAGACTGGTCTCGGCAACAGAGGTAGTAAGTCCTTTGGATGAAACAGTGATTTCAGGCCATGTGTATGTGATGTGAATAGAGAAGAGATGGTGAGGAAGGTGAAGATGAAATGGGTCGCAAAGAAAAGAGTAGAGAGAGAAGAAGAAGAAGACATCTCTGTCCTCTGGTTCTCTCCGTCTGGGGGTCAACAAGTTTTGAATTTCATAGCGAAATGAGTAGATGAAACCATGCGAATCGCGCGATTTGGGTCATCTCGATATGGATCGAATCATGGGATTTGGATCTTCTCCATAATGAATGATGAATGGGATTCAGATTTGTTATGGAATAAATTAAATAAAAAATATGTCAATTACTAATCGTGAATGAGAGGTAACTGTTGTCTTTTTAATTCGGTTATTTGATTAGTGAGTTTAGTTGTGAAGGAAAGGAAAGCATGAGAAGGAAAGAGAGGAAGGGAAGGTAGTAGGCACAAGTCTCTCAAAATGATGTGTCCTACATATATCTTATAATTAAAAAAATATATCATAATTTTATATTTTTTAAGTTATAATTAAAAAAAATTATAATTAAATATTATATGAGATATAATTAAATATATTAAAATAATATCATAATTAAAAAAAAAATTAATCATATGCATAATTAAAAGTACATATAGTAAAGATGTATATTATAAAATTCTTATTTTTTTATAATAACAAAAGAGTACTAGTAAAGATTTTAATATTTTTATCACATGTGTTATATAAGTATAGATTTTTATATAAGACGTTTAATAAAATATTTAATAAAAATGTTGTGGGCCATTCTCCTTGAAAAAAATGTAAAGTGAATGATCTTAAAGTATAAAATATAAGTTATTTGAAAATTAAAAATCTCATTTTCTATCTCCCAATTAGTCAGAAAAAATGTGTCATATTCTACTTTTATAAGAAAAAATAATAAATAAATAAAAATTCTATCCAAATCTTTTCCTTTTACTCTTAAATTGTATTTGGTTAAAGGATTTGATCAGAAAAATAAAAATAAAAAAAAATAGAAAGAAAAGAAAAAAGAATTGATAAAATTCGAATTTCAAATTATATTTAATTGAGTTGGAAAATAATAAAAGAAAAGAGTTAAAAGACAAAAAGTAGAATTGTATCTCCCTTTCACTTTTTTTTTTCAACATGTTTTTCATTATAAGCAAATAAAAAGTGAGATTATATTTTCTTTTCTCTTTTAATTTTTCTCATCAAATTCTCTAACCAAATACAATCCTAAACTATCAATCCAAAAAAAAGAAATGTTGAACCCTTGAAAAGTAAATAATGAACTTAATTGAAAAAGTAAAATTAAAAAGTATCGCTAGTTTGCAACCTAAGAGTGTTTTAGCAAGAATTTATATTTTTAATTACATTTACCATACTCTAAAAATTATTTAACAAAATCTAACACTTCTAGAAATTACAAATTAAATAGGAGAAATAACAATTCAAGGATAGTTGTGAAAAATAAATGAATAAATAAATAAAATCATATTAATGATAAATTTTAATAATTAAAATAACAAATTTTCTCATGAATCAATACTTATTTTTGAAATATAAATTTGATTTGTAATTTCTCTCATTAAATACACTATTTTAAGTGAAATCACAATTTTTATATGTAATTTTAAGTAAAATCATAACACAACACCTTGGCAATGTAATCAATGTGGTCAATATAAAATCACGTGGAACACCTTGACAATGTATTTAACATCCCGAACATTAAATCACATATTAATGATATAAGGGGATGTTTGATTGGATGGATTGGATATGGGGATTAAAATTTATCAGATTTAAATTTTGAGACTGTGAATTCTTCAGATTATTTGATTGGATTAGATGTGCATCCCGTATTTGTTTTCTCATGGAATTAGATGTCTGGAAATGACTATTTTCAGTGAATCCAATGTTTGGTTAGACGGACTGAATAAGAATAAATGTTCAAAAGACTATTTTATCATTTTTCAATTGTTTACTAAGTAATAGCAATATTAAATCTATCTTTAAATTTAATCTTTATTTATAATTGATTAGTGGATCACAATTAATTGTTTAATTATTTCAATGTTTCAAGCAAACATTTTTCCAATAGTTATATTTTTTTAATGGTTACATTCTTTCAATATAAATAAGACAATTTCCCTTCTAATTTTTATCCAACACAAAAAAATAATAATAAAATAAAATAAAAATAATTATCAGTAAAAAAATAACTTTATTAATGCATAGAATGAACAAAGTATAAATACATCAACAAAGAAAAAGAGTAAAAAGCACACACCCAAAAACCAAAAGAACAAAAAACAAAAGTTGAAGAGATTTTAACAAAAAACTTCACACCCACAAATTAAAAGCAACATACCAGCTATGTTTCATGGCTAAAAAAAAAAATAAGGGACAACATCCATTAAAAAAAATAACCAATTACGTTTTTTCAAAGCTCAAAAAAAAATATATAGACCCAGTACCCTCCAACAACAGAGGAAGCAAATGATATATGATAAGGGCAAAATAGGCTTTTTACAATTTAATCTCATGGGATTGTTATACCCTGAAAATTGTCTCACACCCCCTCCTCCGAATAGTGTAATCCTACATATAGGAGATAAAGAGTCTGGCCGGACTCCATATCCGGCAGACTTAAAAAAAATAAACAAACGCCGAATGAGAGACTTGTTGGAAAAAATTATTTTTGGTGACTTTAATTTAATATTAAAGTGTGGTGACTTTAATTAAATATTAAAGTGGGTCTCAACCTTTTATTGTGTTAGGTCCAAGTGAGCCAAAAACCATTGGGTTTTGAATAAAAAATTGCCAAGAAATTGCCTCATGATGTTAGATTCATGAATAGGATTTTAAAGAGTATTTAAATCCTTTTTCTTAGCTAAAGGGTGTGAATCCTTTGGGCATCCAAACTTTCATATTTTTGGAAAGAGGCTATGGATGCTTGGTGTTTTAATGACCAGCCTTAAAAGCTGGAGGCTCTTCTTCTCTCCCCTTTACATGTATAAATTGAGACCCTCCTATCAAGTTTCAATATAGAAATTTTTTTGCTTCCATTTTACAAGTCAGTTTGCTAGAAAGTTCCTACATTGAGAGAGTGCTGCCACTGTTCTTGTTCGCTAAGCTAGACAGAAAGTGCTTCTGCCGTAGCTGGTTTTGACCGTCGTATCCTGGGAGACAGACGCCGGGATTCCTCAAGCACTCGACCCGTGAGGCGGCGAAATCTGTTTTAAGGAAACTGCTTCCGTGCAGGCTTCGGTTTCGTCTCTTTACCCTTTTATTGTTTTGTGTATTTATGTTAAAATTTAATTGTAATTATCAGCATATGTTCTTGGTATATAATTTGATTTCTTCATAAATCTATTTATTTAATTTCACAATTTGAACAACAAGCTTAAAACAGATTTTATATATATTTTCTATGAAATTGATCGAATAGATTTATATAGACTATTAGGTTAGCTTTGTATAATGTTACTAGGAATTGTTGCGGAATTGCTCACTATTTCAATGATTGTAAATTATGCAATGGTACTCTCTAATTGCTTAGTTTAGTTAGAATTCTCTAGCATAATTTGCATGAATTTTAAGGTTATAAAATATAATTTATGGATGTTGCAATTTTGACATGCTAATTCCATTCTAGTTTTAATTTGTTACATGCTTATTATTTTCTAAACTAGATTACATAATTTAATGTATTTTGGAGTTATAGAGTTTTTTTTTATGAATTGTGTACATGATTAATGTGAATTATTTAATTAGGTGCATTAATCTGAATTATCTAATTGGGTGCATTAATGTGAATTATTTAATTAGGTGCATTAATCTAAATTATCTAATTGGGTGCATTCATGTGAATTATTTAATTAGGTACATTAATCTAAATTATCTAATTGGGAGCATTAATCTGAATTATTTAATTGGGTGCATTAACTTTGAATTTAACTTATTTATTTGGAGTTAATAGTTTAAATGTTTATTATGAATTAATTTCATTCATAACCCATGAGTATAGAACTTTATTTTAAAGTTTTAATTTAATTGGCATTTTAATGTATTGGTTACTTATATAATTAAAAGTTAGCTAGATGGTTTCATTTAATTTATTAAATTTTTTAGATTATTTGTTTGTATTTTGTTGTGGTGTGCTACTAACTTTCTTTGTAGGGATACCAATGCGAAAAACAAATATAAAACCAAATGAATAGTATTTGGGATGTAAAAACAAAAATGTTTGGACTACTAACTTTTGTGTTGAATAGGAATACCTAAGCGTGGAAAGGCTTTTGGACTAAATAGAATCCTTATGGATTGGCTATTTTATTTAAATGTTTGAAGCATGTTTGCTTGAGATGTAGTTGGTTTGTTTACCAATTTGTAGTAGCAAGTTTTATTTGCTTATATTGTTGTAGCAATCATTTTACATTGCTTGTAAAAATTTTGGACCTTGGTTTGTTTTAACCTAGTTCATCCCTAAGAAAATTTAATTCTTAAAATTGTTTATCACGGACTAGGAGTCAACATGCTCTTAAAAGTTTTGTCAAAAGGTTAACTAGGTTTTAAGTGGGACCAATGTGACCCCTTCAGTCTTCCTGGGAACTTTCTTGACCATGTTCGATTCTAGGTTTTGTGGTGAGACTAATTTTGAATTAATTTTTCTTCTAAGGGATTTTCTAAGGGTTAAGTTTAATTTCTAGAAATACAGAAGTGATATTCTGGTGTAATTTTCAGAAAATGGCAACTATCACTGATGCTGCTGCTACTGCTAATGTTGGTGGGGATTTGAACCCTGGGGCAACTGGATTACCAACCCCTACTGCTGTGACCTCTGTGGTCAACCCTGATGTTACTCCGGCTGTTCCGGGAGGACCGCTTAGTCACCATGAGCGCCCAGAAAAATTTGCTGGGGAAAATTTTAAGAGATGGCAGCAAAAGATATTGTTTTACTTGACCACGCTTAACCTTGCCAAGGTTCTGAGCGAGGATCCTCCAGCCGTGGCAGAGAATGAGCCTGACAGGCAGAAAGCCATGGCGCTTAACACATGGAAGCAAACAGAATATCTTTGCCGAAACTATGTGTTCAACAGCTTGGCAGACTCACTCTATAGTGTGTTTTGTTCCAAGAGCTCAGCAAAAGAATTATGGGAATCTCTGGACAAAAAGTACAAGACTGAGGATGCCGGGGCAAAGAAATTTGTGGTTGGACGGTTCCTTGATTTTAAAATGGTAGATTCTAAAACTGTGATAAGCCAAGTCCAGGAGTTCCAAGTGATCTTGCATGATATTCATGCTGAGGGGATGCCTTTGAACGAATCATTCCAAGTTGATGTGATCATTGAGAAACTTCCCAATGGTTGGAAGAATTTCAAGAATTACTTGAAGCACAAGCGCAAGGAAATGTCAGCTGAAGAGCTGGTTGTCTGACTCCGGATTGAGGAGGATAATAGAAAGAAAGGAGGGAGTACCTCCTCAGTAAAGGCCAATGTCGTTGAGCATGGCAAATCTTCTGGGATAAGGAAGAAGCCCCCTGTGAAAAAAAGCTCTAAGCTGGGGCCAAGGGGTGGTGTTGCAAAGAAGTCGGCTTACAAGCCGTAGGAACCAAGTTATTGGTTCTTTGGGAAGTGTTATAACTGTGGTAACGAGGGGCATCGGGCTAGTGACTGTCGCAAGCAGAAGAAACCATACAAGACCAAACCTCGTGCTCATATGGCAGACTTACAAGAGCACTCCCATGAGGAGGATGATATGCACTTGTCTGCCGTTGTCTCTGAGGTGAATCTGGTGGGTTCAAACCCAAGAGAATGGTGGATTGATACTGGGGCTACACGCTAGATCTGCTCCGAGCAGAAGCTATTTACAACTTTCGAACCGGTTACAAACGGTGAGAAGTTGTTTATGGAAAACTCTGTTACCTCGATTGTTGAGGGGAAAGGAAATGTGGTCCTGAAATTGACGTCAGGAAATGAGCTAACCTTGAACGAAGTCCTATATGTTCTAGACATTCGTAAGAATCTTGTCTCAGGGTCTCTTCTCAGTAAACATGATTTTCGCATGGTTTTTGAGTCCGACAAGGTCGTTCTTACCAAAAGCGGAATGTATGTGGGTAAGGGTTATATGTTGGGGGGTATGTTTAAACTCAATGTTATGACTGTTATCCCAAAGATGAATAAAGGTGCATCTTCTTCTGTTTATATGCTTGAGTCTTCCAATTTGTGGCATGGTAGACTAGGACATGTGAACTTTGAATCTTTACGTAGATTAATCAAGTTAGATCACATACCATCTTTTAAGATTAATCCGAAACACAAGTGTGAAACTTGTGTTGAAGCAAAGTTGACAAAATCTTCATTTCATTCTATTGAAAGAAGTTCAGAACCGTTGGATTTAGTGCATAGTGATGTGTGTGACTTAAAATTTATACAATCACGTGGTGGCAATAAGTACTTCATCACTTTTGTTTATGATTGCACTAAGTATTGTTATGTCTTTTTGCTCAAAAGCAAAGATGAGGCGATGGACAAGTTTGTTCTTTATAAGAATGAAGTTAAGAATCAAGTAGGCCGCAAGATTAAGGCTTTAAGAAGTGATCGTGGTGGTGAGTATGAATCTCCGTTTATTGAGATTTGTGCTCAATCTGGGATTATCCACCAAACCACGACGCCTTATTCTCCTCAGTCTAATGGGATTGTTGAGCGGAAGAATATGACGCTAAAGGAAATGATGAATGCAATGTTGATAAGTTCTGGATTGCCACAGAACTTGTGGGGGGAAGCAATTCTCTCTGCAAATTATATTCTGAATAAAGTACCCCGGAAAAATGTGGACAAGACGCCGTATGAGTTATGGAAAGGCGTTAAGCCTTCGTATAAATTCTTACGAATGTGGGGGTGTCTTGCAAAAGTGGCGATTCCTACACCCAAACGGGTTAGGATAGGCCCGAAATCCGTGGATTGTATATTCATTGGTTATGCACATAATAATAGTACATATCGGTTTCTTGTCCATAAGTCTGAAATTCCAGACATACACAGGAATACCATCATGGAGTCAAGGAATGCATGTTTCTTTGAAGACATTTTTCCTTGCCGAACCCATGAAGGGGTTCCAAGGTCTTTGGAGCAATTTGATGAGCTTGCTAGTGAGGATGATCATGTTGATGATTCAGGTGATGATCAAATTGAGGTTTTAGATGAGCCTAGAAGGAGTAAAAGGGCTAGGATATCCAAATCTTTTGATTCAGACTTCTTGACTTATATGGTTGAGAATGAACCTCAAACTTTCCACGAAGTTGTGACTTCTCCAGAGAGTCCTTTATGAAAAGAAGCGATCAAAAGTGAGATTGACTCCATCTTACAGAACCACACCTGGGAGTTGGTAGATTTACCTCCAGGTTGCAAGCCTTTAGGCTGCAAATGGATTTTTAAAAGAAAGATGAAGGCCGATGGGTCAATTGACAAGTATAAGGCGAGGCTTGTTATCAAAGGGTACAGGCAACGAGAAGGCCTGGATTACTTTGATACGTACTCACCTGTAACTAGAATGACATCCATTCGCATGGTGATTGCGATAGCAGTTTTGCGCAATCTTGAGATACACCAGATGGATGTAAAGACAGCTTTCTTAAATGGGGATTTGAATGAAGAAATCTACATGGAGCAACCTGAAGGGTTTTCAGCTCCAGGACAAAGCAAGAAAGTCTGTAAACTTGTCAAATCTTTGTATGGTTTGAAACAAGCGCCTAAACAATGGCATGAGAAGTTTGACAATGTAATGTTGTCAAATGGGTTTAGAATCAATGAATGTGACAAGTGTATTTATGTCAAAGACACTGATAGAGGTTATGTCATTTTGTGTCTATATGTTGATGATATGCTCATTATAGGTAGTAACGATGAAATGATCAAAACTACCAAGAAGTTGTTAAACTCTAAGTTTGACATGAAGGATATGGGCATTGCAGATGTTATTCTGGGAATTAAGATTACCAGAATCTCTGGCGGAATTGTACTTCTCAGTCTCATTATGTTGATAAGATACTTGAGAAGTTTAGTGGATCAGATACGAGTGTGTCATCGACACCTGTAGACTTAAGTCTACATTTTACCAAGAATAATAATGAAAGTGTCTCACAGTTAGAATATTCTCGGGTAATTGGAAGTTTAATGTATCTGATGAGTTGTACTAGGCCGGATATAGCTTACTCGGTTAGCAAGCTTAGTAGATACACAAGTAATCTCGATGCTTCTCATTGGAAGGGCATTGTGCGGGTGTTAAGGTATTTACGCTATACTCGGGATTATGGGCTGCATTATACTCGATATCTAGTGGTGCTTAAAGGATATAGTGACGCGAATTGGATATCAGATATAAAGGACTCAAAGTCCACTAGTGGATATGTGTTCACTCTTGGTGGGGCAGCCGTGTCTTGGAAATCTTCCAAGCAAACGTGTATATCTAGATCAACGATGGAATCAGAGTTTATTGCTTTGGATAAAGCAACGGAAGAAGCAGAATGGCTTCGCCATTTCATTGAAGATATTCCACGTTGGTCTAAACCTGTGCCAGCTATTTGTATTCATTGTGATTGTCAATCTGCAATTGGTAGGGCACAGAGTAATATGTATAATGGAAAGTCTAGACATATCCGTCGTAGACATAATTCCATACGACAACTACTCTCGAATGGAGTTGTCTTTTTAGACTATGTAAAGTCTAAGGACAACACTGCGGATCCGCTAACCAAAGGGTTAAGTCGAGTGTTAGTCGAAACGTCGTCAAAAGGAATGGGGTTAAGGCCTTTGGAAGTTACCGGAATGGAAACCCAACCTAGTTGACTGGAGATCCCAAGATCTAGGTTCAATGGGACAACCTAATTACGTGTAACGGTGGTATGTCACTGAGGAAGTTAAACCTCCAACCATTCCTTCTATCAGTGATACCTGCAAGTGTAGAGGTTAAGCTGAGCTTTTAATGACTCTAGTGTGTTAAGCTGTTGAGCTGAGTATTGCAGGATACTCAAGTAGAGTCGCCTATGTGAGTGTGAAGTGGGGCCCTTCTAGAAGAATTGGGCAGGCCAAGATTCTTTGAAACCACTCGCTGAATCAGGCTAGTGTCCAGGGCCACACAGGGCACACTAGTGAGAACAAAATGGTGGTAGGAGTAATTCCCGTGTGAGATCTATTGTCTCAGTTTACATAAACGGCAGAGCAATTCAAGATGTCTTATTCACTGATCAGCCAATAAACTCGATAGGTTTTCACTAGGAGAGGTTCAAACCCAAAAGCTACCTTCTCTGATGTCGGGGTTAGTTCGTTGTACTCTCTCTTCGAGTCATTATTGTTGAACAATGTCCGTTTGTTGAGTCTTTCGGTCAATTTTTATTCATGTGGGGGAGTATTGGAAAAAATGATTTTTGGTGACTTTAATTTAATATTAAAGTGTGGTGACTTTAATTTAATATCGTCATTGGATTTTACACTGTGTTTGGTTAGAAAATTTGAAAAGGAATTTGGAAAGGGAAAAGAAAAAGGTATACGAAATGTGAATAAAATATACTTATATTTTACCTAATTTCACATACATTTTTCTCTTTTTCTTTTCAAATCTTTTCCTAAATTTTCCAACCAAACATAGCGTTAGGGTTTTGAATGTGAATGAAAGTGGAGGGTCGTAGCCTAGGGGTCTTCAATGGATTGGTTAAACAAACGAGAGAGAGAGAGAGAGAGAGAGAGAGAGAGAGAGAGAGAGAGAGAGAGAGAGAGAGAGATGGGTTAAACAACATGGTGAAAGACCTTTTGCTAGCATCTGTGAATCACACCATAGCCCAAAACAGTTGGGCACTTAACTAACACTTGAAACCTTAATCATAAATATTTTAGGAAAATTACAATAAACAAAAAAAAAAAAAATCGGATTTGACCATTGTAAATGAATAAATTCTGAAATTTTAATTTTATCGATTTAAATTTTAATTATTTGATTTATTTTCAATTTAAATAATTTGTCTATTTCGTTAGGTAAAAACAAAAAAAAAATCATTTTTTAATTATTAAAATTCACCAAAAAATGATATTTTAGACATTTTAATGGCTAAAATATAATTTTCTATCAATTTAATAAAAAAAACTATGTAAATGGTTTATATTGAAAATAATAAAAAATTTAAATTAAATTGACAAAATTAAAACTAAAGACAAATAGTTTAAATTGATAATAAATAAAAAACAATTGAGTTAAATTGATAGAATTAAAAACTCAGAATTTATTTTGTAATTAATAGTGAAACTCTATTTTTCATTTTATTGTAATTTCTCCAAATATTTTTGTTATTAAAAGGTCTTAGGGTAATGGGATTTTACTTTGTTTTCCTAATTTTATCTTCATCTATTTAAAATGCGTTTCAATATATTTAATAACCTTTTATATCTCATTTTTTAATGTAAAATTGTTTTGTTACAAAATTTTGAAGATTTATTTATAACATTTACTATTGCATCTTTAGGCAAAGAAGATTTTATTAGCTGGGAATTTGTATGAAGAGATTTTCTTCAAGACCTTTTAGATAATTGAAATAATCTTTTAACCTTTATGATTGAAGCTTCAAACAAAAAGTTTTTTGTTTTGTTTTGTTTTGTTTATTTTTTTTTAAACCTTGGACAAAGGTTTATTATTGGTTTTTGGACAAGAAATGTATTTTAAGTATTTATAATGATACCTTTGATAATGAGAATTTTTTCTTTTTGAATCTGTAGACAGTTATTTTTTAAAAAAACAAATAAATTTAGATGATTATATTTTTTTTGAGCTTTGTACAAAGAGAATTAGAAATTGGGGCACTGAGTTCTTGTGTGTAGATTATCCATTACGAAAATATTAATTAATTTAATAATTATAATAAGATAATTTTATCATATTCGTATTTAAAATGTGGACAATACAATTACTGTTCATTTTTTTCAAAATAAATGCAAAAAGCATTTAGACCTTCTTTTTTTTTTCAATGTAAATTTATTTTTATTTAAACACATAATACAAAATTTATTTTATTTCCTGATATTTGGTAGACACTAAATTTTTTTTAAAAAAAAAGCAAAAATAAATAATTACTATATGCGTTATGTAGAAACCAATTAATGAAGGTCCACCCTTTCACCTTTAAAGATCTCACTGTGCTGAAAGGGCTCAGCTAAAAGGGAACTTCCTAAAAATGACTGATAGAATTTCCAATGATAAGTCCTTCCAGAGACTATGACAAAAAAAAAAAAAAATTTGTTGCAAAATATTTTACTTATTTTTTATTCAATCAAACAATATAAATGCATATTTTACATCAAAACAAATGACACCTTAATTATAATTATTAGATCAATATAATTTATTTCATGAAAAATTCACACACAATTTAATGAGACACAGAATTTAGAGCATCTCCAACCTTGTGTGGCATTTTGCCTATATAAAGGTTACCGCAAATTGTACATTTTATTTTGTATATTTACATTTTCATATTTCTACTTTAACATTGCTATTTATTTTAACTATTTATCCAAATAGTACTCACTTTATGAAATGTCACATAAGCAATAAAAATGGAAGGAAAAAATCGCAAGAATCAAATACATTTTATCTGGCTTTTGAAGATTAGTTACATTTAGCTAGCAAGTTGGGATTAAGACAATGTCTATCATATACCAGAGAATTGGAATTAAAGAAATTGAATTACACTAGACATTTTAACTAATCGACAATAGTATATTAAAGATGCCAAGTATATTAGAGATGCTATTAAAATCCACCAAAGTAAAACCATGATAACGCCACAGATTGAGACTAGCCAAAATATTTTTTTCGCTAGCTAAAACGCGTGGAACACAATCTTGGACCTATGGCATTCACATGATCAAATATTTTTAAGTGAGGTATTTAAAAAATTATTAGTTGCTCCAGGAACAACTCGACGTTTTGCACCTATGCCATTTTTATCAGCTAAATCCCTTCTTGTTTGGGCCGTGGCAATCACAATCTTGTAAACCAATCATGTTCTTGTACCACCTTATAACTTCTTGGAATATTCACATTTTGCAAATGTACCAATTAGTATACTAATTATTGTACTAATTGATAATGTGGCAAAATTTAAGAGGTTTTGGTATTTGTAATTTGTATAATGAATGGGGTCAATAATACATTACTTAGTGCATATAACACCGCCAAATAGATAAATGTTGAAATCATAATGTTAGGACTTTTTGTTGTCAAATTCCATGGATCAAACCCAATGTTGTAATTTTTTAAATTCACATGTTGGGTCAAACTAGGATTACTTTGGATTTCTCTAAGAAGTTGATTTTCTTCCAAAACTAGGATTACTTTGGAATCCTTTAAGAAGTTGGTTTTCTTCCAAAAATAGGATTACTTTGGATTTTCTATAAGTAGTTGGTTTTTCTCCCAAAACTAGATGATTCATTATTTTTTCTCCAGATCTTCTTTTTGGATCTTAAGGTTTATATCTGGAGATATTTTCTTAGTTTTCTTTGATGTTTTATTGAGTATTCAACTCATGGTTTAAAGAGAGTACATCAAAGGTTTGTTTGTTATACACAAGAGAGAGAGAGAGAGTTGTTCTTCGGTGGATTCTGAAGAATTCGAGCCTGAAACTTCGGTGGATTCTGGAGTGGCTCATCGTAAAGACAATTCCGTGGTGAAGATGGGGTTGGAAGAGGCACATAGAGGTTGGTTCAATTAGGCGTTGTGGATTCGCTAGATAATTGAGAGTATATCTGTGTAATTCCTTAAAATATTCTGAGTGGATTGTTCTTGTGGCAGTTGCCCGTGATTTTTTTATCACAGTTGGAGGTGTCCAATTGTGGTTTTTCCACGTAAAATCGTTGTGTCTCTTTATCTTGATTGTTTGATTGGGATTGTTATATTCTGCTTAAAATTGACACATAATCACAAATCAACATCTAGGAGGTTTCTAGATTTTTCAATTGGTATCAGAGCGGGTCGCTCAATTTTTTTTACAAATCTTTTAGAGCGAGATCTTGTTTGAATTGTGATAATGAATACAATTCGTGAGGGAAATTCTATGAAAAAAAAAAAAAAAAAAATCCAAAACGATTTTCTTAGTATGGTTTTGCAAGCTTTAAATTTTTGAGTGGTCCTTGGTGCATATTGGAATTGATGAGAATATCCATTACATGTTGATATATGTGTGCTTTCTGTGGTCATTACTCATTTTGGAGTGTGTGTTTTTGATTAGTATGTCTCATTCTGTACACACTCTTGGATTAGCAAATATAGGAGTCTTTCGCCTTAGTGATTTTTTTTTCTATGGACTTCTGGCATGGTATTTTTTTTGTTTTTCTAGAGGAATTGACCTATACTAGCACATCATGGGTGATGTTGAATCTCTTAACCACCTTCCATTTTTTTTGCATCTCCATGGCTTTCCCCTCTATTCTTTGTAGTCCAGGCATGAGGAAAAGGCTACCTCAGAGTCACCAACCAGGCTATCCTTATTATATCCATGCTTCTCTGGTTCGGTTTCCATACTCTTGAGCGTGTCAGCCGCCAATGAGTGTGCAAAAGAAAGAAAGAAAAGATGTGCAAAAGAAAAAAAAAAAAATGTGCAAAAGAAAGAAAAGAAAAAGATGTGAAAAAAAAAGGAAAAAATAAAGGATTCATTGATTGAGGGGGAGCCTCCGCTTTTACTCACCAAATACCCCTTGATTCCTAGTGGTTTGACTTTCCTTAGTTGTGCTTAGATTCTCTTGTCGGAGGTCCAGCTTTCATATCACTACCAGGATTTGAATCTAGTGTTTGTCGAACTCCAAGAGTCACACACACACTTTTTCTCATGGGATCTATGCTTTTCACATAATGCATCACTTTCTTTTATGAGGAATCTTCTAGAGGCTGTGCACATTGTGTTTTCTTGTAATAGTGCTTCTTGGATAATCTTGTGTGTTTCAAGGTACAAATCAGAAATTCCTTACTTACTCCACCATATTATTTTCTATCGTTTTTCTTCTTGTTCATTGTTTTTAGTGAGGGGGAGTTTGGTTTATCATTACAAGAGTTTGTTAGCATGAACACTTTGTTTTGTTTGGTACGGGAGATTGGCATTAGTTGGTTTGCATGTTGCTTTGCATTGGATTCTTTATTGTTTGAGCTTCCTTTGTCAAATTCGTGAAAAAAAAAACAGGGGGAGAAATTTGTTTTTCATGTATTCATGTCATGTGTCAGGTGCATATGTCTTAGTTTTCAAGTTTTCATGCTACATGTTCTTAAAATCTCCAAGTTGCATCTATTCATGTTATTCATATTTTTCATCTCATACTTCAAGATAATCTAGCCATATGTTTATTGCTTTTTCATATACTCTTGTGGGACTAATAGTTGTTTTGGAGATTGTGGCACTAATAGTTGTTTTGCAGATCATGACCTTGAGAAATAAGTTTGTAAAGAGATTTGGTTATAAGTGCTGGTTCCTAGTTGGTGGTGTTGTTCTTGTTTTGATTGGAAAATTGTTTTAGTGTTTTTGTTAGGAAAACTGTTGTAGCATGGTTTTGTCCAGGATTTGACAAAGGGGGAGATTGTTAGGACTTTTTGTTGTCAAATTCCATGGATCAAACCCAAGGTTGTAATTTTTTAAATTCACATGTTGGGTCAAACTAGGATTACTTTGGATTTCTCTAAGAAGTTGATTTTCTTCCAAAACTAGGATTACTTTGGAGTCCTTTAAGAAGTTGGTTTTCTTCCAAAAACAGGATTACTTTGGATTTTCTATAAGTAGTTGGTTTTCTCCCAAAACTAGATGATTCATTATTTTTTCTCCAGATCTTCTTTTTGGATCTTAAGGTTTATATCTGGAGATATTTTCTTAGTTTTCTTTGATGTTTTATTGAGTATTCAACTCATGGTTTAAAGAGAGTACATCAAAGGTTTGTTTGTTATACACAAGAGAGAGAGAGAGAGAGAGTTGTTCATCAGTGGATTCTGAAGAATTCGAGCCTGAAGCTTCGGTGGATTCTGGAGTGGCTCATCGTAAAGACAATTCCGTGGTAAAGATGGGGTTGGAAGAGGCACATAGAGGTTGGTTCAATTAGGCGCTGTGGATTCGCTAGATAATTGAGAGTATATCTGTGTAATTCCTTTAAATCTTCTTAGTGGATTGTTCTTGTGGCAGTTGCCCGTGATTTTTTTATCACAGTTGGAGGTGTCCAATTGTGGTTTTTCCACGTAAAATCGTTGTGTCTCTTTATCTTGATTGTTTGATTGGGATTGTTATATTCTGCTTAAAATTGACACATAATTACAAATTAACATCTAGGAGGTTTCTAGATTTTTCACATAACTTTATGGAATGAGTAATACAATACTAATTTCATTCTTTATTTAAAATTTTCATTTGTCACTGGTGACAACGAGACTCATATTAATAAAAAAAATATATATATAAATAATTTTTTATCTATTTTTTCATCTCTACACACAAAAAAGTGGGTCATGTATCCATTTATTAGTGTGGATCTCGTTGTCTTATGAGTAAGAATAAGAAAATAATGTAAAAAATGAATTATGTTTAGCATTACACATTAATAAAAATACATAAAATTCGCTTATGTTTAGAAATTTAACTTGTCTCTTTGTTTTTCTTTGGTCAAGCAAGACAAATCCAGATGAACCAATCCCAATCATGGATCGATGAAACCCAGTTGAATTTTGAGCATTACAAATCCCCAAATTTCAAACTCACTACTTACCTTTTAATCAAAACTCTTCAGTTCAGAGTTCATAGCAAAATGGCAGAGACTGCAGTGTTCCATCTACTAGCCAACTTCGCACCCTTCCTCCAACAAGAGGCCCATTTGTTGACCGGAGTTCGAAATGAGATCGAATACATCAGAGATGAATTCAATCGCATGATGTCTTTTCTCAGAGTTGCCGATGCCATAGAAGAGAACGACCCCGAACTCAAAGTATGGGTCAAGCAAGTGCGTGAAGCTGCTTATGACATTGGAGATGTTCTCGACTTGTTCATGCTTCGCCTCGGACATCGTCATGGCCATGGATTTTGCGGTTTTCTTCGTAAGGTTTCTTACTTTATTAAGACTTCAATAGCTCGTCACCAAATTGCTTCTGAAGTACAAAGAATGAAGTCCAAAGTCGACAATATTTCGAAAGGACATCAGAGGTACCATGACAGATATGGTATGTTAGAGCAAGGCTCAAGCTCAAGGTCCACTGGTTTTAACAAAGCATGGCATGATTGTCGTGGCGATGCCCTTCTTCTCGATGAAGCTGAGCTTGTGGGCATCGATGAACCCAAATCACAAATAATTACGTGGTTGATGCATGAAGATCCCAGACTCAAGGTGCTTTCCCTATTAGGAATGGGCGGATTGGGCAAAACAACACTGGTTAAAAAGGTCTTTGATGATGCAGTTGTGAAGAAGCATTTCCAGAACCATGCTTGGATCACTGTTTCTGAATCATTCAACATCAAGGATCTCTTAAAAGGCATGATCCAATAACTTTTTGAAGAAGTCAGGCAACCTGTCCCACAAGGGGTGGAATACATGAATACCAAC
Source organism: Camellia japonica (assembly GCA_030407325.1). Lineage (NCBI taxonomy): Eukaryota > Viridiplantae > Streptophyta > Magnoliopsida > Ericales > Theaceae > Camellia > Camellia japonica. The sequence continues at coordinate 15,742,245 of JAPPVO010000031.1, read as the reverse complement.
AGCTTAAAAGGGATAATTAAAGCTTTCCTGCAACAAAAGAGGTATGTGCTTGTTTTCGATGATGTATGGGATATTCATGCCTGGCAATCTTTTAGATATGTGTTTCCTATTGGCAATTGTGGCAGTCGAGTAGTGCTGACAACCAGAAATGCAGATTTAGCTTCTTTCTCTAGTAAAGAATATCATGGGGATGTCTATAACCTTCAGCCCTTGCCTCCCAAAGAGTCTTGGACATTGTTTTGCAGGAAAACATTTATGGAGAATTCTTGCCCTTCATATTTGGAAGGGCTTTCAAGAGCTATCTTGAAAAGATGTGAGGGATTGCCACTTGCAATTGTGGCAATTAGTGGTCTTTTATCAACAAAGGATAACAATGTGGATGAGTGGGATAAGATCAACCGCAGTCTTGGTGCAGAACTAGGAGGAAATGACAAACTCCTAAGTATGAAGAAAATATTATCACTCAGTTACATTGATTTACCTTACTATCTAAAGTTCTGTTTTCTGTATCTAAGTGTTTTTCCAGAGGATTATTTGATTGAACACAAGAGATTGATTCGATTATGGGTGGCAGAAGGCTTTGTGGAAATGAAAGCAGGAATGACGATAGAAGAAGTTGCTGAGGGCTACCTCAATGAGCTAATCAATAGAAGCATAGTTCAAGTGGCACAGATGAGATCAGATGGAAGGGTCCAGACATATCGTATCCATGACCTCTGGCATGAAATTATTGTTTCGAAGTCAGGAGAGCAAAACATTGTGACAATTGCTGGTGAACAAAAAAGAGTGTGGCCCGAAAAAGTGCGGCGCTTATCAATCCACAACCATTTGGAAAATACACAACAAAGCAAGTGTTTCACTCGACTTCGTTCTTTGCTTATGTTCAATGCAACACATTCACTGTCCATGCTTGCATTGTCAAATGATGGTCTACAGTTGCTAACTGTGTTGGAATTGAGAGGTGCCTTCTTGGAGACATTCCCAAATGAAGTTTTGAAACTACTTCAACTCAGGTATTTAAGCTCGAGGGGAACCAATGTAAAAATAATTCCGAAGTCGATTGGAAAGCTCCAAAACCTGGAAACATTGGACCTTAAAGATACATATGTCACTGAGTTGCCTGATTATATCTTGAAGCTCCAACGACTTCGCCATATCTTGTTGTATCACTGCATACAAGATCCTGTTCCTTCCATTCGTTTTCAACACCATTGTGGATTCAAGGCCCCGACAGAAATAGGAAGTTTGTCATCCTTACAGGCACTTTGTTCTATTGAAACAAACCATGATAATGGGACCATTTTGCTAGGGAGGTGGTGAAGTTGACTCAACTGAGGAAATTACAGATTGAAAAACTGAGAAATGAAGATGGGAGGGTGTTATGCTCGTCCCTTGAGAAGCTTAGTAACCTTCGCTCATTGGTTGTTCGTGCAACAGGAGAAGACGAGATCATTGATCTAGATTCTCTTTCTTCACCACCTCAACTTCTTCGAACGCTCTACCTAGGAGGAAGTTTACATAAGGTACCACATTGGATACCTTCACTGCACAACTTGGTAAGAGTAATTTTTGCATGTAGTAAGTTGAGGGATGTTGATCCACTAGAATCCCTTCAAGGTCTGCCCAATTTGGTTGAACTTCAACTTCATCAGACATATGAAGGGGAAGAATTGTATTTCAAGGCTGGTGGATTTCAAAGACTTGTGAGATTATACCTTGGTGGATTAAAATGACTGAGATGGGTGAAAGTGGAGGTTGGCTCAATGCCTCATCTTAAAGAGTTAACTATCAGTGGATGTGAATTGGTAGAGGCGTTACCCTCTGGCTTTGAACATCTAACCAACCTTAAAACTCTTTATTTGGTTGATATGTCTAATGGATTGATTTCGAGCCTAAACAAAGACTTAGAAGGTGGGAATTATTGGAAAACTGCAAACATTCCAGAAGTTTGGATAGGGGACACAAAATGTGGCTATTTTGAAGGAAATTATCTATAGTGACAGAGGAGAAATCTCTAACCATATTGGATCATTATGACATTTAGAATGCTTATTATGTATTTATTTATTTTCATGTGCTCTTGGTACTTGATTTGTTCTATAATATTGGGATCAAATTTTTCTCTTTTTTTTTTTTCTTTTTTCTGTTACATTTTTGTTTTTTTAGTAGATCGGGAGCTTGTTATTTGACCTCCTAATTTTGATCCTAGAGAGTTGGTAACTTCGCAAATTTTTGAATTGGTACTGTAAATCTTAGGGTTCGTTTGATGAGGTTTTTATTTTATTTATTTTTCTTTAGCTTGAGATTTTTTGAAATTGGAATAAAAAACATGTTTGCTAATTGTTTTCACTTTAAAAAAAAAAAAAAAACTGGCTACAATTCTCAGAATTTGTGAAAATAAGAAAAACGTCTCCCTCACCCTTCCGTCCTCTTGACCTAGGGTTACAAATGAGACAAATCGAGCCAAGCCGATTTTTGCTGAGCTCAAGCTCGGCTTGTTTGCTTATCGAGCTCGTTTATTGAGCTCGAGCTTGGTTCGATAACTAACTGGGCTCGATAAGATTTTTTTATATTTTTTATATTATTTAAATTCATAAATATTATTTATATACTTTTTATTTAATATATAAATAATATATTTATTATATAATTTAAATAAAGATAAACGAGTCGAGCTTATTTGAGCTCGAACTAGACTCGTTTACTAAATAAGTCTAATATTCGAGTTTGAGCTCGACTTGTTTACTAAACGAGCAAATGAGCCGAACTGAGCCTTAACGAGCCGAGCAGAGCCCAACCAGCTCGCGAACAGTTCAGTTCATTTGCAGCTCTACTCTAGCTACATTCTCTACTCCAACGACCACTCCCAAGCACTCCCTCATTTTTTGTTAACTTACTAAACTTGTTTTCTTGTTTTCATTTTGGAAAATAATATAAAAGTTCATTTTCTAAACTCACTTTTTAGACCCAGTGATATGTAATGTAAAAGAGATGATTAGTTGATGATTAGAGAAAACAAGAGAGAGAGAGAGAGAGAGAGAGAGAGAGAGTTGTGGTTGATGATTAGAGAAAATATGAGAGAGATAGTTGACTTAAATAATCTAGGGTAAATTACAAATATACCTCCTAGAGTTTAATTCAAATACGGATTGCCCCTGTAGTTTTGAAATTATAAAGACCTACTTGTCAAACATTTTTATTAAACAAAATCAACAAAAAAAAAAAAAATTCTATTTATTCTCTTATATAACAATGAAATTATTTGAATTGTTAATTAAAATATATTTTTGATATCATTAAAAAGGGGTAATTAACTTAATGATTTATTAATAAAAGGGGTCATTTATTATATAATTCAAAACTTGAAGGGGTGGGATGTACTTTCCATAACCACAAGGGCAATCCGTAATTTAAGCAAATCTCAAGGCATATATTTATAATCTACCCAATATTCTAATAGAGTGCCACATCATTAGGTTTGAAAAATAGGTCTAACTTTTTGGCTAGACTAGCACTACTCTATGATTTTTTTATGTATGAAGAACATGTATAATATGCTATTTATTTTAGTTTTTACACAAAAATAAAAAATAAAAAGAACAAAGAATAAAGAATAAAGAATAAACATATTTTATATTTTTTTTACATAGAAAAAAAAAAAACCACGTGTTACTAAACACTACTTTAAATATTGGGTTTCTAATCATTTTAATTTAAATTCGCACAAGTTTTTTAAATCTCAAAATGAATATTTCTTAGGATAATCACTTTTTGAATTTTTTAGGGCTGCAAAAAGCATTTGGAGACTTATTTTCAAACTTTATAAACCTCAAGGAATGAGAATAATATATGAAATTAGTTTTAAAAATTTATTCATGACTATATGATTCAAAGTTCAAACTCAATATTAGCCACTTCTACTCTACATAGATTAGATCTAACTTCACAATTTTTGTATGCCTTCCAAAATATATTGATCTTTGAAAAAGAATAACAATTCCATCCAAATCAAACCTTATTCAATCAACCCAATAATTGTGATTTTTTTTTTTTTTTTTGTTGAATTTCTCTCAAGTTCATGCCCAATGGGCCCATGACGGGTTCGTTTCAATGATTCAAACCGTTCATTTTGTAGGATCCTCAATGTATATTATCCATGAAAAATAATATAATAATCATAACATTTTTATTTTATCGTATCTGTCTAAAAAAAAAAAAAACAATAAGTACGTTTGGTGAGGTGGTTATGGACATGTTTGCATTGGACAACTTCTTGGCTATTATTTTAATCAATTTTTCTCCAACCTTGATGGAGATTGTATATAATGAATGAGGTCTATTTTCATGACTCATTGATGGACCTCATTCTTTATGTACTACTGCTTTTTTGTCTTGGTATCAAAATTTCATTATCAGACCATCTTTTAAATGTCTCTTCTATTTGATCTCTTTATTCTTCTTCTAACAATAATGGTAGTCGCACAATTATTTATCAAAATAAAAAATAAATAAAATAAAATAATGGTAGTGGCACAAAAAAGTAAAAACAGAAGTGTATGAAAAAAATAAATTTGTGTTGTGTTCATTTTTATGTGCATATTTGTGTGTGTGTTTTTTTTACGTGCACATAAGCATTGCTCTTATGTCTTTACACTTTCACATAGAACTTTGTGAACGAGTCAAGTTAAGCTTAGTAAATAGGTTGTGCAAGTTTGACTTGAAAAACTTAATGAGCATGGTTTGTTTATATTTTGAGTCGATCTCAAACTAAACTTAATCAAATGAATCATGAGGCGAAAGGTGAAAAATGATTGAATGCTATTGACTCATGATTTTAACCAGTCCCATTCACCAGTAAGGCTAATACCAACAAGTTCCATTCTCATACTAAAATAGTTAATGTAGTGACAACAACAAAATCAAAGTTCCTAAATTAACCACAAGAATTGAATTTATCAAAACCAGCAACAGTGTCAAGGACTCTGCACCAACTAGGTTGCTATCTGACATAAATTCTCAAGTCTAAATTTTCCTTTTGAAATGTCATCTTCTATAAATTCTCAAACATCATCTGAATTTGAGCATAGCTAAAGTGGATGTACTTCCAGGTTTCTAGAGGGAGGTTTGGCATTCAAGCTTATGGAGATGCGTCGAATGCCCGGTTGTGCTAACCCTAACTTAATAACCCACTAACATCATACCAAGTGCTCCAAAAAAGAAATGTCTAAGCATCATCTTGTAGCTGATTGTCATCACATAAAATAAGAATTTCAATAGCTTTCTTTTCTCTACTCTTACTTATTTATTTTATTCTGCCCAACAAAAAGAACAATAGTGTAGTGTTAAGGCAATAGAAACCTTGATTTCAGACGTGAATGCCATTTCAACATATGACACGACTCCAAAAGTCTAAGCAATGATGAAATTTCCAAATTCCAACTTATTTAATTGTGCTATAAACAGTTATGAAATTAACATTACTCTCTGTACGTATTGTGGTAGCAAATTTACAAACAACATCAACCTACATCAACTAATCTTTTTGGAATCTTTCAAACCTACAGTAATGAAAGTGTCCATGCTTCTTAGGGAACTCCAAATATGACTAAAATCAAGGATCTCGATAGTATAAATGTCTAATTACTTCATTTTCTTCATTCGATGAGCAAACACACTAGTTGGTTGACAACAAGAGCCAACATGTGAAATTTATACATGTTTATACTCATACATTCCAGCAGTCTAACTAATCAGCAGAAATAATGCATCATGCATCAAACCACATGAATTCAAATCATCACTAATAAAAAATTATAATGAAAATCAAACCCTAAGTTGTATAGCTTCATCATTCAGAAAATTGAACTGGAAAGAGGCAAATCAAATTAGAATATAGCACATACACACACACGTACATGTATATACATAGAGAGAGAGAGAGAGAGAGAGTACCTGTAGACGCGCCCGGGGGGCCTCACTCTACAATTCGGACTCCCCTGTTTTTGTTTTGTTGCGGTTCTAAATCTGAACCAAAGAGTCCAACTCTGGCAAATCGTTTTGAAGAAAAACAGATTTTTTGAAAAGTAGTGCCAAACATGGACTGCTTTGCAGATTACAGAGTCGCCACTAAATATTTTAAAATGGGAAATTTAGGAAACCCTGACTCGGTGCCGAAGGCCACGTGTCCGTCATCACCAAAGTAGTCTTGGCTCGGGAGCTTGGGTACGATCGAGAAAGGTCAGCTATGAGCACCCCCTTTCGCCCGGTCCGAAGACCGGCCTCTACTAACCGTGATATCCGATTTGAAAACATTACATGCTCTTTTTCCAATTATTAGCCTAGAATTACTATGTTATGCGCACAGCAAACAAGTATAGACTAGATCGCCTAATTTGGAAAACAAAATTGCATATCCGTTCGTTTTGAAAATGCTTTGGAATTTGCTACTCCCAAGTAGGCTAAAACACGGATTTCAATGAGTTTTCCTAACTCAAGCAATCCAACCTCCACCCACAAACAGTTTATCTCATATAAGCACTTAGCCGCATGGTAAGCATACTGTTATGTTAACATCCACACGCATGCGATATGCTAAAGCATAAATACTTACATCGTACTCCGTGCCAAAACAAGAAACTAGTTAGCAAACATGCATGACCTAGTTCATGTTAAATGGCTAATGCAACACAGGCGAAGATGCAGTTTAGAGTAGGCTCGGCTAACCCTAAAGATGGCATGTGAAATGCACTTTATTCGATGCACGTATTCAATTTGGAATTAAAAATACAATGCAGTTTGTATGATGTACCGAGCCCGATGCATGTCAACAAATGCATGGATGCACGCATGCATAGCATAAGGCATGCTAAAATAAACGTGCCCTAATACTAACCATTAAAAGCAGGTAAGTAAAAGGGAAGAAAGAAGTGGGGGTTGGAAGACATACACCACACTCACCCACACTTATTACAAATATGCCCTCACACGGAGGGACCGAATAAATATTACAGTCCGAATAATAAATAAATTAATTATTACAAAATTTCTAATTATTTAACAAATAAATGCAAAATAGAAAAGGCCGCAGCCCCGCCTCGGGATACGCGAATGATGCATGCTCGAATCCGACTTGCCCGGAAAGCCCATGCCACACCACTGCTGCCTCTGTTTCCACTGCCCTGCCTTTCTGAAAAACTGCCAAAGTCCCAGGACATCTTCCAAATGAATTGCAGTACACCACCGGCTAGAGGAAATGACCACCGGCTGCTTAAATTGACCACCGGCTGCTCTGGAGGCTATCGGCTGAAAGTATAGTGCCGGTCGGCACATTATACTGCCGGTCGGCAGAAAGTTCCTGCAGGGGACAGTTTGACAGCAGCAGCAGACCAGCAATACATGGCATGGGTTTTTAGGCATATGTATGCACGGCCACTGCCTCCTATCATGTTTGGGGACTCAAGGAGACATGACCCTTGGTTCTTGGGCCATTAATTATGCATGTTGATGCATGACGGCCTAAGGAACCAAGGTTGCATTTTAATGGTATTATGCATGCAACACAACAATGGTAACTAAGTCCCTATCATGCCAAGATCAAGGGCCTTAGTGACATGGGAATTGAGGTGTGTTTTGTCACTTGAGGTACAAACACCCCTCATTTCCCATACTTGGTTTGACACCCCAAACCAAGTAATGAAATGCATGTCATGTAACATGGCTCAAATGATGCAACATGGGTCTAAGATGCAAGGCATATCCAATGCAATGCAACCTATCATGACAAAGGTATGAAACTCATGCATGCAAGATGCAAATGTAATACAAGTTATAGGGACAATCCAAGCAATGGGACCAACCTACTACAACACTTAATGAACCAAGCATACAACAAGCATATAATAAACATACAATGGTGACCTTAACCACCATGGGGGAGACCTCGAACCTCCCCAAAACAGTGCCAAAAAGTGCCCCAAAACATGAGCAAAATGCTATACAAGCATGCAAGTAAATAGGCCCAAAACCAAGGGCACCAAAGAGAGCATCTAGCTACCATTAAAATGACCACTCATGGCACATGTTGGACAACCAAAAACAGTTTCTTAGCATGTAAAAATACACCCAAATCCCCTTATATGGCAGCCCCAAAATGCCCCGAACAAAACAAGCATGCATTAAGCCTATTCCTAAGCATAGAAAGGCACACTTTCAAAGCATGAACGAGGAAATGAATGCAAGCATGAGGGCATGGATTAGGGACTGAAATGTGATCTAAAACGATGCCAAATCATAAGATTAAGATAGACTAATCATGCTAAGGACTCACACACCCAAAGCTTACAAGCCCACAAGCAAGACAACAATACCAAACATGCCAAACATGGCAAAAACAATGGCTAACAGCCCCTTTTCATGGCAAGTTAAGATCAAATGCTATAACATGCCAGGCTAAAACATGAGGATATGGTAGGCTAATGGCATGACACACTTCCAAGCAAAGTAAAGCATTACAAAGCAAGTATGAGAGGCATGTTAAGGGCCATAAATCCAACCTAAAACAGAGGCATAACATATCATATTAACCACAAATATGCTCTGAAATGAAGCCAAAACCAACCATGCACACATGCTATTTTTTTAAGCCAAAAACAAAGGCAAGCAAGGGACAAAGGGGAGAGGGGTGTCCCTCCCCTATATATGACTTCAAGACACCTTCCTCACCACTGAAAACCCACTAGTTTTCAGTGGTGAGAAGACCAAAAACACCAAGTAAACAAAGCCTTACCAAAAAGACACCAAAATGGCCAAACAAAGCCTAAAAGGGTGAGCCTTTACTCAAACCACAAAATGACCTTAATGAAGGTTCAAGAGTAAGTAAAAACAAGAGTTTTTTCAGTTATAGACAAAGCTCAAAACACAAAGCAAGAGGGGTAGAAACTAGTTGCAAGAATGGGGAAACTAAAGTAAAGAGTTTACCCTTGAAGATCCTTTGAAGAACAGGTGGTCCAGCCACTCTCTAATGATCAAAGTCAGTCCAAAACTTCAACAAACAACCCTCTAAGTCTCTCAATCTCGAGCTAAGGTGTAATGGTGTGTGTAATGGTGCAAAAGTAAGGTAAAACACACCTTTTAGGTCTAAAACACACACACAAGAATGAGAGAGATGGAAAATATAGAGAGAGAGATATATGAGCTCTGGTTTTTGATCTCTCAAATGGCCAACCCCTCAACCAAGAAGACAAGGCCTCCTCTTATAGAGGAGGCAATCTTGTAAGCTTAGCCACTAAGCAAAACAAGAGGCTCATCCCTCCATACACGTGTATGGAGGGGAAGAAAGTGCGATACAGCTGCTTAAAAATATCTGAAAAAGCAACTGCACAGTAGTCGGCAGGGCAAAATTGTCATTTTGACAAAATTTACTGCCGACCGGCACAAAAGAGTGCCGACCGCACAATATAGTGCCGATGGAAAACACTACCAGCCGGTGGCCTCTAGCCACTGCCGGTGGTGTGTGGGGATGTCTCCCAAGGCATCCTCTGCCCCTCCAAGGCAAAGCACAATGTTTGGTGCAAAACCAGACACAAAACGGTCGAGTTCGGAGATCCTGAGCATGGCGCGTAGCCGAGAACTCCGGGAACTCCAAACGAACACGAACATGGATAATCACCGAGTGTTCAAGCGGTGACGTCCAGGTCTGAGACGGTCAAAAATGGGGGGTGTCTACAGTACCCAAATTAATCTGTTGAGAACAATCATAATGACGAAACCATTCCACAAGCACAGCAACTTCTTCTTCGGAGAGTGGTCCACCAAGAACCTCGCGTCGTTGTTCTCCTACCTATAGCAAATCAACTGCTTCTTCAGCCAGAGCATAAGTGCCAGTCCATTTCCTGTCGAGCTGTCCAGGTCCAAAGGGAGAGAATCTCGGTGGTTCACAGCACCCAATGGGTTCAATCGAAGGGTTAGTCTCAGAGTATGAGTACCTGAAATCAAAGGGTAGATTTGATTTCAATGAAAAATCTAAGACTTTCTCTGATTTCAATGAAGCCTTGTTTTGACTATTCCCTTGCTTCTTTTCCTCGTTCTCGTTATTGGGTTTAAGGGTTTTGGAGGTGAATGAAAATGGAGGTTTATAAGTATATTTTCATTTTGGGATTAAGATTGGCTTAATAAATGAGAGATACAGAGGAGTGTTGCCTGGGTTACATCATGAAAGAGGATCATCAAGTGTAGGGTTAGGGTTTGATGTCTTGAATGATGCCATGGATATATCTTTACTAGCATTGGTGGAAGGGAACTATTTTTTTGCTAACAACTCTCAGCCAAGAAAGAGAATCACCATAGGTGGACACACTTGGGCAGTTAACAATCAGTTGAAACCTGAAAGACATTTTTGTTATTCAATAAGGTCATTAGAGTAAAGGACCTATATTACATTTTTATTTTTCACTATTTCATCCTCTTTGACTTTGTTTTAAATAAATGACACTTACATTTTGGTAATGATATCAACACAAATAGACCTCTATATATTCAATAGAAGCAATCGGGTATAACTTAAGAATTTGGAACTAATGAGATCAATTTTTTTTACGAACAAAACTTTTGAGAAGAATTTCATAAGATGAAACGAACAAGACAATGTTTACTTAAGAGGGAAATGACAATCATCATTTCTTAAAATTAAGAATGAAAAACAATTTAGTTCATTACATAGTTTGTTTGGGAAATCTAAAAAATGGACCAGGTCTACTTTCATTAAGTTCTCTAAATTTGTGAAAACCAACCTCCATCTTGGCTTGATTTTAACCAGGTTTTAGGAACTTTGATCAAGTAAAGGTTGGCCTGCCTACTTCTGAAATGCATACACCAAACTCTTTAAAAGGTGGTGTCTGGATTATGAATTTGGATAGGGAGTTAAAAAGAGAAAGACAAATGAAAATGAGAGAAAATAAAGAAAAAATTTAGTTTATATTTCATTTACATTTCACTCGCCTTTTTCTTTCTCTATACAAATCCCTAACTGAGAGGGAAGATTTGCATGGCAGTCGGCCGAGTTGAGGCTACGTCAGATTTTACGGAATGCACGGCGCCGAGCTAACCCTGTTGATGCGACTGACTTGCACGGTCATTGACATTGACCGAGCAAGTGCGAACATGCACTAGCCGAGCCGTGTTCCGGGCAGGGTTCGGAATAGCGAGTGGTGACCGAGCTATAGGGCGACCCGGGCTGGGCCGAGATTACAGCGAGGCCGGCAAGCCTCTGACCGGCCAGCCGAGATGGACAGCTCGTGTGACCAAGAATTCAGATGGAATGGTTGGGGGCCGGCATGCCTCGCAACCGGTTGGTTCTGATGAGCCGGTCTGGAGTAGCTCGGGCGGAGTGGTTTGGCTTTCACTTGTTCCAAAGGGACAGGTCGGCGATATGTAGCTCGGTTATGTACATGTAGTGGCAATCTTCCATAGGTTATAGGCCGGTCATGGTACCCCGGTTAATGATGCCACCTGGGCCAATAGCGTGAGGGAGAGGACATCTGCTCCACGAACGCCTCAATACCGTTAAGACAGTTCAGTGTGTACTGGTGGAAGGACAAGACCTTTACACGCGTAAGGCGGTGAGAAGCGAGCACTGCCACCTGTCCAGGGAAGGACAGCAGAGGTAGTGCGCGCACAATCCTGGGCTGCATGGCCAGCCTAGAAATAGGGAGAATGGCGAAGGTTGGAGGTAAGAAAACTGACTCTCACTAACACTCTCCTCTGATTGTCTTCTTCCTTAGAGAACTGACTTGATCGTCGGAGGGTGCTTCCGGCGCACCACCGCCGGGTAGCTCACCATTTTTGTGTTGCAGAGATAGACGCCGTCACCAGAAGCTTAACGTTCAAGGCGTACGGAGAGCAAAGGATATTTCGCCCCCGTACAATTGGCGCCGTCTGTGGGAACCCTTTGATACTCAACCCTTGTTCTGTAAGCTTCTTCGACCATTTCCATGGCCAACAACGACGAAGTTCCGCTGTCCGTCGTCGATGGTGTCACTCCAGAATACGTGCGAAGGAGAGAAGGCCCCCCCAATGTTCCAGCCATGGCGGGCCTGGAAACCTCCTCGCGAGAAGCGCGTGACAAGCGTGGGAGGAGTTCAGATCGTTCACAGAGTCCAGAGGGCCGCCGACGCCGGGGGGAGTCCCGTGAGCAATGCTTGGAACACAAACTCAAGGACCAAGATGCCCTCATTCGCAAGATGGCGGCGGAGATGGAGCTACTGAAGCGCCAAGTTAGGGGGAAAGGTGTCGCTGGAGAGGGCAACCTCAGTGAGCACACCCCCTCCCCTCGCTCTGGCAGTCGCCACCAGAGGAGGACTCATTCAATCTCCATCACCAGGAACTATGGGGTGGGAGACTCGGACCAGCGAGAGGGCAGGTTCTGCACGCGCGACAGCACTTATTGCCCCTCTCGACCATCGTCGACGTCGCGATACTCAACCTCCTCCCGTTCCAGGGATTTCAGGGACGTGCTGGAGGAGAGAGCGCGCCGTCGGGAGGCTCAGAGGGTGCCGGCGCTCTAGAGGTTGAGTGCCCCAGTTCGTTGCAGTGAAGAAGTGGTGATGCCGGCACCCAGAGACATAGCCCCAGCACTGGTGGACAAAGAGCTGGCAAGGCTTACAGCCACGCCGTTGTCCCCAGAGATTGAGAGCACCCCACTCCCTGCTGGATTCCACCAACCAAAATTCACTTTGTACGACGGCAAGACTGATCTGTACATGCATGTGAGTCATTACCGACAAGTGATGGCTGGCCACCGACGGAACGATGCCTTGATCTGCCTCATATTCCCAGCAAGCTTGGGAGAGCTGGGCTTGAAGTGGTTCGAAAGGCTCCCGGAGGGAAGTATCGAGGGGTGGCAGCAACTAGCGGAAGCCTTCGTTACCAGATTCAAGACCAACACTCGAACGCCGAAGGAGGTTGACCATCTCCTGGGCGTCAAGATGGAGTCTGGAAGTTCGCTGAAGGCGTACAACGCGAAGTATTGGGAAACCTACAACGAGATTCTCGACTGCCCTACCAATCTGGCGATCACTCAATACAAGAGGGGTCTCCCAGTCGGACATAGGCTGCGAGATTCACTCACGATGCATCAGCCGACCACCATGGAATCTTTGATGCAGCGGATTAACGAACACATTCGTGTGGAAGATGATGCCGCCTCTGCGACCGAGAAGGATAATCCGGTCGCGGTGGACAGAAGGGTAGCGGGGAAAGTTCACTCGGTCGGGCAGGAGGAAAACCGCCCTAACGACCGACCAAAAGATCAGCGTCGAGGGACCGGCCAAAATGAAAGAAACAGAAGTCGCAGAAATGACCGGGCTGATGCACCCCGCGACGCAGCCGAAGATGCCAAGAGAAAACTGAAGGCACGGATAGGGATTACCACGGTCTTCAAAATTCCCATATACCGCATTTTGAGCGAGATCCGAGGAGAGCCTTTTGTCCGTTGGCCAGCCAAATTAGGGAATGCGCAGCGAGGCTTCAATCCAAAATATCGCTGCACCTTCCACGAAGAACGGGGGCACCGGACAGAAGATTGCTTGCCGCTCAAACAGCATTTGGAGGAATTGATGGCGGCTGGGCATCTTGACCAATATATTGATGGGGGAGTCAAGGCCGCGCCAACCGGACAAACCGAGCCTAACGGAATGGCCGCCCTAGAAACGCCCCCGCAAGGTGTGATCAACGTCATCCACGGCATCATTGAACCAGCAAGGGTCTGCGAGCTGAGATGGATGATTAAGAAAGCCGAGCACATGAGGGAGGTGCTCTCAGTCCAGCCTGCGGTAAAGAGGGGAAAAACCGAGGAGAAAGACATCCTTTCATTCTCTACCAAAGACTTGGAAAGGGTGCAGATGCCGCATAATGACGCCTTGGTGGTGACCCTTCGCGTCAAAGATTTCGATATCAAGAGAATACTGATCGACCAGGGGAGTTCGGTCGAAATAATGTATTATGACGCGTTCAAACAAATGAAGTTGGAAGACAAGGATTTGGCTCCTGCAAGATCACCTTTGGTTGGCTTCAACTCGCAACCAGAATGGCCGATCGGAAAGATTATCTTGCCGGTCAGGGCGGGATCGGTTGTGAAGCAGGTAGAATTCTGGGTGCTCAAAGTGCCATCGACTTACAATTTGATTCTGGGCAGAGGTTGGCTGCACGCCATGCAAGCGGTTGCTTCGACCTTTCACCAAGTCATGCGCTTTCCGACATCGAATGGGCAAATAGAGGAAGTCTGGGGAGACCAGGTGATGGCCAAACAATGCTTCGTTGCGGTAAATGACAGCTGAGCGGCCAAAGGGTTTGTTCAGATGATCGAGGGGCCCGAGGGGAAGGAGGTCCTAGAAGACGTGGGTAGAAAAACCGAGGAAAAATCAGTCGAAGATTTGGTGGAAGTGTGCATTGACGAAAACGATCCGACCAAGTTTTTCCTTCTAGGATCATCCTTGTCCAGCGCCGAACGAGCAGATTATGTCAATTTCTTGATTTCCAACTTGGAGGCTTTTGCATGGACGCCTTACGATATGCCTGGCATCGACCCAAGCTTCATTTGCCACCAGCTGAACGTCTTCCCTAATGCACGGCCAGTCATACAGAGAACGCGCCGTTCGGCCCTGCACCATGCTGAAGTAGTTGCGGAGGAAGTGAAGAATTTATTGGAGGCCGGGACCATAGAGGAAGTGCAATACCCTCGGTGGATATCTAACACGGTGGTGGTTCCTAAGAAGAACGGCAAATGGCGAGTTTGCGTTGACTACAAGACTGTCAACCGCGCTTGCCCGAAGGATAGCTTTCCTCTTTCTCGAATTGACCAGCTGGTGGACTTAACCGCTGGCCATCAGAGGTTCAGCTTCTTGGATGCATATCGCGGCTATCACCAAATAGCCATGTACAAGCCAGACAGAGAAATCACGTCGTTCACCACCCCCAGAGGCTTGTATTGCTACAAGGTCATGCCGTTCGGGTTGAAGAATGCCGGAGCAACATTTCAGCGGATGGTGACAAAGATGTTCGCTCCTCTCTTGGGCCGAACTATGGAAGCCTATATCGACGATATGGTGGTAAAAAGTAAGGAAAAGTCTCAGCACCTCGCCGACCTAGCAGAAATGTTTGCCATACTCAAGTGTCACAAGCTTCGCCTGAACGCCTCCAAGTGTGCCTTTGGAGTTGGCACTGGGAAATTCCTAGGTTTTCTGGTCACAAACCGGGGAATTGAGGCCGACCCATCGCAAATCAAGGCAATACAAGAATTGGATCGCCCGAACTCCACGAAGGACGTGCAACATCTTGCCGGGATGGCAGCCGCGCTGAACAGATTTATTAGCCGGTCTTCGGATCGTTGCAGGCCCTTCTTCAAAACTTTGAAGTCTAAATTCTTTTGGGATGAAGAGTGCGACCGTGCTTTGACGGACTTAAAGGTGTACCTCTCCTCAGCCCCAATTTTGGTCACGCCTCAGCCGAGCGAGGAGTTATATCTCTACTTGGCGGTCTCTCAACACGCGGTGAGCGCTGTTCTAGTCCGCGAAGAAGGCATCCAACACTTGCCCATTTTTTATGTGAGCAAGACTTTGCTTCCGGGCGAAACGAGGTATCTTCCTTTAGAAAAATTGGCGCTGGCTCTCATGATGGCGTTAAGAAAGCTGGCGCACAATTTTCACGCCCATACAATAATAGTGTTAACCGAGTTCCCGCTCAAGGTGCTCTTCGAAAAAGCGGACTTCACTGGGAGGATTTTGAAATGGGCCGTGGAATTGGGCCAATACGACATTAAGTTCCGCCCGCGCACCGCGATCAAAGCCCAGGCCGTTGCAGATTTTGTGGCGGAATTTGCCCCTGGAACACATCCAGTCTGCCCTATTGATTTGGTCGGTGCGGATTTAGCACAACCCATGGTCATGGCAACAGAGATCAGTGTTGACTCGCGAGCGGGAGAAGGGCAAAGCTCGACCGAAATAGCAAAGGCCGACGACTCATTAAAGGAAGAACCCAGCAAGGACGTGGAAAGAGACCAGATTGGGCCTACCAGAGACTTGGAATTAAGAAGCTCCCAAAATCCGTCTGATTGCTGGAAGCTGTTCATTGGCGAGATGTGGAAACTATTCGTCGATGGGGCGTCCAATAGGCATGGAGCCGGGCTGGGAATTGTGCTGACTTCGCCAGATGGGCTGATTATTGAGCAAGCAATTACGCTCGGCTTCCCAACGTCCAACAATGAGGCGGAGTATGAAGCCCTCCTCGCCCGTCTAAGAAGCGCGCTGAGAATGAAGGTCACAGCCCTTATGGTGTTCAGCGACTCAAAGCTGGTGGTCAATCAAGTCTCAGGGGAGTATGAGGCTAAAGATGAAAGAATGGCCAAGTATCAGGCACAGGTGCGAGCGGAAGTCAAGAAGTTCGATGCCATCAGAGTTGAACAAATCAAACGCGAAGGAAACAGCACGGCCGATGAGTTGGCCGGTCTCGCATCCACTCAGACAACCTTTTCCAATCCCTTGATGATTGAATTTTTACCCCGGCCAAGCATTGAGAAACCCGAAGCAACCGAAGTACTCTGCACCGACTTGGGACCTTCCTGGATGGACCCCATCGTCGCTTTTCTGAAAGATCGAATTCTACCAGAAGAAAATAAGGCGGCCCACAAGATCCGGGCAAAGTCAGAGCGGTTTTGGCTCTCACCTTCCGGAGCCTTGTACAAGAAATCTTTCACAGGGCCGTATCTGAAGTGTGTCCACCCCTCTAAGGTGGAAGCTTTCCTCTATGGGATCCATGAAGGCATCTGCGGCAGCCATACTGGGGGTAGATCTCTAGCATACCGAGCAATCTCACAGGGTTATTGGTGGCCATGCATGTAGGCGGACGCGCAGAAATATGTTCGTAGATGCGAGAAATGTCAGAAATTTGCTCACCAGATCCACCAACCGGCACGGGAATTGCTCTCCCTTACAAGTCCTTGGCCGTTCGCACTCTGGGGATTGGATATTGTTGGACCCCTCCTAGTTGCACCGGGCAATCGCAAGTTTTTCATTGCCGCCACCGACTATTTCACCAAGTGGGTGGAGGCCGAGCCACTGGCAACCATCAAGGAAAAGGACGTTAAGAAATTTGTTTGGCAAAATGTGATCACTCGCTTCGGTATACCCAGGGCGCTCATCTCAGATAATGGCACTCAATTCGATGGAAAACTCTTTCGTGGATTTTGTGAAGAGTTGAAGATCGAGTTCTACAATTCAACGCCGGCCTATCCTCAGTCAAATGGTCAAGCGGAGGCCTCAAACAAGACCATTCTGGACGGGCTGAAGAAGTGGCTTGAGAAGGCCAAGGGAAAGTGGGCTGAAGAGCTTCCTAATGTGCCGTGGGCATACCGCACTACGCCAAGGCGATCGACTGGAGAAACGCCATTCGCTTTGGCCTATGGTATGGAGGCCATCATCCCATTAGAAATTGGCATGCCAACCATCTGCTCAGAAAGTTTCCAGCCAGACTTGAACAATGAAGCCGTGGCATTAGAGCTGGACCTTGCTGAAGAAAGACGAGAGCGCGCATTAATCCACATAGCGGCCTATCAGCAGGAACTCTCCAAAAAATACAACAAGGCAGTGCACCCCAAGCTATTCAAGATTGGGGATTGGGTCTTAAGGAAAGTGCTTGGCAACACAGTGATCCCTGGCGAAGGAAAGCTCGGTGCGAATTGGGAAGGACCGTACAAGGTGGTTGGTCTCGCTGGCAAGGGGGCATACCACCTGGAAGATTTAGATGGCAAGGCTGTCCCCCGTCCGTGGAATGCAGCCAACCTAAAGGTCTTTTACTTTTGAAATGTAATTTGCTTATGGATGTTTAGCTTTCCTAGACCTATAGCCCTTTGGCACTTGATGTAAAAGATGGCAACGCTTTTGTAATGAAAATTAGTCCCTTCTTGTTTGGTATTATGTTTGTCCAATAATATAGCAAGACACAAAAGGCAATTATGGGTGCCAGGGGCAAGAAGACCGACCTGGACGGGACCAGACTGTTTTCCTCGGAATGGGAGCAGACCGCACAAACAGTTTGCCTATGGAGCAATGCGCATTAGGGCCGAGCTGGTTTTGCTCGCCCAGTTGGAATGTTGGCGGCATGACCAACCTAACTAAAACATTGGTGTTATGCCCAATGTAGGAGCCGAGCTGATTTTGCTCGGCCCATTTGGCATATTGGTGACTTGTCCAATATGGGAAACGAGCTGATTTTACTCGGCGGAATTGGCGATGTTGGTGTCTTGCCCAACAATTATAAGGCCGAGCTAGCTTTGCTCGGCTAAAAAAAAAAAAAAAAAAAAAAAAAAAAAATTTGAAATTGAAAGGCGAGCCGGTTTTTGCTCGGCCGTATTGAAGTAATGGAATTACAGTCTGTAAACCGACCAAGGCCGAGCGGATTTTGCTCGGCCAGGTGCAAAATGTCATTTCATTTGAAAGTGCAACTGCTAGTCCTGACTAGATTACTCGTGAGCTGATTTTAGCTCGGCAGTTTGTGCGGTTAGGCCGACCTGCCAGTTGTTTAAAGTTTGAAGCAAGAAATTCACAAATATGAAAGCCGAATAGAAACAGCCAATGAACGTGCAAAAAGTCGAGATTTCATTCATAGAAGAAATTCAGTACAGAAGGTGGGGCATAGCCTAGCCTGGTTACATTGCAAAACAAAAAAGAAGAAAAAGAAGAATACAAAAACAAAGGAAAATAAAAAAGGAAATCTCCAATCTAGGTCAAGGTTTTGTTCGGCCCCCTCCACTGTTAACTCGGCGCTCAATGCTGTTTGCTCGGGCAGGCCCTCCTCGGCATCATCGGCGCCTTCCACCGTGACAACATCCCGACCAATTGCTTCATCTTCAGCATTTGGAGACGCTTCGGATGGAGTTTGCTCGGCTTGTTTCTCGGCAGCGGCTTCTTCCTCAGCCTCCTTCCTCGCCTCTGCAATGAGTCGGTTCTGTGTGGCATTGGCATATGCTTGCATATGGACCGGGATATATGTAGAGGGCAGATTGATGAACATGTCAGAATCCTGACCGAGGCCAACTTTTTCCACGGCGGCTTTCCAACCGCACTGGAAAAAGATGTCCTTGGTCGCCTGGACCTGCCGCTCATAAGTCTTCTCGCCCTGAGCGTATCCGCGGTCCTCTGCATCGTCAACCGCCTTGTCCAGGGCCGCTTTGTGCACATCTCGGAGCTTCCTCAGCTCGGCGAGATACCGAGCTTTGGTTGACTTCACGGCACGTTGCTTGTCAGTATCAGCTCGGTCAACTCTCTGCTGCAGTGCATCTCGCTCCGCCGCGATAGCCTCTTGCGCGGCCTTCAAGTTTGATATTTCGGCCCTTTGGGCCTCATTCTCGGCGATGGCCTCACGCAGATTTTGCCGCACTTTGATCATGCGGTCATGGGCGAGGTAGTTTTTCTGCACGGCCTGTAAACAAATGCCAAACCAATTAGCATTCAAAGACCGGGCAAAAACCGAGCAACCAGTTGAAGTAAAAACAAAAAATGGAGGGACTTACCAACACGATGGATTTCGCCGCCGAGCGGAGAACCTTCAGGTCCGACAGCTCGTCGTGCCTCTTCATGTCGGCTGGAAGGATTAACCCCTTGGTCATGTTGAAGCCAAGGGAGTAATCCTTGTCAACGTAGACTGAATCCTCGGCAGAAACTGGTCGGCCCTGGTAATGGAACTCGGGCGCCCAGACCGGGGGGGTGGCAGGGCCCTTGCCCTTGGATTTGCGGACGAGTGGCTGCTCGGTCTGGTCTGCCAGCTCGGTTGAGCCAACCTCGGTTGAGTCTTCGTCAATAAGGCTCTGATCGGCTTTGTCTTTCCTTGGCCTTTTCTTTGGCCGGCCAGCCTCTTGTTCGCTTGCCAGGGCGAGCGCTGCCCCTTCTGTTTGTTCGACGGGGGTGGAGGAAGTTCCCCCGGTCGCCTCTGGGGGTTGGGACTCCCCCTCCTCTCCGGTGATCATTGATTTAATGGCCCGGATTTTTGCCATTTCTTGCTCCGCGGTTAGTGGAACGAGTCTGATCGGTGGAAGAGTTGGGTCTGGCTCTGGGGATGGGGCGTGCAGAAAGTCGGTCACGCGGCTTTTGTGCGGTGCTTGGTAGTGGTATGTTTGTTCAAAACCGAGCAGTTTTGATGCTTCTCTCTCCTCGGCTGGGTGACGGAGGAGAGCTCGGATGGCTTCTGGGTCGACTTGGTGATAGTCAGCTGCCAAGTGTTTATCTGCAAGAAGAAGGCAAGTGTTAGATCGGCGAAGATGACAAAAAAGAAACGTAGAGAGAAGGTAGTACGGTCAGCCGGGCTATTTACCAGCACTGCCAAAATCTTTTCTTATGTACCAGCCCGGTATGGGCGCCTCTGTGTCCTCATAATTACCGGACACCCAGAGGAAGTCGTCATCGTTGGCTTCTTTGTCTGGGTTGCCTTCGATGAGTTTTGCTCGGCCCTTCTTGACTTTGAGGTACCAGCAAAACCCACCCTTATTTTTACTAAGGCTGTATTGGTGAAAAATTTCTGCGAGGCCGAGATTGAGACCGAGCCTTCGGTTCAGCTTGGCGATGCCATTTATTATCTTGAACGTGTTAGTGGAAACTTGGCTCGGGCAAAGCCTTGTCTGCCTCAAAAATTCGCAGAGCAAGGGTTACACCGGGAAGCGGACTCCTCCCTCTACTATGGAAACGACCGTGAAGGGGCACCGGTCTAAGTCCCCCAATGGCGTATCTCCCTTCTTAGCGAGCTCTAAGACGACGTCATTGGGGACGTTGTACTCCCTACGGAACTCGGTCATTGCACCGAGCGTGCTAACCATGAACCGGTACTTCCCTATTTATGCTGGTCTTGTTCGGTTTTGTATCTC
Organism: Camellia japonica; assembly: GCA_030407325.1. NCBI lineage: Eukaryota > Viridiplantae > Streptophyta > Magnoliopsida > Ericales > Theaceae > Camellia > Camellia japonica. The sequence continues at coordinate 15,721,343 of JAPPVO010000031.1, read as the reverse complement.
GGTAAAAAACGTTGGTGTGTTTGCTCGGACTTTGAGCTGCACCAGTTATAATGCTGGACTGGCTTGGTCGGTCCTATATGTTCTGCATGTTGAAAAATAAGGCCGAGGGTTAGCACGACAGATATTGCGCGGCTCCTAATGGAAATGCTCAGGGAAGGATTTGGTGTTTTGACCGGCAAGTCTTAGCTCGGTTTAACTACATGTGTGCCTAATCCTAGTCCGGTTCTAGCTCGGTTAAGGCTACGCGCAGGATCTAGTTGATCCTTCAGCTCGGTCAATGTGTCAGGGGAGTTTTCAGTTGTAGTTCGGTCCACTCTACTCGCCGATCTAATAGGGAATTCAGCTCGGTTGCAGCTTCAGCGAGGAGCCACAAACAGTTTTTTGCTCGGTTATTGTTCTACCTACGGATCTAAATGAGCATTTTGCTCGGTTCAGTCCAGATTCGAAGTGTTCATATCAAATGCAAAGGGTTTGCTTAGAGGTTTTGTGGATTGAGGGGCACGAAGACCCCCCACAGGTCCACCAGTTCCAGTTTCCCTAGTGTGTGAAGTTGTCGAGACCACATAAGAACAACCAAAAGCAAGCACGAAGAACAGTGGCAGAAAATCGCGAAGAACATGAAAATTTTTTTTTGAAAATGCAATGGGGGAGAAGGAAAACTTACCAGAAAGTGAAGGTGGACCTCGAGAGCGCGATTGCAACCTACGAAAGCAACGAGGATGAGGACTGGAGCTCAGGGATGATAATGGCAGGAGGAGAGCACAAGCTTTGGGAGCTAGGGTTCCTTTGTCTGTTATGAGAAGATGAAGAAATGTGAAGGTTCGTATAGGGTTTATTAATGGGGGGAAACCCAAACGGCTGCGTCGTTTGAAATTTGCGCGTGCAGGGCAGCTGGCTGCACGACCCAATGAGGAGACGCCACGTGGCACTGAGAAGGCGGCTGTCAGTACGGCTGTACGACTTTTGATGGGACTGCAGAGGTAATGGCCGGCCAATTGAGATAGCTCGGCGATAGAAGTGACCCCAGTTGTGCCACAGCTCGGAGGCAGGCATTCCTTATTCAAATCCGGCCTGGCGATGGCGCAACTCAACCTTAGCTCGGACACGTTGGTAAACCCAATCACGATGGCTCGGATGGGTTTAAGGGGCAATTGAGAGGGAAGATTTGCATGGCAGTACGGTCGAGTTGAGGCTACGTCAGATTTTACGGAATGCACGGCGCCGAGCTAACCCTGTTGATGCGACTGACTTGCACGGTCATTGACATTGACCGAGCAAGTGCGAACATGCACTAGCCGAGCCGTGTTCCGGGCAGGGTTCGGAATAGCGAGTGGTGACCGAGCTATAGGGCGACCCGGGCTGGGCCGAGATTACAGCGAGGCCGGCAAGCCTCTGACCGGCCAGCCGAGATGGACAGCTCGTGTGACCAAGAATTCAGATGGAATGGTTGGGGGCCGGCATGCCTCGCAACCGGTTGGTTCTGATGAGCCGGTCTGGAGTAGCTCGGGCGGAGTGGTCTGGCTTTCACTTGTTCCAAAGGGACAGGTCGGCGATATGTAGCTCGGTTATGTACATGTAGTGGCAATCTTCCACAGGTTATAGGCCGGTCATGGTACCCCGGTTAATGATGCCACCTGGGCCAATAGCGTGAGGGAGAGGACATCTGCTCCACGAACGCCTCAATACCGTTAAGACAGTTCAGTGTGTACTGGTGGAAGGACAAGACCTTTACACGCGTAAGGTGGTGAGAGGCGAGCACTACCACCTGTCCAGGGAAGGACAGCAGAGGTAGTGCGCGCACAATCCTGGGCTGCATGGCCAGCCTAGAAATAGGGAGAATGGCGAAGGTTGGAGGTAAGAAAACTGACTCTCACTAACACTCTCCTCTGATTGTCTTCTTCCTTAGAGAACTGACTTGATCGTCGGAGGGTGCTTCCGGCGCACCACCGCCGGGTAGCTCACCATTTTTGTGTTGCAGAGATAGACGCCGTCACCAGAAGCTTAACGTTCAAGGCGTACGGAGAGCAAAGGATATTTCGCCCCCGTACACTAACCAAATCTATAATTCAGACATGTAAGGCTGTGTTTAAATCATGAATTTTGGTAGAAATTTGGAAAGAAAAATGAAAAGATAAGTGAAATGTTAAACCCTAAACCTTAAGAGCTATGTTTGGATTATGAATTTGAATTGGAATTTGAATTTTTAAGCCATTTCCTTTTTCCTTTCCAAAGCCTAGTCAAATCGATAATCCAAAACAAGGTTTCAACGTGAAATCGCTTCGGCATAACATTTGTATCTATGAGTTCACATTTTAACTATTCAATGTCTTGGTATACATAAGTTATAATAGCAAACATATTCTCAGCTAGACATTTTAACAAACACTTCACACACACAATGAAGTGAGTATTCTTGGGCGCAGAGAGAGAGAGAGAGAGAGAGAGAGGGGTCTTTCTTTTCTTTTTTTTTTTTTTTTATGTCCGTTCGAGATAGATAAACCTAGGGCAAAAACAGAACTAGTTCAGCCAAGAATAAGAGCAATTTACATCAGACCCAAAAGCAGCAAAATATAAGAAGAAACCCAAACATGCCAATATTCTTCTATCTCTCTCTCTCTCTCTCTCCAAGCAAATGCCCATTGCAATTATAATTCCCACATTGCAGAATACCATAAAACCCACAATCTTAACTGAATGACATAAAATCGACTAACTCCAATTCCCATTCATTCATACTTAGAAAAAAAAATATAAAGATAGAGAAGCCTCAACAAAAAGGAACCAAAAAATAGTGAGAGAACAGAGACGAACAAAACAGAGTGAGTAGTAAACTAACCTATATGATCTTCAGGGAAGTTCTCCAAGAGCAAGAAATAATTCACAGGAGAAAAAGAGAAGAAGAGGAGGCCCAATTTTCAGACCCACTTTATCTGGACATATGGGTTGGACTCATGAGTTGGCCATAATAGATGATTTCTCTCTCTCTCTCTCTCTCTCTCTCTCAGTTTAGTGTGTTTGGTTTGAGTTTTCTGAATTAAGTTTTTTGAAAATTTAATTTTTAATTTTTTGTATTTTTTTGTTTTTAGTGAATATTTTTAAAATTTTAAGCAATTTTTTTACTTTTTTAGATGCACCTTACTTAGATGTACCTAAAAAATAAAAAATTTGTGAAAAAATATTTTAAAAAATTAATAAATACATAAAAATATAAAAAATGTACTGAATTCTCGTATTTTTTTTTTTATATTTTTGGTATTTAGTGAATTTTTAAAAGGTTTTTTTCATAATTTTTTTACTTTTTAGGTATATTTATGTTAGGTATATCTAAAAATTAAAAAAAATTGTTTAAAATATTAAAAAATTCAATAAAAACAAAAAAAAATACGGAAAATAAAAAAGTAGAATTTTCTGAAAACTGTTTTCAAAAAAACGAAACCAAACAAGCTGATTTTTATTTTTTTGTGTACATATACAGTTTTAGTAAAATAATGAAATTAAAATTGATAAAAATAAATGAGTAGCACTGTACTAGCAGTCCAACTGTGAAAGTAGTGACCATATTTTTATGAAATTAAAGATGTATAGAATTTAATAACATAATCATAATAAATGTAATTATGTATTTTAAGAAATAAAGTTTATTTTTTATTTTTCTTGATTCAATATTCTACTCTAATTATTGTAATGCACTTCAAGATTTGGTGTTATAAGTTTTAATGTTTTTCCTAATTGTTTTTTGAATTTAATAAGAAAGCTCGAATTAAAGCCCAAATTAGGCCCATATGGCCAAGTCCAACTTGAAGCCATGGGCATGGGCCTTAAATTTTCGGTTCGGATAAGCCCATAGCCGGTTTAAGTTAACTTCTTTGGCTAATTTTTTTTTAAATTATATTTTTTTTATAATTTTTTAAAATTTTGAATAAATTATTTTATTTTATTCTTAGTCTCATTTTGTCAAATGATTCTTTTTTATTTTTTTATTTTTAAAAATAAAATAAGTCAAACTAAAAAAAGGAAAAAAAAAAGGATTTTTTTTAGGATCCCTGGTATTAAGATTTTACAACATAAAGGACATCCAATATTTTCATAATGTCTAAGGTCTCTCACACATCGATCCAAAGAGAAATTTTTTTCAAATTTCTCTAGTTTGCAAATTTCTCAAGTTTTCTCCGGACTTTCCAAAGAAATTCTCTCCAAATCAGAGAAATTTTCTTTGTATTTTGAACAAATCAGAGAAAATTGAGTTACTTAGAAACCAAAAACAATCACAATTTTCTCTGTGCTTTGAACAAATCAGAGAAAATTAAACTACTTAGAAACCAAAAACAATCACATGTGATTGTTTTGAACAAATTAGAGAAAATTGGCCTACTTAAAAATAAAAAACAATCACAATTTTCTCTGTGTTTTGAACAAACTAGAAAAAATTGGGCTACTTAGAAACCAAAAAAAAAATCACAATTTTCTCTGTGTTATGAACAACCCAGAGAAAATTGGGCTACTTAGAAACCAAAAACAATCACAATTTTCTATGCGTTTTGAACAAATTAGAGAAAATTGTGATTGTTTTTCTATGAAGCATTTTATCAAATAGGTTAGCTTCAAAGCTCACAGCTATATATTTTACAGTTCTAAAAAGAGTTTTGTCGAATCAAATCTCACAGTTATGTGTTTTGGAGTTCTAAGAAGCATTTTGTTAAACAGTTTTAACTTCATACTATATATATAGATGTTTGTATGTATATGACTTGAGAGAGAGAGATAGAGAGACCTTGTTCTAGGACTAGTAAAGGACGGAGTCAAAGGAGGAAGAACTAAGAGAACTTACTAGGGCTTTCAAACATAAAAGTGGCAGTATCACTTCCATCATCGGCCTTGATGGTGATGATATTGTTGTTCACTCCCACCTTTGGGTTGTCTTCTCATCGCGGTACACTTTGATTCCGATATTGGTGAAATCCATGGATAAGGATGCTTTAAGCTTCGCTTGATGGAGGAGAGAGAGTTGGAGAATACGACAACGACGATGAACTCCGGCAATAGAGGTGGAGTTCGTTGGAGAGAGAAGAGCAGAGAGAGAGAGAAGAACAGAGAGAGAAGCAGTTTGATTTGAGAAGATCAAATTTCTCTATGATATATGAGTGTCCGAGTTGAGAGATCTTAGACATCATAAAATAATATCGTGAATTTCTTCCATTATTAAAAATGAGAGAGGAACCTTAGACTATTTTTCTTTTGAAAAAAACTAACGGCTAAAGAAAGCCATGGTGTAGTTGGTTCTATTATCAAGCCATAATTAAATTGTTTATCTTTTTAGTTCCTCTGTATAAATTATCAATTTAAAACAAATTAATTTAATAATTATAATCAGATGATTTTATTATATTTACTTTAAAGACAAAGGTATTATGGCCTAATAATTAGATGACTTGTCATCTAATTTTTAAAGACAAAGGTAAAAAGCATTATGATTATTAAATTTAATTTTTTTAATAAATAATTTATACACAAAAACTAACAAAATAAAAAATTAGATCTCCAAAGTAAGACACATAATGACTCCATGGCTTACAATTAGAGATGATAATCAGTGTGTTTGGTTTTAATTCTCTGAATTCAATTTTTTTGGAAATTGTGTTTTTTTGTTTTTCTTATTTTTTTATTTTTAGTGAATATTTTTAAAATTTTAAGCAATTTTTTTTTTCTTTTTTAGATGCACCTTATTTAGATGTATCTAAATAGTAAAATGTTTGTGAAAAAATATTTTAAAAATTTAATAAATACACAAAAATATGAAAAATGTATTGAATTTATATATATATATATATATATATATATATATTTGTATTTTTGGTATTTAGTGAATTTTTTAAAGATTTTTTTCACAAATATTATACTAGTGTATTTATGTTAGGTGTGTCTAAAAATTAAAAAAATTACTTAAAATATTAAAAAAATTTAGTAAAAACAAAAAAAAAATGAAAAAATAATTTTTTTTTAAAATATGAATTTTGAAAATAAAAACCAAACATTCTGAATTTTTTCCCTTCTTATCCCTTGTGAATTTTTCCTATCCCGATGAAAAAGTGGGGTAGGAATGGATTTTACCTTTCCACCTAGATTAAAATACTAAAATATTACAGTTAACATTTATTTTTATTTATTTATTTACATTTTTAAAATGGAAAAATTAGTCTAAGGTCCTTCTCCCATTTTTAGTAATGGAAGAGATCCACAATATTATTTTTTGATGTATAAGGTCCTCACAGAGAAATTTATATATCTCACACTCTCTATCTCTCTCTCCTACTGCTCTTCTCTCTCTCTTTCATCGATCTCAATTACCAATTTAAAACCCTAGATCTTTCTCTCTCTCCTTCTCTAGATCTATCTCTGTCCTCTTCTTCTCTCATCTTCGGTTTCTCACAGTCTCCATCTCCATCTCCATCTCCATCATCGTCTCCCTCTTGGATGAGAGTTTACTCTGAGTTTTGGTCGAAGCAAAGAAAGTTTTAAATTGGAAGCAATTACTCTGAGTTTCGTCGAGAAGTTAAGCCGAAGCAAATAAAGTTTTGGAAGCAAAGAAAGTTTACTATGAGTTTCATCGAAGAAGAGAAGGTTTTGGAAGATTACTCTGAGTGTGAGATAAGCCTAAGATAAGAGAAGAAAATGAGATAAGCCAAAGATAAGTCTCCATCATAAGCAATTACTTTGAGCGTGAGATAAGTCTCAGTTATCTCAGTAATTACTCTGAATGTGAGATAAGTCTCCATCATATCTATATCAGTTATTGAGATATATACAAAGACTCCATTATAAGCAACTGCGATGAGTATTTATGTATAAATATCAGTTTACTTTGAAAAGAAAGTTTTGGAGGATTGCTTATGATGTATGTTTGGGTTCAAATGTTTAAGAGCCCAAATTATATAAATTTGAAAACACATAAAAAATTGTTGCTGAAGATTCAATAGTGAGTAAAATATGATTTTGTGTTCATGAGCTTGATTGGTGTATTTCCATGTCTAAACCAAAGAAATTCTCTTATCTGTTTTTTTTTTTTTTTGGTTCAATTTTCTCTAGTTTGATCAAAAACAAAAATTTTCTCTACACAATTTTCTCTGGATAGAGACACACAAAGCCATAGAAATTTTTTCTAATACAATTTTCTTTGGATAGAGCCACACAAAGCCACACAAATTTTCTCTAACATAATTTTCTCTAGATAAAGCCACAAATTATTTTATAAAATTTCAACAATTTCTAAAATTTCTCTGCAGAGGCAATTTTGTGGGAAAGCCGGGAAAGCCAGAGAAATTTTCAAATTTCTCTGGAGAGTGGAAAGTATATGGAAGGCAAAGAAAACAATTGGTTAGAGAAATTTTCAAATTTTCTCTGGAAAGTCCCAGAATTTCTCTGTGAAGTCAAATTTTCTCTGGATTAATTTGAGAGACCTTAGACCTTAGACATTATTAAATTTCTCTGGAGAGGAAGGCCAAAATTTCTCTGGAGAGTGGGAAGTATAAGAAAGGCAGAGAAAAAAATTTCTCTGGAGACATTGCCATAAGGAGGATAATTGACCTTAAAAATTATTTCAAGATTGTTGTTGTTGCCTGTATCCACTATTGAATCTCCAAACATTATCACCGTCGGTATTGTCACATTCTCTGGCAACCTTATCACAGCTTCTCCAATGACACAGAACAAAGTTAAAGAAGAAGAAGAAGAAGATTTTTGGGAGAGGAGCAACAACATTGTTTGGGAAACTTTTCAAGGGTAGTTACTCTCAGCTCAGCTTTAAAAGTAAAACAAGAAAAGTAAAGACTTGGTGCATTTACATTGGATATTCATTACTATATTTATTATTTTCAATTGTTGACTGGGTACACATGAGTAAGCACCTTACATGCTGTTGTTACTTATTTTTTTATTATTGAATAGAATTGTTGTTTTGAAATGTCATAATTATGTTATAGCAGTTGGGTAATGAAGATGTCATTGAAGTTGTTAAATTTTGCTATTGCTATCAAAGGTTTGATGTATTTTATAGAGGTCAGTGATTGAAAAGATGAGATGATGAGTTTTGGTATTTTTCACTATAAATGGCATGCAGAAATTAGAAAAGAGCCAGAGAAATTTGTGAAGTGAGAGAATTTTCCTGGATAGTCACACAAATTTTCACAATTTTCTCTGGATTACTTTGGTACTCAGAGAAATTTCAATTTTCTCTGGTTTGAATCCAGAGAATTTCTCTGGAGAGAGTTTCAATTTTCTGTGGAGAGAATTTCTCTGGGACTGAAATTTCTCTGGATCGATGTTAAGGGACCTTAGACATTATGAAAATATTTGATGTCCTTTATGCTATAAAATCTTAATATCAAGGACCTTAAAAAAAATTCCCCTTTTAAATTTCATTAATTATAAATTAATATTAGATATAGGTAGGAATGAGTTATATTTTTTTTTTTCTCAAAAAAATAAAATCTAATTAAAAGATTTTTTAATGTTTACTTTCGTCAAAATTAGTTTGGATATTAATGAGTGTTAATAACGATATTAGATGCATGGCCGATTATTATATTTTTTTCACAAATATTAACATATATATTATCTTTATGGGTGTTAATTTTTAAACATATTATTTATATGCGTGGGACGTAAAATATATTACTTAAAACAAGCTACATAATTTGTTCATATCCAAATTGTTATGATTATAATAAGTCAAATCACTATTAAAATAATTAACACATTTAACAATTTAATGAATCGTGTTAACAGGACATAAATCTACGATCACACAACACAATTCACAATTTCACTTCAAAACTCGTGGGACACATCATGGACCTGGACTTTCGGTGCGAAACCCACTGGTGTTGGGTGATGTCTCTCCTAGAGTTTCTCTCTCTAAGTGAGAGTTCCTCTACCCTTTGGTAGGTTCTAGGATCCTTATCCTACCATTCTCACACTAACATACACTAACATTGTCGCTGGAGTGAGGGTCTCTAGCAACCTATCCTCACCTCTAAGCTCTTTTCGACTTTTTTACAGTGTCACCAATGGCAGACTCTCACCATTCTGGCCCTCCACCTAGGGTCTCTGGTATGGAGGATTTAGACCACGTCGAGCTTTTTGAAGAATCGGGGGAAAGTGATGATGTTTCCGACCTCTATCTTATTGGGAAGGTTATCACCCAAAAGACCTTGAACAAACAAGCGGCATGTAACATCCTCCAGACTGCCTGGCGGCCCAGAGCACTGTTGAATATCTCACCATGGTCGGAGAATTTTTTCTTGTTCCAGTTCAGCGATCTGGAGGATAAGAGAAAGGTGCTTTTCGAAGCCCCGTGGTCAGTCATGGATCATCTACTCGTGGTGCAACCACTAGAGGCCGAAAAATCAGAGTTGGAACTTGAGTTTCAATGGAGTCCCTTCTGGGTTCAAGCACATGGGCTGCCGGTGGCAAAACTGGCCAGACAGAATGGTGAAATAATCGAACAACGAATTGGCAAGCAAATTGGGGTGGAGGTGATACACGAGGGGCTTCTCCTTGAACGCAGTTTTCTCCGAATGAGAGTTATTGTGGACATCTCCAAACCTCTCTCCAGAGGTTTTTTCCTCCATCAAAACACATCCCAGAGCAGCCACACTAAAGAGCACTGGATTTCCTACAAATTCGAGAAACTCTCTGACTTCTACTATGATTATGGCCAAATCGGCCATGTCAACATTGTTTGCAAGTTTACATCCAAAGCATCGGGAAGACGATTTGGTTATGGCCCTGACCTGAGAATGGGGTGAGCCTCGCAGCTCAAAATGACTCTAGAACAAACCAGGATGTGGGTGGATAGAAGTTTGGTGGATGATGATCGCTAGAAGTTTGATTTCGGGCCACCGGAATTAGTCTTAACCAAGTTGCACTCTACGGCACAGGTGGCAGGCTCTAGTACGAGTGGTGGGAATGTGGCTGTCCCTTCTGCACCAAATCATCCTTGCTCGAGGTCTGTGGTACCAGAAGGTGGCGAAGGACACCCGTAAGAGGACAAACATGATACCTTGGTGAAGACGTCTCCTAATGACCTTGACAAGGAAGAGGGCTTGATTGTCGGCCACATGGATCCAAATGGCAGGGAGGAAGTGGGCTTAGCAGTGGAAACCCAAAAGGTTAGCTAAAAAAGGCCCCCACAACATCTACTAGAAAATATGGGCGGTTTTGGGCCCAAATATTTTGTAACTGAACCAGTAGATGAGGTTTTGGCCTTAACTTAGGTCCAGATAAAATTGCCAAGTGCGCAGCCCAGTCTTGATATTGCGATTGAAGAGGTTAGCCCAAATGTTAGCCCCAATCATATCTCTGTGAATCCTCTGGTAGAGAGATGTATGGCCCACCTATTCAATGATCTAACTCTTAAGAGGAAGCTGGAGGTTGTGCTACCTCCCTCTCCTCGCCCACTCAAATTCTTGAAAGGGGATGTTTCTAGGGCATCGGAGTCAGAGGTCAGGTGGGGAAAAGGGACATCTCAGTCACTACATACCAAGTCCGCTAGGAGGTACCGGCAACGCTCAAACACGAAATTGACCCAATAACAACTGACTGATGTATGTATCATTAGCCATGGCGGGCACCGAGAGGATGGGACTCTATTTAACATTCCTGTGCAACCGCTCCAAGGGGAATTGGCCGATTATGGCTCACAAGTGGCAGAGTCAAATTTGGGGACAGACCCAGAGGGGGGAGAATAGGTGTTGGTTGGCCTTAAACAACCATTTTCCCCATGTTGATAATGAGCTGGAACTGCCAAGGAATGGGGCAATCCTTGGCAGTTTGGATCCTCCCAGGGTTGTGCATAACCCATTGCCCCTCCATAGTTTTCTTAATGGAAACCAAAAATAAAGAGGCCAAGATTGATTGTATTCGTAGAAGGCTTCACTTTCCGAACAAATGTTATGTCAATCCCTGTGGTATGTCGGGTGGGCTTGCCCCTTGGTGGATAGAAGATGTAAATTTGGAGGTTAGATTCAAATCCAAGAATTTCTTTTGTTGTATCATCAATAGAGGAGCGGACAGTTGTTGGGCCACTATGTTTATTTACGCCCCTCCCAACCGAAAAGAACGACAAACTTTGGGGAATTGCTTAAGCAGATTACAGCGGAAAACCAATATCCTTGGTTATGTGTTGGGGATTTTAATCAGGTAGGCTCAGTAGGGCAGAAACAAGGAGGAGTGGAATGCAGTAGATCTCAATTGATGGGTTTTCAACAGATGGTGTCTGACTGTGAATTGATGGATCTTGAGTTCAAAGGAAATGCCTACACCTGGTCAAATAATCAAGTTGGGGACTCTTGCGTCTGAGAAAGACTCGAAAAAGCATTGGCATCTGTTGAGTGGTGCAACCTCTTCCCTTTCGCCCAAGTTGTTCATGAAAGCCTTTTAGGCTCGGATCATTGCCCCCTTCTGATTCATTATTGTGTTCCTCCAAAAAAAATCCCTCGTCTTTTCAAATTTGAAGCTATGTGGCTCATAAGTGAGGAGTGTGGAAATGTTGTTCGAAGGTCATGGGCTCAGGGGGTTACAAGGCTCCCCCATGTTTCAGTTAAACCAGAGGATTAAAAACTGCCGGCGGGACCTCTCCTCATGGAGTAGAAGTGAATTCGGGAATCTCAAAATCCAAATAGCCACCTTAAAGAATCAGTTGAATGAGCTCTAAGCCTATTCCCCATCTAAGGAAAATGTTTGTGAACAACTAGATATAAAGGCCAATCTAGTAGCAGTTCTGGAAAGAGAGGAAATTTGTGTTCATCAGCGATCTCGGATTAATTGGTTGTCCTATGGGGATAAAAATACAGCGTTTTTTCATGCCACTCTTAATCAGAGGCGCCAATGGAACCAATTGGTCAAGTTACAAACTGAGGAGGGAGTTTGGGTGAATACGGAGGCGGACGTCAATGCTCACTTGCATGCCTATTTCTCACAGCTTTTTACAAGCGTTGGTCCCAGGGACAGGAATGAAGCTCTCAGCAGTGTGAGCCCAGTAATATCTACAGACATGAATTCTTTCTTAACCAGGTGTGTAACTGACAGGGAGATTAAAGCAGCAGTTTTTCAGCTTGGCGCCAATAAGGCCCCTGGACTGGATGGCTACCCTGGTCTTTTTTATCAACGCTTTTGGGAGGAGATTGGCCCTGATGTCTGCAGAGCAACCCGAAGTTTTTTTGAGAGCGGATGTTTACTGAAGGAGCTCAATCAGACGAATTTGGTCCTTATTCCAAAAACAAAAGCCCCGCTTAAGTTGTCTCACTACAGGCCTATAAGTCTGTGCAATTTTGGGCTCAAAATTATAACGAAAATTCTAGCCAACAAATTAAAAGGCGTGCTAAGTAAGCTCATTTCTCCCAACCAATCTGCTTTTGTGCCTGGCAGAATGATACAGGATAATATTCTCATCGCTCATGAAGGTTTTCCTTATCTAAAAGTCCAAAGAAGGGGAAACTTCCCAGATATGGTAGTAAAGTTGGATTTCAATAAAGCGTATGATCGAGTTCAATGGGATTTTCTCTAGGAGTTGTTGCGAAGACTGGGTTTCTGCTCTCAATGGATTGCTTGGGTTATGGAATGCGTTACCATAGTCTCATTCTCTATCTTTGCCAATGGAGAGAAGCGGGCCAGTTTCAAATCGTCCAGGGGGCTTTGGCAGGGTGATCCCTTATCCCCCTACCTTTTCATTCTAGTGGTAGATGTTCTATCGAGACTTATAAATCAAAGTTTGTTGTCTAACCAGATCATGGGCATAAAAATTAGACGTTCATGCCCAACCCTTTCTTACCTCCTGTTTGCGGATGACGTTCTTCTTTTCCTAAAAGCTAATCTCAACCAGTGCCATAATGTCCGACATGTTCTGAGGGTCTATTGTGATGCTTCGGGCTAGCGGATAAATTTTGATAAGTCAGGTATTCAATTTTCAGCCTCTGTCAGTGTAGGTCTTCAAGGTCAGATTTGTGTAGATCTTCGGATGCCATCTGTCAGAGATGGGGCGAAATATTTGCGGATTCCTTCTTTTTGGGGGAGGTTACGTTGTAAAACATACACAACCTTGTGGAGAGAATGATGGATAAACTCCAGGGATGGAAGTTAAAATTGCTCTCGCATGTGGGGCGCGAAATTTTGATCAAGGCGGTTGCCCAGCCAATTCCTTCTTTCGCCATGTTTTGCTTTTTATTTCCCAAAAAGTTGTGCTCAGCCATGAACTCAATTCTTAGAAATTTTTGGTGGAAGGGCGATCCCTGCAGGAAGGGTATTCACTAGGTTGCTTGGAATAAAATGACAGTGCCTAAACTTTTAGGTGGGATGGGCTTTTGTGATTTTCGTTTTTTTAACAAAGTCCTTCTTGCTCGTCAAGGTTGGAAGGTCATGAGGTTCCCACATTCTTACTGTGCCAAATTTCTAAAAGGCATCTACTACTCTAACACAAGCTTCATGAAGGCTTCGCGTGGTATCCGATCTTCTTGGGCTTGGTCCAGCATTATGGAAGGGAGGGAGATTTTGCAAAAAGGCCTTTGCTGGCAGATTAATAATGGGGCCTCAGTGAATTTCTGGAAAGACAAATGGATTCCTAAGGCCCATAACCTTTGCATCCAATCTCGGAAGCCGATTGAATGCACCATTGAAATAGTCCAAGATGTGATTCACCCGATTTCTAAAACATGGGATATTCAAGCTCTTAAATCTATGGTGACGCCAGCTGAAGTGGAGGCTATTAGTGTTGTTCCCATTTCTGTTTGTAATCGTGAGGACCAATTGAAGTGGCATTTGGACTCCAAGGGCCAGTTTTCTGTCAAATCTAGTTATCGTGTGGCTATTGGAGATCAGCATGTTTAGCTCTTAGCCACTTCTTCTACTTTTTTTTGCGTTCCCGAAAACGTGTGGAAGAATATTTGGAATCTTCATCTTCCTCCAAAACTTAGACATTTTTGGTGGCGGGTATGCAACAACCTCTTAGCATCTAAACACAACCTGTGGTTGCGGAAATGCAGTAGAGATGGAGTCTGTCCGATATGCCACAGGGATCTTGAGACAGTGGAACACCTTCTTTTTGAATGCCCGTAGACTCAAGCTGTCTGGTTCGGGGTTTGGGTCTAAGGTTTGGTCGAGGATTTCCTTCATCTGCAGCAAGGTGGACTTGTGAATTTTTTCTCGAAATGTCCAACAGGGATGGTGTGTTGGTCAGTTTCAGTCAAATTGTTTGGTTTGCTTGGCATATTTGGAAAGGGAGGAACAATAAATTTTTTAATCATATCTCAGTCAACCCCACCTCCTCTATTGTCACAGCTAATCGTAATTGGACCGAATATGAAGCAGTCTAGCCCTAGCATCCAGCCCAGGCCTCTCCTCCCCCCTTCATCCCTCCTAGATAGATGGACTCCTCCCCCATAGGGTTGACTTAAAGCAAATTGTGATGTCGCCTCTCATCCTAACTTTACCTTAGCAGCCATTGCGGTTTTGATTCAGGATTGGAAGGGATCACTTGTTGACGGAATTGCTCGAAAGGTGACTATTACTTCGGCCTTCCAACGTGAAGCCCTTGCTATCCGTTGGGCCTGCCTTATCAGCCAAGAGCTTAATCTGTCCCTTATTGAGATAGCAGGGAACAATAGTATAGCCATCAAGTTGAGTGTCTCTGAGGCTGATCCCCCTTGGGACTGTGCTACCATTTTCCATGACATCCGCGAGTTAGCTGCCAGGAATGGATTGTCATTTTGTTGGTATCCTAGACAAGCCAATGTGGCTGCTCATTGGACAGCGAAAGCTGCTCTGAGGAACTATTTGCCAATGAATTGGGTTTTAAACCCCCCTGTAGCCCTGCAAAGGGCATTATCTTTATCTAATTAAGCTCTTTCCTCCTTTCAAAAAAAAAAAAAAGTGGAGGTGAGTCCCATAAATCAAAGTTTATTTATTTATTTTACTAATAGTTTTGTAATGCTTCTAAGGGAAGTTTAGTGCATATGTCAAGAAAAGAAAAGAAAAGAAAAGAAAAGAAAAGAAAAAGAATTCTTTTTTTTGGTTTGGACTTACAGCAGCAACACAGTGAGGAAAAGAAAAACAGAGAGTGCCGAGAGACAGAGGAGAAAGAGGGGAGAAAATTTAGGGTTTATTTCATAGTTCAAATTAAGATTGGATGGTCATTTCTTGTCCAATCTTGATGAAATTTTTGCATGTTGTTCATGAAATCAAGCTCTACATTTGGATTGGAGTGGATCTTGTCAAAGCTCTCTTGGTTTGGTAGTTTGGAATATCACCTTAGTGAGATCTAAACTTTATCTCTTATTGATTTTGTTGAAACTCACCTTTATGGTGATGTTATAAATATTGTTGGTGATCCAAGAACATATCTTGATGATTGTATACCTCTAGTTGTGACTAGAGATGAACCATTATAACCCCATTATTTTATAAAGGGAAGTTGATTCGGAGTTGGATCCGTGGATGTAGGCATTTTTGCCGAACCACATAAATTTGGTGCTTTTGTGATTGTTTTTGTGCCTTTAGTTTCAGCCATATTATTGCTTGTATTTTGTGGTTTGTTGCCCATTTTCTAATTATACAAGGAGAGATAATATAGGAGTTTTCCTAACAAATGGAATTAGAGCGGATGGTTTGTGTCTGGAAATTGTTTGATAAAATTATTGTGTGAATTTTGGAATGGAAGACAATTCGGGGGCTATAATAAAATTGACCTCTTCGAATTATGCAATTTGGAAACCATGAATGGATGATGTACTTTACACTAAGGACTTGTATCGACCAATTTATGGTGAAAGTAAGGCTGGAAAATGTTGATGTTGAAGATTGGATGATAATGGCCCCATTTGGTGTAGCTGTTAAAACAGCTTATAGATTATAGCTTAACAGATTATAGATTATGACTTTAATCAGAAGTTGTTAATCTGTTTGGTGTAGCTGTTGGATTATAGATTTAAGTTGCTGAGTAGTGTTTGTTAAATAAGCTGTGAAATAGCTTTTTCAATTAATTTTTATTTTTTGTTTGTCTACATTTCTCATAAAAAATAATAATAATAATCTATAGTCCATTTGAGTCTTTTTCTATTTTTAAAAAAATAAAAAATAAAAAAATTTAAGAGTATAACCATAAATTAACATGTCCACAGCAGAAGCTGATAATCAGAAGCAAGGGGTGAGCAGCTTCTCAGAATCAGCTTTTTTGAGTTAAAATAAGCTGTTAGAATCAGAAGCTGTTTGAAATAAGTTTAACCAAACAGTCTAAAATAACTTTTTCAAAGCTAAAAGCCATAAGTTGGCTCTGAAAAGCTGAAACAAACACGCCCAATGAATAGAAAAACCATTACTCAAATTCGGCATTGGGTTGATCAAAGTGTGTTTCATTATGTGGTTCAAGAAACCAATGCTCACACTTTGTGGAAGAAATTGGAAGCAATGTATGAGAGGAAAACTGCGCAAAACAAAGCTTCTTTAATTAGAAGGCTTGTAAACTTGAAATACAAAGATGGGCGCAATGTTGCAGTACACATGAGTGACTCAATTGACAATGATGAAGATGGTACTAGATGATGAGTTACAAGCATTGTTGATGTTGAGCTCTTTGCCTGATAGTTAGGAAACATTGGTTGTGACTATAAGCAATTCAACTCCAAATGGTGTGGTCACCATAGATATGGTGAAAGATAGCATGTTCAATGAAGAAGTTAGAAGAAAGGAGCATGGTACTTCTAGTGAGTCACAGGCTCTTATTGCTGAAAGAAGGGGAAGAAGTAGAAACAAAAAAATCTACAACCATGACAAGTCTAGAGGAAAATCCCAATCTAGAAAAGACATGAATGATATTATTGTGGCATAAAAGGGCATATGAAAAAACAATGCTGAAAGATTAAAAGAGAGCAAAAGAAAGAAGGAGGTGGTGAGAGCAATAGTGATAAAGAAACAACTGCACTTGCTTCTAAGGATGGTGATGTTATCAATGTCATGATGATAACTATGTTGGGCTCACAGAGCAAGATCAGTCCAGTCATTACAAGAAATCAAGGCTATTGTGATGAAATTTGGTGATGATTTTTTTTTTTTTTTTTTTTTTTTGGGTCTTAAAATTTAACCCAAAGATGACGAAATATTAACCGTTTGGTAACACTTACGTTTTCAGTTTATATCTACAAAAATTTAAAAAACTCAAATAAAAACTTGTTTGGTAAATTTTTTATTTATAAATCAGTGGTCTCAGTTTATAAATTTGGCCAAAAAATGTAAACTCAAAAAATGTGTTTCCGTTTTGAGTTTTTTTTTTTTTTCCACCCAACACTAGCCACCACCCGCCACCATTTTCCACCACCGTCTTCGGCCACCACCACCTTCCACCACCACTCACCACCCACCTCCACCCCACCCCCACCACCACCACCACCACCCACTGCCACCACTTCCACGCCACCACCCACCCACCCCCACCCCACCACCACCACCACCCACCTTCCACCACCACCACCACCACCACCCACCACCACCACCCCACCCACCTGCACCCACCCACCACTGCCCCCCACACCACCACCCCACACCCCTGCCACTCCACCACCCGTCGCGCCACCACACACCCCCCCACCCCCACACCCCCACACACCCCCACCCACCACCTCCACCCCCCCACCACCCACCCCCGCCACCACCCCCCTGCTCGCCACCACCCACTCCCCTTCCCCGCCCTCCACCCCACCCCCCTGCCACCACCCCCCCCGACCACCACCACCACCACCACCACCACCCACCATCGCTTTTTCCACCACCGTCTTCCTCACACCACCACCCGCCATCATTTTCTACCACCATCTTCCGCCGCCACCACTTGTCTCCACCCACCACCCGTCACCACTTGCCATTTCTCACTCTTTTTTATATTTTTAAATTTTTTTTAAACATTTTGTCTAAACCAAACGCGCTTGTAGTTTATATTTTTCTAAAAATAAACAAAAAATAAACAAAAGCTAGTTTATAAAATTTTTGTAAATATAAACTGAAAACGTAAACGTTACCAAACAGGCGCTAATTTTGTCATTTGTTTTAATTTTTCTCAAAAGTATAGGAGATGAAAACAAAATTTCATCTGCAAAAATGAGGCTCCAATTTCATTTGCATTGGCACGAATTATTTTAGCTCATTGGAGACGAACATTTTTGTCACAAAATATATATATTTTTTGCAACGAACATAGATCGTCGCCAATAAATTCCCTACCTATTAAACAATGTCGTTGCATATTTCCATTTATTAGACGACAACATATTTTTGTCCAAGAAGGATAAGTTATGGAAGACAAAAAATATTTTGTCACCAATAAACACTCCATCATGCAGAAGATGTCGTTTCATCTTTCTATTAAATGGACGACAAATATATTTTTGTCTCGGAAGAATAAGTTGTGGGAGACAAAAATATTTCGTCACTAATAAATTTTGATTGATTGCGCGACAAATATATTTTTCGTCTCATAAGGTTAAGTTGTGGAAGACAAAAATATTTCGTCACCAATAATAAATTCTCTGTTCTTGTATTTAAGGAGACAAAAATATTTTATCACTAATTATTTCTCTTTATTAAAATGCCATGGTTTTGTGTTTCGGAGCACTGAAACCGTGATCCCAAGAGACACACTCTGACCCTTATCACTCATTTTCATGTACACGGACACTAAAGTCATGATCGAAGAAGACACTTTCTACAAACCTTCATTTCTCTCTTGCGTTTGAGCCTACTCCTCTCTCACAAGTATTGAAGTCGTGACTCAAGAAGACACTCTGTAAACCATTTCTTCTATTTCGCACTAAAGCCCCTCTATTCTGTCTCACACTTAAGCCCTTCGTGCATGCCAGCATTGAAGCTATTATCCAAGAAGGCACCTTATGCAAACCCACTATTCTTTCTCATAGTGAAGGCCCCTCTTGAACGCAAGCACTTTTTCTCATTGTCTGAACTAACTCTACCCTTTCCATCTAGAACACCCATTTCAGAAAAATTGAAGGTCAAAACCTAAAAGAAGATAATTAATGTAGCTGTTTTTTTGTGAGAAAAAATACAGGAAAACAAATAATGAAAATTTTTAATTTTCAAAATTAATAGAAAACATTACCTTGTTTAGTATGGAGTTTTCAATATTTAATTTTTAATTTTTAATCTATATTTTTTTGGTGAACATTTTTAAAATATTATAATTTTTTTTTTTACTTTTTAGATCCCTTTAATTTAGATAAGGGCAAATTGCAGCAATTGTCCCTGTATTTTGGTCCTTGTGTCATATAAATGGCATGTGTCACATTTTTTATAGTAAAATTATAAATTTACTAACCTCGGTGAGTTAATTTCAATCAATTCAGTGATTATTTTCATTTAAAAACACTAACAATATTATCAATGGATCAAATTGACACATAATTTAAAATTAAGGATCAATATGGTGCCAATTGAAAGTGTAGGGACCAAAATGACACAAAAGACAAAGTATAGGGACCACCTGTGTAATTTGCCCTTTAGATAAACTTAAAAAGTGCAAAATTTATGAAAACACTATAAAAAACTTCACTACATACAAAAAAAATATAAAAATTTAGTACATTGTCAGTATTTTTATTGATTTTTTTTTTTCATAAATATTTTACTTTTTAAGTATATTTAAATTAGGTGTGTCTAAAAAAAAAAAAAACACTCCAACTTGATTTTTTTCATATTGTTGTTGGCTAGTTTTTGAACTTTAAAATTTCTTTGATTTGAATTCTCATAAATTATTTTTAAACGGATTTTGATGTGTCTTAGTTGAACTTTTTTTCATATTTTAGTTAATTTTTTATTTTTTACTTTTTAGATTTACAACTAAAAATTTTAAAAAAAAAGTGACTAAAATATAAAAAAAAAAATACTAAGGCTTGCAATTAATTTAAAAACCATTTTCAAAAAATGAAACCAAATAAACCCTTTTAATTTTATCATAAAAATCAAAAGAAGGGGTTTTCTTTTGGAGACAAAAATTTTAATTTGGTAAGGAAATTTTTTTGTCACAAAAAAAAGGCACACAAAATTGGTGATTGGTGACAAATTATTTTGTCTTAAAAAAAAAGAAGATTTTTCGGCCTATTGTAGACAAAAAAAAAAAAAAAAAAAAAAAACTTCCTCACAAAAAATATCTAGAACAATTGATACATATCTAAAGACAATTTGGCTGAGAAGTTGAAGGGTTATGGATATTCAGGGCCATCAAATTTCATCTTTATTGCTTGTTACCTTTGCTCTTTCTCTAGTTTGCTTACCGTTGCAACCCACGACAGAGGGATCGGCTCTTTGCTGAAGTATTCTTCCACAATCTGATTGGAACGGACTCTCACGGTACACATGTATCTCTCTTTCCTTCCCTCTCTTCCCTCCCATGATGAACCCTAGGTAGCATTTAATTTTTTTCTTTGATATTTTCATTTTGTTTCTGTTGTTCGTATGTTGTTCTAATGGGTTTGAAGTGCTCGGATTTTCTTTGTTCTCTGTTAAATAAACTAAGCTACCGGTTTCTCATTGTGAATAAAATAAAATCTGAGCACAAATTTCAAACCAAACCACTCTTAGATTTCATGATAATTTAAAGACCCAATTTTTGGATAGCTTTCAACATGTAAATCACGAAGCTTCCAAGTTAAAACACGACTAAAAGTGAAATCGCATAAAAAAAATAAATAAATTCATAGGTTAGTTTTGTACTCTGTCTCTCTCTGTCACTATTTGTTGTTCTTATTTGTTGGAGCTTCTCTATCTTTATTTATTTACTTTTTTTTTCTAGATGAATTGGAATTGGAGTTAGTTAATTGTTATCTCATTCAGTGAACTTACTGGGTTTATGGTATTCTTTTTTAATGTGGGAATTATAATTGCAATGGGTGTTTGCTAAGAGAGAGATAGAAGAATAATAATGGCTCGTTTGGATATCTTCTTATATTTGTTGCTTTTGGGTGTGATGTGAATTGTTCTTATTCTTTATCTTGTATCACTGCATTAGGTAATTTTTTTTTCTTGGCTGAAATAGTTCTATTTCACCCCTAGGCACACAAACAAACCCTCTTTTCTTCCCTCTCTTAAGCCAAGAATGCTTCATCTGATTGTGTGCCTGTGAGGTGTTTGTTAAAAGTTGCAAGCTAGTTGGGATTTCTCCCAGATTTAAGTCATACCATGTGGGTTAAGTCTGCAGTTTCTTCTCTGGCTTATTTTGTCAATGACCTGGTACATAATCTGCAACAAGTTAGAAGGTGCCTGGGTTAGTAGGAGCAATATTGTCCATGGAGAGCAGCAGCAGCTTTCTGTGGCCTGGTACATAATCTGTTGGGATGGATTCGTACATAATCTGTTATGCTTTCTTTAGCATTGTGGGTGAGCGCATTCTGTCATTGACTTGGCATATGATCTGCAATGGTGGATTTTGAACCTCTTGCCCTCTTTGATTTTGGCTGTTGTTGGGGTCTGTCTGCCACATGAGTTGTTGGCTGCTGTGTCACAGGGGAGTTTATTTTGTGATGTTGCTGTAATGTCGTTGTGCCCCTGCTGATGTATTAGTGTTGTTTGCTCTTTTTTTTCTCCCTCTTGGTTGCTCTTGATTGGTCGCTCCCCAATCTAGGGTCAAGTGCTTCCTTGTCGCTCTCCGCGGGTAGTAAAACATTATATATATAATATTAAAAATGTATATAATAATCTAGTTGCTACTGGTTTTCTGGGCTGCAGCTTGGGTTTTCTTTCCTATTTTCTGCTACTGGTTTTCTATCCTGTTTTTGCTATTTTCTTTTTTCTTTCTATTGGTTCCTCACCAACTTTCTTGGCTTGGGCTTGTTTATGTTTGTGCTCTTGCCTCCTCTTTATTGATGTAATTCATATATGTTATATATGGCTTTCTCATCAATAAAGTTTCTTGATTTACTGATCATAATAATAATAATAATAATAATATGAATTTCAATTTTGATATGAGTTCAAATTTATTAAAACCAAACAATTCAATTATGAGTTAGTTCGTGATAAGAATATAATATAACAAATAATTGTTTATCTTTTTAATAGTTTAATCTTTTGAATGAGTTGGTAATTAACAATTTAATATAATATCAAAATAGATAATGAATTCTACGTTTAAAAATATTTTAATAAATTGATTGTATACTTGAGGTAAATTAGAATTTATTAAGGATCAACTAAGAAAGAGAAAGAGACTAATAGCATGAAGTAAGGACTACTGTTGAGCCTAATAATTTATTCACCATTAGTCTACATTGTACTTTGCAACTTTACTACTTAAATATGTTCCATCTTAATCTATCTTATATACTTGGAGAACTAAAGAGAGATGCTCATGGATTTTTATTAGAGATAGATGAAGTCATATGATTTTCTTTGTATGATACACATTGTGCATTCCTAAATGGAATAGGTTAATAGTACACATGATGCATTTTGTGACATAGACAAATTAAAACATCTTGATCTTTCATTTGTGATCAGACATGGACAAGAGTTGGATTGCATTGGGTAAGATGCCTGATGGAAGGATGAGTTAGCCATTTATTGATGGGGTGACATCATTTATTAAATTTGCAATAGCAGTTGTTGACCAGGAAGATAAAATTTCGTGCCCATGTTTGAACTATGTGAACCGTTATTCCCAAAATCTTCGAAATGTGCAAATTCATTTGCTTCAATATGGGATTATGCAAATGTACACTGTTTGGCATTACCACGAGGAACCCCGTGTATCGACAACTGATGAAGATAAGGTTTTAGGTGGTATAGATGCCTTAGTGGATGATCGAATAAGAGGAGAACCAAACGATGCACCCCAAAATGAGGAAGTATAGACATTTGATAAACTATTGAAATGATGCCAAACGTGAGGTGTACTTAGGTTGCACAAATGACACTCTATTGAAGTTTGTCATCGAGCTGCTTAATATGAAGGTAACAAACCATTGGAGCAATAAGTCGGTTGACACACTGTTAGAGTTTTTGACAAAACTTTTACCGAAAGATAATTTGGTTCCAAAGTCATTTTATGAAGCTAAGAAAATACTTCGTGATTTGGGCTTGTAATATGAGTTAATTGATGCTTGTATAAATGATTGTGGGTTAGATAAATGTCTAAAATGTAAGGCATCCAGATACAAGATCAATTGTGGCAGGGGTAAGAAGAAATCCCATAAGATGTTGCGGTACTTCCCATTGACACCAAGGTTGAAAAGATTGTACATGTCAAGGAAGATTGCTGAGGATGTGAGATGGCACAAGGACAAACGTGTAGATGACAGAGTATTGAGACATCCCGCCGATAGTGATGAGTGGAAGGAATTTGATGCGCAGCATCTTGAGTTTGCCCTGGAGCCTCGAAATGTGAGGCTAGGGTTGGCTATTGATGGGTTTAATCCTTTTGGGAACATGCGCAACTCATATAGTTATGGCTTGTAGTACTCATTCCTTATAACTTGCCACCTTGGTTGGTTATGAAAGATCCCTTTCCTATGATGTTATTACTTATTCCTGGAGAATCATAACCAGGGATCGATATTGATGTCTACACGAGACCTCTGGTGGATGAGTTGAATGAGTTATGGAAAAATGGTGCATTATCTTATGATGCCTTAACTGGTGAGTCTTTCCAGATACGTGCAGCTTTGATGTAGACTATATATGATTGGCGTGCATTTGGTGACATATCTGGGTGGAGAACAAAGGGTCATTATTCTTGCTACACTTGCAATGATGAACCATATTTTCAATCCTTGAAAGGTAAGACTGCATACACTAACCATCGATGCTACTTACCTCAAAACCACCCCGAAAGGCGAAAGAGTAAGGCTTATAATGGTAAGCATAAGAAACGAAAGAGACCTTTAGAGTTACTGATAGAAAAGATATTAGAGCAATTGGACAGAGTGGCAGTTGTCACATATGGGAAGCATCCAAGAAACAAGAAAAGACTCTGTCAGGCACCAAATTGGACAACGGTAAGCATCTTGTATGAGTTACCATACTAGAAGAAACGGAAGCTTTGACACAACATTGATGTCATGCACGTCGAGAAGAATTTTAGTGAAAATACCTTTGGAACTGTATTAGGCATTGATGGGAAGAACAAGGACACCAACAAGCACGGATGGACTTGGAAGATATGGGTATAAGGAAAGAGTTGTGGTTAACACATCGTCCTGATGGAACTTATGTCAAGCCTAGGGAAATCTTTTCGTTGACCCCTGAAGAGAGGAAGGATTTTTTTTGAATTCTTGAAATCAGTGAAGTATTTGGATGGCTATGCTGCAAACATATCAAGATCAGTGAATGCGAGAAATGGTAAATTAACAGGCTTGAAAAGTCATGACTGCCATGTACTCATACAACGGATTCTTCCAATTAGGATGCATGGTTACGCAGACAAAGAGATTAAGAAAACACTATTTTAGTTAGGTAGCTTTTTCCAGGATTTGTGCTAAAGGACACTGCGCCGTAATGAACTGGAGAAATTAGAGGAATGTATAGTACACATATTATGCAAGCTTGAAAAGATCTTACTTCCAGTCTTCTTTGATGTGATGGTTTACTTGGTTGTTCACTTTCTGCACGAGGCTATTCTTGGAGGATCAGTGCAATATTGATGGATATACCGAATCAAAAGGTAATTGTTAAATTGAAAGGTTCGTAATTATATGTTGCATATGTAACCTTGCTCTTAACTAATTCTCTTTTCAAGGTTTCTCGGAGCTTTAGAAAAGTTTGTTACAAACCGAGCTCGACCAAAAGGTTCAATCACAAAGGCTTACATTGTCAAAGAGTGCATTACTTTTTGTTCAATGTATGTTGATGGGATCAAAACAGTGCATAATCGACTCGAACGAAATCAAGATCGTGGCAAACGTCGAAAAGGGTTGATTGTATTCACAGAAACTGCCTGTCCTATTGGCCTAATCACAAGGGATGCTGATATGTCACAAGAATATCGTGATATGGCTCATTGGTTCTTGTTGAACAATAGCCCCGAGATAGAGAAATATCTAGAGTATGTTTTTCATTTAAATATGTGTATTCTTAGCTTTGTTAATGTAGTTAGCAATGCATAATAATCACATTCTTTTGAGTAGGATACACAAAAAGCTATTACGGACTCCATCTGACCAAGACATAACCTATATACAACAACAAAAGTTTCCCTAGTGGTTCAAAGAGCAGGTAAGGCATTTTCAAATTTGAAGACATGATTAAAAATTTGTATAAGATTTGATCATTTATTAATTTATTTTTAGTATCTTGATGTACATTGTATGTGATTATAGATAAATATATTGAGAGAAGAAAAGTCACCAAAGGCAACCGATGATATATGGTCGTTAGCAAATGGCCCAAATTTGCTAGTAAAAAAGAACTCAGGTTAGCATACGGTTCCATACAAGAGAAGTAGACAATCGCTGTAAGAGTCAGAATAGTGGTGTGCTTACGGAAGGAGATCATGAGGGAGTGACGCATGAATTTTATGGTCACTTGTGCAATGTTTGGGAATTGGAGTACATTTGTCATAACAAAGTTGTATTGTTTCAGTGGGAATGGTACAACACAAGAAACACAGGTTGAAGTAGAACATTGCAAACCGATGATTATTGCATAAGTATTGATGTCACAAGTCGGTGGTATCAATACGACCCTTTTATCTTGCCTACCCAGGCTAAGCAAGTCTTTTACCTAAACGATACCAAATGGGGACAACTTTGGCAAGTCGTTCAATGAGTGCAACATAGGGGTGTCTTTGATGTACTAGAGGTAGGTGATGGAGAATCATCAGATCAACCAGGAGAAAACGATGTGTTCCAACAAGAAAATATTACCGATGTTGTTCCAATTGACATCGACCCTAATGTTCAATGTTATAGAGATGGTGTTAAAGCAAAAGTTGTTACAAGGGTTAGGTCATCTAATGAAATAATGATAGAGAATAGAGCTGACGAACAAATGAAGAGTGTGACGAACCTGATGTGGATTATGATATGGATCTTGATGTGGACTAGGATTTCTTGTTATTTTGCATTTTCTATATGAACATTGTTCTTAATTAATGTAGTTGAATTTCAGTTGTGGGGTTCATCCACTGTTATGTAGGTTAATCGTGATTGGTCATATTATGTGTCTGATGGCTTTATAATTAATTTGTTCTATGATATGTAAAAGGTAAAAACAAAAACCATCCATCTCACTCTAACCATATTTCAATGATTTAGAGCCTATATGACATATCCACTTGTTGAGATTGTTGTTACTTTATGCTTTATGTATAGAAATATAAAATTATCTTTTCTTTACATCTAATTTTCAATTATGCTTATCCACCCAAAAAAATGTTCAATTATGCTTTATAGTTGGGCAAAATGGACACTACAAAAAAACAATTAACCAAACCAAGTACCGCAACTAAGAAGGTAACGAACTATGAGAAACAAAGAATCAAGACAATTAATAAAAACCGTGAGAGAATGAATGCTCTAGGAGTGAAGAATATAAAAACTTGTTTGAAGGCTGCAGTTCAACATAAGAAATTGAGGAAGGAAAAATAAATACCAATTGAGGAAAATGATGATGATTATCGACAGTCAGAGGCCGAAGATGGCAATTGTTAGGTCCCTACTTGTTGCCAATTCCACGAACAAGCTTAGTTTAATTGAGTTGTTATTTTTCCTTGGTTTTTGGTCTTCCCGCTCAAGCGGCCAAAGTTGCGCTCGAGCGGACTTTACATCTTCTCAGAAGTTTGGCTTGCCTGCAAACATACTAGGAGGCAAGCTGTTGCGCTCGAGCGTGAGTTCCAGCGCTTGAGCATAGACCTGTTTATTCACACGCGTTTTAGTGACGCCGCTCGAGCGGCAAGTCCTGCGCTCGAGCGGAGATCGCGGTCCTATTTTCTATATATATGTGTTTAAGTCCGTTTTTAGGTTGAATGTTTCTAGATCTGTTTTGAGGGCTCTAGGGTTTTCTTTTGGGGCTATTTTGCTAGTTTTCCTTTGATGTTTGCTTGAGTATTAAACTCACATAGTTTGATAATTCAAATCAAAGGGTTGTTTGAGTGATCATCTTCAAGAGTGTTCTTCTTCGGCGGAATCCAGAGATTCAAGCGTGGAGTGTTCGAAGGTGTTCGAAGCTGTGCGCGGTCGTTGAGTCGACGTAGATGTTGTGGAATCAACATCAATTTAATCAATTCTGAGACGAAAGTTGCGGTGGAAGATATACAAATCGTTGAAGACAAATTGACAGAGTTTGGGTATTTGTTTGGGTATTTTGTATTCTTTTTTTGCTTCATAGTGGATTGATTTATGGCGTTTTGCCTGTGATTTTTTAATCACAATTGGAGGTGCTCCAGTAGTGATTTTTTCCACGTAAAAATCGTTTGTGTTAATTTATTGTTTTTGAAACAACAATCTAAATCACTTTCGTACATGCTTGATGATTTAGATTGTTAGTTTTAATCGTTTGGGAATTGGTACAATTAAATCTTGATCTAATCACAAATCACTTAGGTTTTTCAATTGGTATTAAAGCAGGTCACTCTTTGTTTTTATCAAAACTATAAGAGTGTGATTTTGTGTGATTGGTGATATGGATTCAATTCGTGAAGGTAACTTGACCCATAGACCTCCGTTACTTGATGGTACAAACTATTCTTATTGGAAAGCTCGTATGAGAGCGTTTTTAAAATCTATCGATGAGAAAGTTTGGCACTGTGTGATCTATGGGTAGAGTGAACCTGTTGTCACCATTGATGGTGTTGATATTCCCAAACCTCTTGATAAATGGAACACATTCGATTATCAAAATTCGAGTCGGAACAGTAAGGCTCTCAACTCCCTCTTTTGCTCCGTCACACCTGAAGAGATTCGTCATATTTGTACTTGTGAGGTAGCAAAAGAGGCTTGGGATATTCTTGAAACTATTCATGAGGGTACTACTTCTATTAAATGGTCAAAGCTTCAACGTCTCACCTCTTCTTTTGAAACCCTTTTTATGTGTGATGATGAGACGTTTGATGATTTTTATGCTAAACTTGGTGACATCGTGAATTCCTGTTTCACACTTGGTGAAAAAATCCCTGAAGCTAAGGTTGTTGGAAAAATTTTGAGGTCTGTACCCGAGAGGTTCCAATCAAAAGTTACAGCTATTTAGGAAGCTCAAGATGTTGATATCCTCAAGCTTGACCAGTTGGTTGGAAACTTGCAGACTTATGAAGCCCACCAGATTTCTAAGAAAAAACAAAAAGATATGTGGCTTTTACTAGTGCTCATGAGACTACAAAGACCCTTGAGATTGAGTTTGATCTAGAGTCCGAAATGACGGCTATGTTCACTAAATAATTCAAAACAAATTTAAAGAAAAAGAAGCGTAATTTCAAGGACCCTATTTCAAAAGATAACAGTAATGAAAAACCTAAAACATTTCCACCAAAAATTGCTTCAAAAATTGAAAAGAAGACTGTGAAGGGGCAATGTGTCAAGTGTTATGAATGTCAAGGGTTTGGACATATTGCTCTTGAATGTCTATCAAAAAAGAACCGAAAGAAAGTCTATATAGTGACTTGGGATGATGAAAATGGGTCAGAGCAAGAACCCAAAGAAATCGAATTCGGTGAAGACGGAGATAGTACTTACATGGCATTCTGGTCTACTGTCACTCAACCTCCTCCAAAGCCAATGAATTTGCTCATGGTCAGAATCTGCACCGTGCTCCTACCTTTGATGGAGTAATTACTTGTTCTGGAAGATCAAAATGAGGATGTTTCTGAGAGCTCATGACCCTGAGGGCTGGCAAGCCATTGAAGAGGATGTTGAAAGCACTGACAATCCGAGCAATCAAAGAGTTCTGACTACCATTCGTGAAGCAATTTCTGACGAAGAACAGCAACGGGTTGCTTATTGCACAAAGGCCAAAGATGCATGGGACATTCTGAGTCAATTTCATGAAAGAGGAGAGTCATCTTCACCACCATCTATCAACTTTCATGCCTTAGTTGCTCGACTGGATGAGGTCCAAGAGAAAGAGGAGCAAAAAGAAAATGATGAAACCTCAGAAGACAATGATGAGATTGATGGTGATGACCTACAACAAGCTTATGAAAAGCTTTACGATGAATCTCTGAATTTGTCCAAGATCAATGACAAACTCACTCTCAAGCTCAATGCATGTGAAAGTAAGAATGTCAAGCTAAAGGGAGAGATTGAAGCTGCAAAAAGGGATGCCATCAATATCTCAAATGTTAGGCAAGACCTCTGCGGAAAGCTTCTAGCTTATGAAATCGAAAAGAATGAACTTCTGAGCATCTATGCCACATTTGAAGAGAAGATTGGAATCCTTGAGATGTCACAAGCCATGTTGGAAGAGCTGATTGGTCAGGAAGAGGAAGAACTCAAAGTTGCTAGAGCCACGATTGATATGTGGAACAAAGGATTAAAGACACTTGAAGGCATCATTGGGTCTCAACAAATGAGTGGTTATAAAAGTGGGATAGGCTATACTGCTACAACACTTCAAAAGGGACAGGCCTCTACATCACATGACCTGAAGACTCAAGCAAAGGGAAAGCTCAAGGATGATACTTCTTTTCATCAACCCAAAGGGGGTACGATCGACCAACTGGAGGTAAAACCCGTGTTTGTTTGTCATTATTATGGAAGGTACGACCATATTTGTCCTTATTGTTTTGAGTTGTTTGGTAAAGTGTCTAAAAAGGGTAGAAATTCTAATACTTCTTGGGTTAGGAGACAACCTTACATGTCTAGGCGGAACACCAAGATTTATGAGGGTGTTCACAACGCTAAGACGTCTACCAAGACTGCCAGTCCTGCTTCCACTAAGACCAAAAAGATATGGGTTAGAAAGAGCGACTTAACGTGTTTCGTTGTTCACACTGCACTGAAAGCACGTGACTCACACATGTGGTATCTTGATAGTGGGTGCTCTCGTCACATGTCTGGTGACAAATCCTACTTCACATCTCTTGATAAATATGAAGGAGGAATTGTTACCTTTGGAGATGGTGGCACTTCTAGAGTCATTGGTAAGGGCTCTATAAGTGTTGTTGGTCTTCCTAAACTTGAAAATGTTTTGCTTGTTGACGGCCTTAAAGCTAATTGAGCATTAGTCAAATGTGTGATTTCCATCATGAAGTATTTTTTTCAAAAAATAAATGCGAAATTTTGGATAAGAAAGGAAATACTGTCATGCATGGGGTTCACAAATCTGATAATTGCTATGAGATTGTTACCACTAATGACCTTACTTGTCACTCGACCGTCATAAGTAACATTGACTTGTGGCATCAAAGATTAGGTCACATGAATTTCAAAGACCTAACTAAGATTGCTAACAAAGAGCTTGTGAGAGGAAGTACCCAAAATGGGTAAGAAATAAACCATGTATGTGGTCCGTGTCGACTTGGGAAGCAAACTCGTGCTCCTCATAAAAAGGTGAACAGTTTCAAAACCAAACGTCCTCTTGAATTGGTTCATATGGATCTTATGGGACCCACTCGCATTGAAAGCATTGGAGGTAAAAGATATATTTTTTTAACCGTTGATGATTATACTCGTTTTTCATGGGTAAATTTTTTAAGAGAAAAATCTGATACGTTTGATGCTTTCCAAGCCTTAGTCCTTAAAATCCAAAATGAACAGGGTGTTTCTATTGGGCGTATCATAAGAATCCGAACTGATCATGGTCGTGAGTTTGAAAATAATTCATTTTTAGATTTTTTGTGATATGCATGGAATTAAGCATGAATTTTCTGCACCGATTACTCCACAACAAAATGGAGTTGTTGAGAGGAAGAACAGGGTTGTTCAAGAGATGGCTAGGGTCATGCTCCTTAGTAAGAAAGTTCCTCCAAAGTTTTGGGCTGAAGCCTTAAATACCACTGTTTATGTTGTAAATCGTGTGTATTTAAGGCCCGGCACTTTACAAACTCCATATGAATTGTGGAAGGGATTGAAACCTAATGTAAAATACTTCAAAACTTTTGAGAGTAAATGTTACATTTTCAAAGATAGAGAGCCCTTGGGCAAATTTGACTCCCGAAATGATGAAGGTATTTTTTAGGGTATTCAACCTCTAGTAGAGCTTTTCGTGTCTATAACCTGCGTACTTTGTCTTTAATGGAATCGATCAATGTGGTTATAGATGACACAGGTTCTCCTACTTTAGCGTTAAATAAGGAACAAAATGGTGATCTCCAATCCTAGATACTGAACCACAAAGTCAAGGAGAAGCAAAGGACCAGGCTAAAAAAGGTGAGCCAGCACCAACTTCTAAGGTAATTCCGAGTCCAAAAAGTGCCCAAAAAGACACCACTACTGATGCTCCTGTCACTACAAGTCCAGAATTCAAACCATCAACAAGGGTGAAACTAAATCATTCGGCTTAACAAGTGATTGGAAGTGTCTCAGATCGAATGAATACCCGAAGACAAATTCGGGAGGAGATATCTCATATGTGTTATGTTTCATTAATTGAACCTAAGAATATAAAAGAGGCCTTACTAGATGATAGTTGGGTCAATGCTATGCATGAAGAATTAGGTCAATTTGAACGTAACAATGTTTGGACTCTTGTCCCCAGACCTAGAGACATGAATGTGATAGGTACCAAGTGGATGTTTAAGAATAAATCTGATGAGAATGATACTGTAGTTAGAAATAAAGCTAGGTTGGTTGCTCAAGGCTATACTCAAGTAGAGGGTGTTGACTATGATGAGACGTTTGCCCCAGTTGCACGTCTCGAATCTATTCGTATTTTACTTGGTGTTGCATGTTTTCTTGGGTTCAAATTGTTTCAAATGGATGTGAAAAGTGCCTTTCTGAATGGGTACTTGAAAGAAGAGGCTTATGTTGAGCAACCAAAAGGGTTTGAGGACCCAAAATGTCCAAACCATGTCTACAAGTTAGACAAGGCATTGTATGGATTGAAACAAGCCCCTCGGGCTTGGTATGATCGTCTTACTACCTTCTTTCTTGATAATGATTTTCAAAGGGGTAATGTGGACAAGACTTTATTTGTGAAACATACTAAGTCTCATATACTTGTTGCTCAGATTTATGTTGATGATATTGTGTTCGGATCCATTGCTGATCATCTTGTGAAATATTTTTCGGATTGCATGACACATGAGTTTGAGATGAGCATGATAGAAGAGTTCTCTTATTTCTTGGGCCTTCAAATTAAACAGTCTCCTTCGGGTATGTTTATCTCTCAGACCAAGTATGCCAAAAATCTTGTGTCTAAGTTTGGTCTCGAGTCGGCCAAACATGCATGCACTTCCATGAGCACCAGTCTTCACCTTTCCAAGATTCCTCTAGTACTGATGTTGATCCTACCCTTTATAGGAGTATGATAGGGAGTCTTTTGTACCTCATAGCCAGTTGTCCTGACATTGCATTTAGTGTAGGTGTTTGTGCTTGTTACCAAGCCTGTCCTAAAGAGTCTCATCTTCTTACAGTCAAACGCATCATAAAGGATGTTAATGGGACATTGGGTCATGGGATTTGGTTCTCAATTGGCACTACAGCTGAAATCACTGGTTTTTCTGATGCCGACTGGGCAAGGTGTGCTGATGATCGTAAGAGCACATCTGGAGGGTGTTTTTACCTTGGGAATAATTTGGTTGCCTGGCATAGCAAAAAGCAAAATGCCATCTCTCTTTCGACCGCTGAAGCTGAGTACATTACTGTAGGGAGTTGTTGTGCCCAAATGTTGTGGATGAAGCAAATGCTTTATGATTATGGTATAGACTAGAACACTCTCACCCTCTTTTGTGATAATACTAGTGCCATTAATATTTCTAAAAATCCAGTCCAACACTCTCGCACCAAACACATTGACATTCGTCATCATTTTATTCGAGAGTTAGTGGAAGAGGGCCTTGTTGTTCTTGAACACGTACCCACTGAGCATTAAAAGGTTGATATTTTTACAAAACCCCTTGATCTTCTTAGGTTTGAGTTCCTTAGAAAGACCTTGGGTGTTGTGCTTAGTCACTAGGGTGTGACCTGTTACTAGAGTGGGTGAGAGTGATTGGCTTTATGTGTACTTGGATGCTATAATCTCATTGTCATTGATCCTGTCATCTCTACATTTAGACTCATATGAACACTTCTCATGCTGCTTGCAATATTTCATTCTTCTTTGTTCATAGTTTATTCTGAATGCCCGTGCTCATTGACTTCATGATCTCATTCTGTACACATTCTTGAGATAAGCTGTTGCAGGGGTTCCCGCACAAGTAATCAAAGTTCTCTATGGACCTCTAACAGTGTCACTTATACATTTTCAGAGGAATTGACCTATACTGGCATATCATGGGTGATGTTGAGTCTCTTAACCATCTACCATCATTTTTCACTTCTACGGTTCCTCCCTCGGTTCATTGAAGTCCGGGGATTAGGAAAAGGCTACCTTAGAGGCACCAACCAGATCATCCTTATTGATTTCACGCTTCTCTGGTTTGGTTTCCATACTCTTAAGTGTGCATGCCACTAGTGAGTGCCCACAAGCAAGAAAATTTTTTAAAAAAACAAAAGGGACTCATTGATTGAGGAGGAGCCTCCGTTTTTACTCAACAAATACCCCTTGATTTTTGGTGGTTTGACTTTTCTCAGTGATGGTTAGTTACTCTTGCCGGAGGTTCAGCCTTCCGATCACTACACGGATTAACTCTAGCTCTGTGGCCTTTCAAGGATTGCACACACACACACCTTCTTTATGTGAGCTCTCATGTTTGTCTTTGAGTTATGCATTCCCATGAAGTTTATGCTCATTGATCAATATTTATCTAACTTGCTCATGTTATTGTGCTTCATGTTATCAAAATTGTGAGTTGTGGGCTTCATGGTTTGTGGATTATCCCATTTTAGTATCATATACTTGCTATTGTGCTCACTTCCTTTTGTTTCAGGTCCCACTTGACAGTGTGAGCTGGTTTTATCTATTTAGAAGGGTATTTTTTTGCCTTGGTGATTTTTCTTATCCGCTCGAGCGGACAATTTAGCGCTCGAGCTCGTTTTTACTTCATCCAATACTTTTGCACAGTGCGTGAGATTCTGAGAACAGGTTTTTTAGGCTCGAGCGTCCGTTTCTTCACTCGAGTGGAGAGACGCACATAAGTGAGTCTTCTCAAGCGTTGAGTCCCACGCTCGAGCGGCAAGCCCTAGTATATATTCTGTAACCCGTCCTTTCAGTCTCATTTTTTCCCTCTTTTCGCGATTGTCTCTCTCCCTCTCCCCTAGGGTTTCGATTGTGACTCACTTGGGCTTTGATTTGGTCATTCCTTTTCTTCTTCCTCCTCTGATTCATCTCTAGTAAGTTTCTCACCCTAGTTTTTTTCTTATTTTCTTTACTATTTCTCTCTCTCGATATGTTTTTGGGGTTTGTTAAATTCTTGTGCTTTGGTTTGTTTTTTGACTTGTGTGACTTGGTCGGTGCTAGTTTTATGTTTCATTCACTTGATTCACACACTTCCACAGAGGGTTTTAAGCATGTTGGTGATTTACACACTTCATTTTTCATTCATTTGGTTCGACTCCCTCTAAGTCGTGGTCTTAATTATTTGTCAACTGTATGCATTTTTACTACTGGCTTATGATTTGTTGGGTTCTACATTTTTATCCTAATGTTATGGTTAGTGCTATTAATTTTTTTTTTTTTGCATTTTGTCTCATTTGGATTTTGTTTACTAATGGTTTGTTTTTATTTGGTCCTAACTGTTTTGGGTTTGGTTCTGGGGGAATGTTCTGTTAGGTTAGTGTTGTTTTTTGGTTTTGGGTTTATCATGTCTTCCTCTAAACTAGGAAGCCCACTGCCACTCGCCCATTTTATAACCCCGATCAGTTTCCATCCACTGAAAAAGCCAAGTCCTTTAGAGAGGTTTACGCTTCTAGAACTGTCCATCTTGAGCGTCATATCCAACCCAACACTTTTGAGTCTTTGCCTACACGTCCCTTGTTCGATCTGTTAGGGGATGATTTTGTGCTCTCTTTCACCAGCCACCAAATCCTCGACTGGGTTCGCGAGTTTTATTGCAATATTAAGGGCATTGATGATATTGGTCATTCATTTCAGACCTGGGTTTAGTCTAAGTTCATTTTATTACCCCAGATCTTATCCGAGAGTTGTTAGGCATAGACCGTGTCTTTCCAATCAACTATCCTTTTCCAGTCCGCCCAACTTGTGATTTCAACGAGGTGGTGTAACTCGACTTTTCGTGCTCCTTTCGGAAGACGAATAGCCTTACAGTATCGGACTCTACCTGTGGTTCTGAATCTGATTTCACAAGTGCAATGTGAAATAATGAAAAGACAAAAAGAGTCCAAATTCGATGTTTGAATCAAATGCCAAAAATGGACTGCTTTGCCAGATTTACAGAGTCGTCACCTGAATATTTTGTTTTGGAAAATTTAGAAAACCTGTGACTCGTGCCAAAGGCCACTTATCCGTCATCACCAAAGTGTCTTGGCTCGGGAACTTAAGTACGAGAGCGGAAGGTCATGAATTGAGCACCCCACTCGCCCGATCAAAGATTGGCCTTTACTAATCATGATGTGAATCTTATTTACATTATATGCTCTTGTACTGGTTATTAGGCTAACTTTACTATGTGATCCATACAAGTATAGACTAATTTTGCAAAAATTGGAACACTTGATTCATGTTTGTTTTGAAAAGTGTTTTGGATATGTACCACTTGAAAATGTGATCGCATATGAACATTTACTTAAATTATTCCAATTTAAACAAATAGCCTTCATCCATAGGCATTCAAGCAGTTTATCAATTAAGCATTTAGTCTCATGGCAAGCATGCTAGACATGGCAACGATCACACTTATGCAACGTGCTAAAGCAAATAAAAGCTTACCTCGTACTCCAAGCCAAAAGAAAAACTAGTTAGTAAAATGCATGATCCTAACTATGCAATATGACTAATGCAACACACACGATATGCAATTAAATAGGCTCGACTATTAATATGGCATATGAATCAATTTGATAGTATGCAGTTTAAACACGTATTCAAAGAAGTGTATAAACGATGAAGCAAGTTAAAATAATGAACCGAGCCCCGGTGCATGCAAGACAAGTGGATGCAAACATGAAGTATGCTAAACAAAACATGATGTCCCTAATTTAACCATCATAAGCGAGTAAATAAAAGGGAAAAAGACGTGCGGTTGAAAGACAAACAGATTATTACAAAATTACGCCCTCATACAAGAGGGTCCGAATGTCAACTATTTATTACAAATCCAAATGAATAACAATTGAAGGGCTGTCTAATTTATTATAACAACAATACATATACAATGCTCGTGAGATGCTCCTCAGAAGCCACTCTGTCTGCCTTGCTGGGAACTGCTCTGTTTCATCCTCAGTCACTACTGTAGTCACTACTACTAACCAAAAGTGTACGGTTTGCCATATATTGGGGTTTGGTCGGTCCGCAATCAGTCGAGCTCAAATAAATCTGACTATTCCTTATTTCTTTGCAGAAGACTGTTTATTTGTGCCTGAGGTGAAAACAGTGTAGGATGGGTGTTCCGAATCCTGTTTGTCCCTCTCACACTTCTTTGTCATGGGAAAGCCTCGAGAGAATGTTGGAATCGTTTCCAAAATCATTAATGAGCAAGTTGATTGCTTAATGATTTTGGATACAATTTGGACGAAAATTTAATAAAAGAATGGAACCACCCCTCCCTCCTATCATAGAGTGAATTCAAAGAGGGAGGTAGATACGCTTCAAAGTTCATCTAAAACATCATGAATTGATGTTAGACAAGCCTTGACACAATAGACTCAACATAACGTCCGGCCAAATCCAAGCAATATAACTCATTTTCTTTATGTGGGTTGGTTCATTTTAGCAATTTTTCTTAGTCCTTTCCATTCTTTAATTCATTAAGTCCAAGGTGATGATTATGTCCACTAAATGAGAAGCATGCCAAAATAGGAAGTAATTCTCAACATGAAAGAGAGATTATACCGTTAGCGATGAACCACTGTGGAGATTAAGTCATTAAGCATAGATCTCTAGTTCATATTTTGAATAACCATCAACCATTGGAAATCACTCTCAATTTAAAGAAATGGATGATAGGTTGTTTGTTAATAATTAAACATGAAATTTTAACAAAGAAAGGCCAAGAACAATATAGAACAAGCTATATAAGAGAACTTATAATACAACAAACAAAATAATCAAAGCATAAACTAATTTAACAAATTAGGACAGCCCTAAAACAGCCCCTAAAGTTTAAAAAAACAATAGTTAAAACAAGAAAAATAGATGGGAAACACAATGATATAAGCTTAGAAGAAGGTTTAAGGAAGGGTGGTTAGCCCCTCCACCTTTGGTAGCTCTTACATCACAAGTTTCGATCCTTGAAATCAATCCCAAAACAATATGAAAACACAAGAAAAAGTGAACAAAGATTGAAATACCTCTTGCAGAGAAGGTATTCTTGTTGTAAACCAAACTTGATTCCAAGACACTCTCAAGTTTGAGTTATGATTTCCAAATCCCAATCAAAGTTCCCAATCCAAGCTCTTGATATGGTGTGTATGGATGATATGAGAGTATGAAGATGGCTTACAAAAGAGGAGATTCAACTCTTTGATATTTTCTACACTTAATATCTAATCCTTGATATTTTCTAACACTTGATATATGCTATTATTCTCACCCCAAAACACAGGTCTGAGGTGCCTATTTATAGAATTCGAGCAGCAGATCAAAAATATCTGTAGAATTGAACAGCTGGCAGATTGCTGGTCAATCTGCTTGAAAAGTCAAGAAGGCCGGCCGGGTATTGGTATCCACGGCCGGTTATCACTGAGCCACTGCCGGCTATCAGTGTAATTCTATTGGTTCTCAGTTTCAGGTGCAATGCAGGTTGGTACAATGTACAAAACTGAATTTCTGGGATAGAAATATAGTGTGTATGGCAGGTTGGGATTGTTTAGAGCTGAAATTAGATTTCTTTGTTGAGAATTCAAACCACTTACACAATATAACCTTCATCATTGAGTGTTCGGAATAAAGTGCATAAGTCTTACAAGCGGTCAAAATTGGGGTGTCTACAGGTGGCCACTGCATTGTGTGGTACACCTCGTACTTGGGTTAAGGGAGCTTTGATCAAACAACATGAGCTCCTTCCCCAGTTCCGTTTGCTCAACCTAATCATCTGTGCCAATGTCATCGTCATAACTCATAGTTCTGAAATCAATCAGGACCAAGGCTTTATTCTCTTTTGCATTGATCGACATCGTTCCATCGACCTTGCCACTCTCATTCTTCAAAAAATGATCGCTACGTTTGACGGAAATTCTTTAGGGCTACCTTATGGCTGTCTTCTCAACCGTCTTTTGTCCAAATTAGAAGTCCTAGTTCTCGAGGATGATGAGTTTGCCTTCCTTATCAAACCTTTTACTAAAAAGACCGTCTCTTAAAGTCAGGCACATGTTAAGGGGGAGTCTTCTAGGGCAGGTCCATCTTCTACAGGTGATGATGATCTTATGGCCAAGGAGGCCAAGTTTGATGTCGCCGCAGCAGGAGCAGAGGAACTAGATGTACGTCCCTGGACTATGCGTGACCAGCTTCGCCACTTTGAGCAATCCATGACTCAGCGGTTGGTTCACATGGATGCTCGTCTGGATTTTGTTGATGGTCGGCTTATCCATCTTGAGCAGTCAGCTACCCAGACCACCCTACAGCTGGATTAGATTCTTTCATGGCTACAGTTGTAGTCGCCACATCCTCCACCACCACATCCTTGAGTTTTTTTTTTTTTTTTTTTTTGCTTGTTAATTTTTGGACAGTTTTTGCCTCATCTTTCTTTTATCTCTGGCTTCTCTTGTTTTGTTTTATTGTCTCCTGGACAAAAACGGGAGTAGTTTTAGTTTTTGTGGTGGTTGTTTTTTACTATTTATTGGTTTTTACATGCTGGTTTGTACATATTGGACACAGACAAACATATCTCTGGATTATGGATTATGGATTATGGGATATCTTGGATCTTGGAAATGCGCTGGTTGTGGGTTGTTGTTTTTTATTTTACATTCATGCATTATTTCTATTTGTATCTTATCTCGTTCCATAGTTTTAGTTTTTTTGGTATTTGGTCATTTCCACAGGTGGATTGTTCAACATGTTTCTCAGTGTTTCTTTATCAAATCGGCTTTTGTGTTTTTGCAGTTTTTTGTGTCTGATAGGCCGGATCTTTTGGTTGTGTTAGTGAGTGTGTCTAGTGCATGTGTTGTTAAGAAAAATTGTTAGAAAAGTTTTGTTCGGGAATTGACAAAGGGGGACATTGTTAGGTCCCTACTTGTTGCCAATTCCTCAAACAAGCTTAGTTTAATTGAGTTGTAATTTTTCCTTGGTTTTTGGTCTTCCCGCTCGAGCGGCCAAAGTTGCACTTGAGCGGACTTTGCATCTTTTCAAAAGTTTGGCTCGTCTGCAAACATATTGAGAGGCATGTTGTTGCGCTTGAGCGTGAGTTCCAGCGCTCGAGCGTAGACCTGTTTATTCACATGCGTTTTAGTGACGCCGCTCGAGCGGCAAGTCCTGTGCTCAAGCGGAGATCGCGGCCCTATTTTATATATATATATATGTGTTTAAGTCCGTTTTTAGGTTGAATGCTTCTAGATCTGTTTTGGGGGCTCTAGGGTTTTCTTTAGGGGCTATTTTGCTAGTTTTCCTTTGATGTTTGCTTGAGTATTAAACTCACATGGTTTGATAATTCACATCAAAGGGTTGTTTGAGTGATCATTTTCAAGAATGTTCTTCTTCGATGGAATCCGGAGATTCAAGTGTGGAGTGTTCGAAGGTGTTCGAAGCTGTACGCGGTCGTTGAGTCGATGTGGATGTTGTGGAATCAACATCAATCTAATCAATTCTGAGACGAAGGTTGCAGTGGAAGATATACAAATCGTTGAAGACAAATTGACAGAGTTTGGTAATTTGTTTGGGTATTTTGTATTCTTTGTTTCTTTCATAGTGGATTGATTTGTGGCATTTCACCCGTGGTTTTTTAATCACAATTGGAGGTGCTCCAATAGTGATTTTTTCCACGTAAAAATCGTTTGTGTCAATTTATTGTTTTTGAAACAACAATCTAAATCACTTTCGTATGTGCTTGATGATTTAGATTGTTAGTTTTAATCGTTTGGGAATTGGTACAATTAAATCTTGATCTAATCACGAATCACTTAGGTTTTTCAACAGTGACACTAAATCCTATGATTCATTTGAGCATGAGATAATATACATTTATGCATTATGAAATATATTCTTTCTTGTTACTTTCAATTCATACACACATATACATGTATATCTTTGTACATATATTCATATTTTATTATGTTATTCAACTATTAGAGATACCATCGAGAGCCCGTTCACAATCTCATCTTGAGGCATTGACCCACACATTAGAAGAGGGGGATACCTCTTCACCTCCTGAGGTGGGTAGCCATCCCTTACCACCTCTCAATGTGGAGCCTCAACTTGATGTGACTACTAGTAATACTATTGGTAAGACACACTCTTTATTTACATTGATTTGAGATCTTAATTAATTTGTTCACATACTATTTCAATATTACGGTTCACAATATTAGTTTCTAAGCGTGTTTGTGGCCCGACTTGTGGCAAAGAGGTTTAAGGCCTTGTTGATAGAGATGGACAGCTTAACGTGCCTATCCCTCTAGAATTTCGTGCACCGATAGGGGACTATGCCTCAAAACTAGCCTCAAAGATTGGTGTAGAAGTGCGAACACGTTTACCAGATCCAAGTGTTCGTAGGTGGAAGTATATTGATACCTTCATTAAGGAGGGCAGTGTTTTAGCGCTTGAATGTAAGTTCACTGTTTACTCTGTTATAGGACATTTTACTCATCTTTATAATAGGTTAGAAATCTATTTATTGTATTTTTTTTTTTAGGAATTATCTATGACTTATCTATTTTTTGCAGGATCAATTTGATTTACAAGGAGACCCTGTTGATATAGAAAAGGAAATGAACACAAAATTTGGTCAGAGATTGAGTAACCATACCTATAGGCTGCACAAACAATTCATGGAGCTGAAGGAGACTAAAGGGAAGGAGCATGCAAGAAACCACCTACCGAAGGATGTTGATCCTATGGTTCCTTAAAGTGCACTTTTCACATCCTAGAATAAAGAACTAAGATTTTAGTTTCTATGATTGTATTTATCTAGAAAACTTTTTCTTTGAACCATAAAGTGCATGCTTTGAGTTAGGATAGTCAATCGTGTACAACTACTGTAGAGTATTTGGCCTGGTATGTGCCTTTACTATTTCCTATTTGTTCTTGGGTTTGGTTTGAAGTTTCATGATAATGGTAAGCAACTAGCTGAGTAACTAATACAGGGTATTGAGACAGAATCTGAGATTTGATAGAGTTGTGGAAGAAAGAAAAGGTTATGAGTTTGGTTTGGTATCAGTAATTGTTCCATATCTTGTGAAATGTAAATGTATTTTTTCACAATCTATCTTGCCCATGTTTATATGCCCCCTATTTGTGAACGGTGTAAATTTCTTGTTTTTCTTTTTTCACCCAGAAAAATCATCTTATGGTGAAATCTCAACAAGTCCTCTAATCTATTTTTCAAAGAATTGAATGATACT
Organism: Camellia japonica; assembly: GCA_030407325.1. NCBI lineage: Eukaryota > Viridiplantae > Streptophyta > Magnoliopsida > Ericales > Theaceae > Camellia > Camellia japonica. The sequence continues at coordinate 15,679,596 of JAPPVO010000031.1, read as the reverse complement.
AGTGAATAATTTGAAATATTTTTTTAACTTGAAATCATATATAGGAAAAGGATAGAGAGGAACAATGCAATTCCTTCTAGGAACTTAACTGGTAGCCTAGCATGTAGATGATTGAGTTTGGAGCAGCATATTATGTGATAATTGGCATGCGTCAGTTTTCAAATCTCATTTGATTGTGTAAATTTCTTATTACCAATTATGTATCAAATCTGTCTTATCTAGGTGTTCGACATAATTTTGTGTGTTGTGGTTGTGGTATTGTTGCTTTCTTGAATACTTTGTAGTTTGAACTTATATTGGTTTCCATGTAACTTACCCTAACATTTTTATACGTCACTTTATTATCAAGCATTAAATTTGTCTTACTAATGATACATTTCATTGTTATATTGGTTCATTCTTCCTTACTGGAGCAATCAAAAGCCAATATATTTGTCTTACTAATGATACATTTCATTGTTATATTGATCATTCTTACTTATAGGAACAATCAAAAGCCAACATCTCGAACAGAGAAAAGATGAATACAAAACATAGGTGTGGTTCTAGGTCAATCCCTGTTAGAGTAGAAAAACTAGTACGTATCCTTGCACTTTAAGAATTATATTAGATTCTTAGCTTTATTTATTGAATATTTGGTCTATCAAATTAAGCACGAGAAAAAAAGATGCTACCTGATTTAGTAGAGTTTTACAAGGAAACTCACTATAATGAGAAAACACATAAGTGGATCTTGTCTAAAGCTTAGGGTAATTATGTGAGTATATATTGCAATTTTTATTAACAAAATTTTATAATACTATTTGTTAAAATCTTATTTAATTTTCTAATAATTATTTAATTTTTTAATATTTGATAGGAAAATATGATACAGACATAAGCTGATCACCTCTCACAGTCGGGATCAATCCTTTTGACTGCAGATGAGCTGTCAACCAAAGTCCTAAAGCCAAGGTCTGGCTACGTGAAGGGACTTGGCATGAGACCGTCATCCTCCATTAGGAGGATCACTACCATATATTCTGAAAACATATGATTATGTGAAGCGCCTTGAGATGCAAATAGAGACATAGAAGGAACAAATACAAATGCAAAACAATAAAATAGAAGATCTTGAAGAGGGTAGGAAGAAGCAAGGGGAGATAATGGCAGATGTCGTCAATTTTCTGAGGAGCAAAGGATTCACTAGACACTTTGGAAGTGGAGGGGACTCATCCATAAGTGGACATACTTCTTGGTAAAGTATATTAACTTTAATATAACAAATTATACAAAAGAATATATGTTTGAAGAATTAGGAAGTAATGGAAACATGCATAGGACACCCAACTTGTACAAGTGCATGGGATGTATAAATTGTGAATTAGTCTAAAAAATACTACTTAAAGCTTCAAAAAGGTTGTCGAAAGGCTAAATTATCACAGAACCATAGATTTGTACAGGAACTGACAGAAACACCTTAAGAGTGACCAATATAAGTTGTATGAACTTACGGCACATTAATGGGATGCACCATTTGTGAATTAGCCTTAAAATTAATTTTTTGTTCCCATAATCTCGAAAAAAAAGTCTGTTAGACTGATAAATTGTATAATTGATCTAATTATAAATTGATTAGTTATTAATTTTTTAATCTTTTGTATAATTGATTAGTTACTAAAGCTTTTAATTTATTTTTTTGCAGATTGGATTGGGGTGGCATTTTTGACGTGCAGCAATGATCTAATTTGCTTGACTGTTCATTTTTGTTTGATAAGGATACACATACTTTGTGGAGTTGCACTAGTTATTGTTGGATGTTTAGTGGAATTGCACTAGTTATAGCTGTTGAATATTTTGTGTATATTGCACTATTTTATTGTATTAGGATGAAATTATTTGTAATGATGAATGGATTTTTTTTTTTAATTTTGTTAATTCGTAAATGTGTTGATTTATAGTAGGTTAAGTTAAGTTGTGATGGAATTGTTATATTAAACAGGTTTCAACATGAACAGGGTTATATTTGTTGAAATAAAATTCAAATTTTGATAAAATAGGTATATAATGTGGAAAAAAATATTATGAAATTAGTGACAAAAATTTTCATCCCTAAAGAAGGTTTTTTTGTCCCTTATTTGGCTTAGGTGTATGACTAATTTTGTCATTAATTCTTTATTTCGTCGCTAAATGAATTTGTCATGATGAAAAATATTGTCACATTTTGTCACTGTTACCCTCAATGTGTAACGAATTTTTTGACATTATTTCATCATTTTTAATGATAAATTTGTTTTTGTCTTTATTGGTAGCTTCTTTGACATTTTTTTTGTCTTCGTTTATATTAAACATGACAAAATTATTTTGTCTCTACTTTTTATATTTATGAGAAAATACTTGTCTCTAATTTCTTCCTGTAATGACAAAATATTTTGTCGTTAATTACTTACAAGTATGTTCCCAACATAGTGTATTGGAGACAAAAAAAAAAAAAAAATCGTCACAAATTTATCATTTTCTATGATGAATTTTTTTTTTTTTGTCTCTAAGACCTTTTAGCGACGACACTTTGGCAACAAAACGGGTGACGAAAACTTTTCATCATAATTAGTTTGGGTGACGAAATGTGTAAATTTTGGGACAAATTTGTTTCGTCTTTATATCCCAAATTTGTTGTAGTGAGTTGGGTGATTGATTCAAGTGCTTCCTTCCATGTTACTTCACAAGAGGACTTCTTTACATCCTACACACTTGGTGACTTTGGCAATATGAGGATGGGAAATGATGGTGTGTCCAAGATTGTGGGAATAGGAGATGTTTGCTTGGAGACCAACACTAGTTGCAGGGTTGTTCTTAAAAATGTGAGATATGTTCCAGACATTCATCTTAACTTGATTTCCACTTGATGATGAAAGCTACGAAAATCAATTTGGTGATGGAAAATGGAAGCTCACCAAAGGTTCCTTGGTAGTGGCAACAGGAAAGAAGTGTTCCACTCTTTATATAATGCAAGCAAAGATAAGTAAAGACGATACCAATGTAGTTGAGAAAGAGATCTCTACCGAGCTGTGGCACAAGAGGCATGGTCATATGAGTGAGAAAGGCATGCAAGTTCTAGCCAGGAAAGATCTCATTCCTGAGGTGAAAGGTACACAACTCAAAACTTGTATTCATTGTTTAGCCGAAAAACAACATAAATTTCCTTTCAATAGATTTCCTACATCTAGAAAATCAAATATTCTAGATTTAGTATACTCTGATGTTTGTGGGTCAATGAAAGTTAGTACACTTGGTGGTACTCATTATTTTGTCACTTTCATTGATGATTATTCTAGAAAAGTTTGAGCTTATGCTTTGAGAACTAAAGATTATGTATTGGAAGCATTTAAGATTTTTCAAGCTAATGTTGAAAGGAAAACTGGGAGATCTTTGAAGTGTGTCCAGTCAGATAATGATGGTGAATACATGGGTCCATTTAAAGATTACTGCAAGAAGATTGGCATCAAGCATGAAAGAACTATTCCTAACACACCTTAACAAAATTGTGTGGCAAAGATAATAAATAGAACAATTATGGAAAGAATCAGGTGTATGCTCTTTCATGCAAAATTGCCTAAATCCTTTTGGGGTGAGGCAATGAGGACTGCAGTTGATTTAATTAATTTTTCTCCTTCAACTCCACTTAATGGTGATATACCAGATAGAGTTTAGACAGGAAAGGATGTTTCTTATGTGCATTTGAAGGTGTTTGGGTGTAGAGCATTTGTGCACATTCCTAAAGATGAGAGATCTAAGCTTGATGGAAAGACAAAGTAGTGCATCTTTCTTGGATATGGCCATGGAGTTTGGGTATAGATTGTGGGATCCAATTGACAAAAAGGTAGTGCAGAGCAAAGATGTAATCTTTTTTGAAGATCAAACCATTAAAGACCTTGATAAAGGAGTTGAGAAGTCAGCTTCCACAAATGAGTATCCAATAACCTTAGATCCAATCCCTCTACCCACGGTGCATAATGATAATGGGGGAGATGTACAAGAAGATGGTGGTGATATAGTTGGTGATGATGCTATGGATTTAGAAGAGCAAGAAGAACAAACACCTCCTAAAACACCAACAGAACAACAGTTGAGGAGATCTACTAGAGAGTGTTAGACTTCAACAAGGTACTTTTCTAATGAGTATGTGATGCTTACAAATGGGGGAGAACCAGAGTGCTACCAAGAAGCTTCAACTCACAAGCATAAGGGGGAGTGGTTGAAAGCCATGCAAGAAGAGATAAATCCTTACATGAGAATCACACTTATGACTAAGTGAAATTGCCTAAGGGGAAGAAAAGACTCAAGAACAAATGGGTCTACAAATTGAAGACAAATGAATAAAACTCACAGCCTAGGTACAAAGCAAGATTGGTTGTGAAGGGTTTTAGCCAGAAAAAGGGAATTGATTTTGAAGAAATCTTCTCACCTGTAGTGAAGATGCCATCTATACGGGTTGTTCTTGGTTTGGCCGCAAGCTTGAACTTAGAGGTTGAATAGCTTGATGTGAAGACAACTTGCCTTCATGGTGACTTGGAGGAAGAGATCTACATGGAGCAACTTGAGGGGTTCAAAGTGAAAGGCAAGGAGAACTCAGTTTGCAAACTAAAGAAGAGGTTGTATGGTTTGAAGCAAGCACCATGGCAATGGTACAAAAAGTTTGATTCCTTCATGGTTGATCATGATTACAAGAGGACTACCTTAGATCATTGTGTTTGTGAAAAGATTATTAGATGGTGACTTCATCATTTTGTTGCTTTATGTGGATGACATGTTGATAGTTGGGCATGTGCGAGCAAAATTGAGAAATTAAAGAAAGATCTTAGCAAGTCCTTTGCTATGAAGGATTTGGGTCCCGCGAAGCAAATACTTGGCATGAATATTACCCGTGATAGGAAGATTTGCAAGATTTGGCTATCACATGAGAGGTACATTGAGAAAGTACTTGAAAGATTTCATATGGATAAGGTGAAACAGTGAGTACCCCACTTGCAAATCACTTCAAACTTAGTTTGAAGCAATGTCCAACAAGTGAGAAAGAAAAAGATGAAATGAAGAGAGTTCCCTATGCATCCGTCATTGGTAGTTTGATGTATGCAATGGTGTGTACTAGGCCAGCTATAGCTTATCTGGTTGGCATTGTGAGTAGATTTCTTTCTAATCCTGGAAAAGATCATTGGACTGTAGTGAAATGGATTCTCAGGTATCTTAGAGGCACTTCCAAGATGTGTTTATGTTTTGGAGATGGAAAATCTCTGCTAGAAGGCTCCACAGACGCAGACATGGCTGGAGACATTGATTTTAGGAAGTCCACATCAAGGTACTTGATGACTTTTTCGAGGGGAGCTATTTCTTGGCAGTCAAAGTTGCAAAAATGTGTTGCTTTATCTACTACGGAGGCCGAATACATTGTAGTGGCAAAGGGGTGCAAGAGATGTTATGGATTAAAAGACTTCTACAAGAATTAGGGTTAAAGTAAGAGAAGTATGTTCTCTTATGTGACAACCAAAGTGTTATCCACTTGAATAAGAATCCGACATTCCACTCAAGGTCAAAGCACATTGATGTGAGGTATCATTGGATACGTGATGTCTTAGAAGAAAATTTGCTTTAACTTGAAAAGGTTCACACCGATGAGAATGGGTCGGATATGATGACTAAATCGTTATCCAAGGAGAAACATGATTTTTGTAGAAGTAAGGTGGGGTTGGTTGTGCCCCCCACCAAAGTCGGGAGGGGGAGATTTGTTGGGTGATGTCCCTCCTAAGTGGGGGTGGGTCCCACAAGTCAAAGTTTATTTATTTATTTTACTAATAGTTTTGTAATGCTTCTAAGGGAAGCTTAGTGCATCTGTCAACAAAAGAAAAGAAAAGAAAAAGAAAAAAAACAAGTTTTTTTTTGGGTTTGGACTTACAGCAATAACACAGTGAGGAAAAGAAAAACAGAGAGTGCCGAGAGACAGAGAGGAGAAAAATGGGAGAAAAGTTAGGGTTTCCTTCATAGTTCAAACCAAGATTGAATGGTCATTTCTTGCTCGATCTTGATGAAATTTCAGTATGTTGTTCATGGAATCAAGCTCTACATTTGATTGGATTGGATCTTGTCAAAGCTCTCTTGGATTGGTAGTTTAGGATATCCACCTTGGTGAGATTTAAACTTTATCTCTTGTTGATTTTGTTGAAACCAACCTTTATGGTATTGATATAAATATTGTTGGTGATCCAAGAATATATCTTGATGATTGTATACCTCTAGTTATGACTAGAGATGAACCATTGTAACCCCATTATTTTATAGTGGAAGTTGATTTGGAGTTAGACCTGTGGACGTATGCATTTTTGCCGAACCACGTAAATTTGGTGTTTTTGTGCCTTTAATTTTAGCCATATTATTACTTGTATTTTGTAGTTTGTTGCCCATTTTCTAATTACACAAGGAGAAAAAATATAGGAGTTTTCCTAACAACTAGGTAGCTCACTTTTTTTGTCCTCTAAAACGTGTGGGCACATCTTGGACTTATGGTACCAAGACCCACAAAGCAATTATTCTAGCGGAGACCATTTCACAATTATGCATGCAAAAAGTACATGGTATATAAATATGACTATCATAATTATAATTGGGAGATTTATTGTGATAACCCTGTTATGTGTTACGTTAATTAATCTTAGTTATGATTGTGACTATGTGCCTAATATGATTTTGAGTGCCAATTATATGATTCTATGTGTTTTTGAATTTTCATCTGTTCATCGTAGGAAATTATGTCCAACTTACTACTATAATTTGAAAATTGTAGACCATAGAGGCGACATAAATTGGAATTGTTGTATCATTGTAATTGGCGTGATTTTTAGAGCCTGTGATGAAATTTGATTAAAAATTGATTCGTATCGAAATAATTAGATTAATTGAGGCTCATTAACTTTAATTTAATCTTAATTAACTTAAACTAATCACCAAGTATGTAAGTGAGCTAAAATACACTTAGGCTCATAGAATGAGCTCAAGAATCTGAAATACACACTCTAGAGAGAGAGAGAGAGAGTGAGCCAAATTTAGAGAATTAGAGGGAGGGGGCTCATCCTTGAAGAATTTGCCAAGGAATTCAAGAACTAGGTGGACTAGCTCAAGATTTAGCTATATTTAGAAGGATTAGAGCTTCTAGGTGAGTAACCAACCGTTAATTCATGAGTTTAAGCTTATAATTATATGAATTCAAAGAGAAATGGTAATCAATAACAAGATTTGAATGGTGTATGATGAAATTGAAGTCAATATATTCATGCATGTAAAGAATTGCCATGAAATTGTATAATCTAGCATGACGAATGTTAAACATGAAGAATTAAGTGCCAAATCACATATGCATGCATAATTTTGTTGAGCTTCATGACTTTGAGCATCATTTATACCATTTGAGGTGGGATTCGTGTCAATAGTTTACATGCATACAAGATTCATGAAGATATGAGACTTAATTGCATGAACTTTGAAATTAACAAGAAGAATTTGGAATGATTTGGAACATGGACCATAATTTTGGACAATTGGTTTCAAAATTACCTATGTTTTCATGCTAGACAATGTTTTTCCATGTTTTGGTACTGTAGACGTCCCGAACGCCCCGGGAGGGTGAGTCTCGTTCTGTTCGTTTGTGGGTCTACTACAGTTCGGACTCGATTTGTCACGGTTCTTAATCTGAACCAAAGAGTCCAAATCCGGCAAATCGTTTTGGAAAACAGATTTTTGTAAAGAAGTGCCAAACATGGACTGCTTTGCCAGATACAGAGTCGCCACCTAAATATTTTTTAATGGAGGAATTTAGGAAACCCTGACTCGGTGCCGAAGGCCACGTGTCCGTCATCACCAAAGTTGCCTCGGCTCGGGAACTTGGGTACGATTGGGGAAGGTCAGCTATGAGCACCCCTGCTCGCCCGATCCGAAGATCGGCCTCTACTAACCATGATATCCGATTTTGAAAACGTTATATGTTCTTATTCCGGTTAATTAGCTAATCTTACTATGTGATGCGCACAACACAAAAGTATAGACTAGATCGCCTAATTTGGAACGAAGCATTGCATATCTGTTTGTTTTTGAAAATGTTTTGGAATTTGCTACTCGCAAGTAGGCTAAATCACGAATTTCAATGAGCTATTCCAACTCAAACAATCTAACCTTCACCCACAGGCATTCAGGCAGTTTGTAACATATAAGTATCTAGCCTCATGGTAAGCATGCTGTCATGTCAACATCCACACACATGCGGTATGCTAAAGCATAAAAAATACTTACATCGTACTCCATGCCGAAACAATAAACTAGTTAGCAAACATGCATGACCCTAGTCCATGTTAAGTGGTTAATGCATCGTATACAAAGTGTCACTAGAATAGGCTCGGCTAATCTAAGGATGACATGTGAAATGTACAAGTAGCATGTATTCAAGTTAGATTTGAAATACTTACGCAGTTGGCATGATGCGCCGAGCCCGGTGCATGCAATACTGATGAATGATGCACGCATGCATACATATGGTATGCTAAACAAAACATGTCCCTAAACTAACCAACATAAGCAGATAAGTAAAAGGGAGAAAGAAGTGGGGGTTGGAAGACATGCACACACTCACCCACACTTATTACAGATTTGCCCTCGCTCGGAGGGACCGAATGAATATTACAATTCGAATAATGAATTAACTATCCTAGCTAATTAATTATTACAGAGCAACTAAATTAATTAAGCAAATTAATTAATCTAAGAAAGCAGTAAATAGCAGCCTCGGGAGAGGGCTCAATGCATGCGCGCTCGGTTCTGCCCGGAAATCCACTGTCATGCTCAAGATGCCTCTGTTTTCCCTGCTTTGCTCCTCTGATGACTGCCAAAGTCTTAGGGTTTGCTCTATGGATGCCAGGGAACACCACCGGCTGAAGGAGGACACCACCGGCCATGTAGAATGGCCACCGGCCACAAATTTGATCCATCGGCCAACAATGGTAGCCGGTCGGCACTAAATATGGCCGGCCGGACAAGAGTTCCTGCAAAATCTGGTTTGACAGCAGCAGAGGACAACACTTGGCATGGCAGTGCATTTCAAGCAATGTATGCACCAGTCACATCCCCTATCATGTTTATGACTCAAAGGGACATGAGCCTCGATCCTCGGACCACCAATCACGCATTTCCATGCATGATGGCCCAAAGAATCAAGTATGCAACTTCAATTTCAAATGAAATGCAAACCAAATAAACACACAAGGAGGCCCAACCTCTATCATACTCATTTCAAGAGGTCTAGCACATATGTTTATGCAATGCAATCCTAAGCATGTTGGCTAGCATGCAACATGGAGATGCAAAGAAGCATGCAAAGCATGAAAGACATGAGACAATGCAACCAACAAGCATGCAAGGTACAATGTAGGTGTTTAAGCATGCAAGCAAGCATGTGACTTCATTCAATCATGCAAGTTCAAACATGCGACAACTCACCAATATGCTACAACATACAAGGAACATATGCAACAAGCAAAGAGATGGACTTAAACATGATTTAGGCAGCCCTAACTAGGCCTAAAACAGTGGCCAAAATGCCCACAAATGAAGGACTAAAAGACACACAAACATGCATGCAAATGAGGTCCAACACTTCAAGCATTAAAGAGCAACTTCTAAGCACACTTAAGAAGATGCAAACATGGACAATTAGCATGCATTAAGCTTTACAATCATGTTAAGATGGTGCCAAACCAAGCAAACAAGATAGGCTGAACATGCAACAATGGTCCAAAACTTAAGGCTAACAAGCCAAAATGCAAAAGAACTATACAATGCAAGCCTTGGTCGACCAAAAACAGCCAAGGCAGAGCTTAAGCATGGCAAAACAAGTACAAAAGCTTCACAAAGCTAGGCCTAAAACATGCTTGAACGAGGGTTAAAACCTAGATGCATGTTAAGGCAACAAAATGGCATTACAAGGCATGTATGCTAAGCAAGCATGGGGTACCAAAACCAACTAAAAACAGAGGCATATTATGACATTATAAGCATGAAAATCAGCTAAGGCATGGCCAACACACACTTAAACATGGTGCTCCCTCAAGAGGCAAAAATGGCCCTTTTCAAGGACAACAAGGAGAGGGGGTGGCCCTCTCCTTCCTAGGACCTCAAGGCACCATCCTCACCTCTGAAATCCCTCAAGATTTCAGTGGTGAGGAGGCCCAAACACTATGGTCCCGGAGCTCACACAAAAAGGCACAAAACAAGGGCCAAACAAGGCTTAAGAGGGGTCAAACAACCCCAAAGCTTAAAGTACTCTTAACAAACTATTTAGAGGCCTTAAAAACAGAACTTTTATGTATCATATGCAAAGCCAAAAAACAGTTGCAAGATAGGTAAAAGTAGTGTGCAAAAATGGGGAATAAAAGGGAAAAGTGATTACCCTTGTAGACCTTCTTCACAAATGAAGCTCCAGCAGCTTCTTGAGCTCCAAACCAGCCCCAAAACTCTAAAAACAACCCTCAAGGGCCTCAGCTCCAAGAAAAGGTGTGATGGTGGGTGTTTGTGTGCAAATCTAAGCCTAAACACACACAAGAGAGAGAGATATGGAGATAGGATATGAAAAAACCCTAACCCTAGAACTCAAACCCTAAAAATGTTGCCTAAAATGTCTAACTTTTGTCTAACCCTAGAACAAGGGAGAGGAGAGCCCCTCTTATAGACAATTCCCTATTGTAAAGCTTCCAAAGAAAGCTAAATAGAGGGAGATCCCTCCATACACGTGTATGGAGGGGAGCCAAATGCATGCCAGCTGTGAGAAAATATCTGTAAAAGCAGATGCACAGTAGTTGGCCGGCCAAAAATGCAATTGACCAAAAAAAGATAGCCGGCCGGCCATCTATAGTGCCGGCCGGCCAAATATTTGGCCGGTGGCCACAAAACACAGCCGGTGGCCTCAAGCCCTGGCCGGTGATGGGTGGGGATGGTCTACAAGCCCTACCCTGCCTCTCAAAGGCAAAACACAAGTGTTTGGTGCAAAACCAGACACAAAATAGTCGAGTCGAGAGATCCTGAGGCAAGGCGCGTAGCCGAAACCTCCGGGAACTCAAGACGAACACAAACATGGGTGATCACCGAGTGTTCAAGCGGTGACGTCTAAGTCTTGAGGACGGTCAAAAATGGGGTGTCTACAGTTGCCCCTCTTTGACAGAACTCGAAAGTCATAACAATGACGGGAGTGAATGTCAAAGCCCAGAGACGACCCATTTTTGACAAGGCTGAAGACTTAGACAAACATGCAAGACAAACAAGATATGCGCCCGAAGGCAGGGGCAAAATGCAAGACAATGCACAAAGCCGAGCATAACTTATAATCATGCAAAGAAAGCTGTAACGAAGCACACATGCAACAGTTTTAAGCTAGCATACACCAAACTACACTTCAATGCAGAAAGGATGTAAGAGAATTATGCAATTCTCAATACGTCTCACACGGAGGATACGATACCTGTCCGATTCGTCTGGTTCCACCAGCCACAAATGAACCGTACATACAATATCGTTGCTGCAAAGAAAACAACTTAACAGGTACGATGTTATTAGCAACATGCATGACAATGCAAAAATGAATGCAAAATGATATGCAATATATACAAAACAATGTATAAACAATGCAAACTAAAATACATTGCAATTGAAACAATGCAAACTATATGCAGAGCAATTGAATCATGATCCAATCATGAGCAGTTCGAAACCATACATATGTCAAATAGATTGATGGAGGTAACAAGTCCGTCTACCATAGAACGATCAACTGAACTATGAGTAATGTAAACGGACATAGGAACGAATATTGGGTGGAATGACATAAGTGGGGAAACAACCCGCTAAAGAAAGAACAATGATCCTAATGTTGGATGCAAAATTACACTACAATGCAATATATACAATGGATATGGCATGCAGCCAAACCAAATTTTTCCTAGGAAAGGCATGTACACATACAAGCCGCGGCTAACATAGAACGGTCTACTGAACTATGTTTTGACACAAGAAGTATGGGCACATACCAGACCAAGCTCAACATGGAAAGGCGCAAGCCATAGATGGAAGTGTTGCAGGGAATGCATGCAATCTACAATGCAATGGATATGGCACGCGGGCCAAACCAAATCGTGCCTAGGAAAGGCATGTACACATACAAGCCGCGACTAACATAGAACGGTCTACTGAACTATGTTTTGACACAAGAAGTATGGGCACATACCAGACCAAGCTCAACATGGAAAGGCGCAAGCCATAGATGGAAGGTGATGCAGGGAATGCATGCAATCTACAATGCAATATCTACAAATATGCAATGGAATGGAATGCAATATTTATAGTGGAAATGCATGACAATGCATGTTTACTTTATACGATGCATGACAATGCAATATTTACCATGTATGTATGATAATGCTCTATTTACAATGAATGCACTACATATGCATGTTTTTTTTTGTTTTGTTTTTTTTCGAAAATGCAAATGATGCATGATCTTGTTGTTTTTTGAAATGCAAATGCTACATGAAATGCATGTTGCTTGGAATGCGCGACAACGCAAGTCGCTTTGAAATGCAAGACAATGCATGGATTTTCTAATGCGCGGCGACGCGCGGCTTGAGATGCATGAAAATGCACGAATTTTAAACGCGCGACAACGCATGGCTTTAGAGATGCATGACAATGCAAACGAACTGTGCACATCAATGCACGGAAGGTCTTGCACCTCCCAAGGATTTAAGGTCTCCTAGACCGTCTGCTGGGGAAATACATAATAATACAAGTGAACTTAGAGTGCGTGACAACGCGTGACTTTGAAATGCATGACAATGCATGTGAGTTTGAAATGCATGACAATGCAACCAGGCGGCTTTAAGGTCTCGCCAGACCAAGCGGGTTTAAGGTCTCGCCAGACCGTGGCGCATAGGGCAGTGTGATGCGCAGAATAGCGCGATAGCATGCATGCAAAATGCAATGAGATGCGCAACATAGCGCGATGCGCTTAGACAACGTTAGACAACGCGAGTGCACAAGACAGTGCGATAGAGGTGGAATGCACGAAACAGTGCGGTGCGCTAAACAACACAGTTGAATTGAAATGCACATGGGGCAACTTTTGAATCTTGTAAAAGACAAAAGGATACGGAAAGGATACACCTCGCACAAATTTGGGTGCCACGCACTGAAGACACGGTCCGAGGTCAAAACGGAGGTCAATTGAGCTTCAGAAATGCCTTTTTCTTGTACTATCTTGAACAATAAAGGTGCCAAACCACAGATCTGACCCAAAAAAGGTTGTGGGAGGCCCACCGGCCGAAAGAGGAAGCCACCGGCCATCCACCGGCCACCAAAAAGCATCACCGGCCAAACATTTGGCCGACCGGCCAAAAATGTAGCCGACCGGCCAAAAGTGCCTGAATCGGGGCAGTTTTGACTTTTCACCTTGGGTCTTTTAAAATAGGGTTTCTAACCCTATTTTCCTTATTCTCCTTAGCCGAAAATCTATCCCCTCCCTCTCTAGGGCATTTTCCTCTCCTCCTTTCTCCGTTTTCTCGCGTTTCACGCCCGTTTCGTCGTTCGATTCGTGTATATCTTCGCGTTTCGAACATTTTCATCCGAATATTTCTTCATTTCGGTGCGTCCTTCACTATTTCCGCTTTTCGGGTTTTGTTCCCCTCGAGTTTCTCTCGATCTTCCCACACTTTTCACATTCCGGCTTTTCCGGCCATTTTCCAACCTCCCGGGGTTGACTTTCGGTTGACTTTCCACATTTTCATCCAGTTTTCCCTCTTCCGGCTATTTTCTCATCATTTTGACATGGCCGACGATGTTCCACAGGGCGGGACTCCCCCGGATCATGAGATGGATCCCGGGGCCGAGCTCCTTCCTTTGAGCGTCCGCCCATTCGACCCGGCGACCTACCGGCCGGCGATCCACGTCTTGCCTCCTGACAGTCTTCGTCAATTTCGGAGTTTTGATAGGGCGATGCCTCCCAAGCTACTACTACGCGAGCCTACCTCTCATCTGTTCTTCGGCGCTTCCGAGGTAACATTCTTTCTTCTACTTTACTTTCTGCAATGTAGAATATAAAACTGCCAACTGCCATAGCTGTTTATGTTCTTTAATTGCTTCAGCCTAGATACACTGATGCACACTGTATGCTGTAGTTGATTGCAAACGCACTTGCAATTGATATCTGTTTGAGACTGACACGTGTACACACACTGCACTTAGCCTTGAACCACTCAAACACACGGCGCACACCGTATTTCATTGCAAACTCACCGGCACCCGGTACCTGTTTGAATCTGAAAAACTTGCACGCATGCCACATTTGTACTGAACCACTCAAACATGTTGACACATCGCACGTTGTAGTTCACTGTGAGCACACCGACACCCGGTATCTGTTTAAATCTGAAAATATGCACACATGCTACATTTGCACTGAACCACTCAAACACGTTCACACATCGCACGTTGTAGTTCACTGTGAGCACACCGACACCCGGTATCTGTTTAAATCTGATAATATGCACACATGCTATATTTACCTCAATTCTGCATGCCTTACAAAACTGGTATATTTAGCATTGCTTCGCAACTGTTTGTTTAAACATAGGGAGATTCCCATACCGTCCGCGGGTATGGGAATATTGCCGCTCGAGACTGGTATGCAGAGCTACCCAAGGCGGTTCGCCATATCGTTGACCAGGCCGGCTTTGGCGCATTCTGCAGAGGACTATCCCGGCTCACCACGAGCAGGCCTCTCCTCGCTGCTCTAGCGGAGAGGTGGTGGGACACCACCGACTCGTTCCATCTATCTGCGACGGGAGACATGACGATGACTCCCTATGATTTCTCGATGCTCACAGGCATCGGGGTAGGGGGTGATCCGATCCCCTTCGATACCGATATGGACGAGTGGACCGCTGCTCAGGTCTATCTGCTTGGCGAGGCGCCGCCTCTCGCCCGTCTAGGCTTTGTCCGTTATTCCTGGTTCGAGGTCCAGTTCCGGGTCCAGCCAGCTTTGATTAAGGAGGCTCTGATGACTCAGGAGGCCGTGGAGAGGTACGCGCGCGGCTTCCTCATGTTCCTGCTGGGGATGACTATTTTCGCCGATCGGGCGAACACCGTGCCCTTCTGTCTTCTCAGCGCCTTAGTGGATGTCACTCAGATCCTGCACTATGACTGGGGTGGCGCCGCTCTGGCTACGCTTTACGGATATATGAGTTCGGCTTCCCTGGCAGCGGACAATTGCTCGGGGGCTACTGGCGTGCTTGGGAGGTACATTTCTTTTTCTGCTTTACTTTCCTGCTTTCCATTTTCTGTACTCTGTATTGTACTCTGTACACTGCACACACTGTAGTCTGCTTTACACTGGCTTTATACTGTACACACGGCACACACATACTCTGCTTCACGCTGACTGTACACTGCATACAATACACTGCCTGCACAATACACTGCACGATACACGGCTCTGTCATTTCTGCTTCATTCTGCATTCTGCTTTATCTGATAAGCATACTTGGTGTTTGCCCTGCAGTTGTGGGTGTATGCCTACTTTCCCAGGCTTGCCCCAGTGCCAGACGCGGAGACCCCTCTCGTCATCCCGTTCTCGTGCCGCTTCGACGGGAGGTGTGTGCGGAGGCCCCGGGAGACGTTTAGCTTCTTCCGCCGCTACTTTGACACCATTACTCCTGCGGAGGTATGTTTTACTTGCAGTTCATTTAAGCTTCGCTTTTCGCTGTATGTTTTCAACCATAGTAGATAACAATCTATATTTCATTTTCAGATCACCTGGCAGCCTTGGGCTCCCTTGCCAGCTGTGATGCGGGATCGATTTGCCGGTGCTGATGAGACTTCGCGTTTCCGGATTCTGTTTGAGGGTCCGGTCTGTCGGGCTTGGTACCTGGGTGAGCGTTTCCTACGTCAGACCCTAGGATTACCAGAGCAGATAGTTCCGGTTCACCCCCCGGAGGACATGAGGGAGATCGAGAGATTCACGGCTGAGCAGATGGCTGAGTACACTATTGGCTGGGAGGCGATCCGCTTCAGAGGCATCGGCGACTACAGAGAGTACGTGCAGACGTACATCATGCGGCCTCTGAGCGGCGGCCGTCGAGCTGAGGGAGAGAGGCCCGTGGCGCCGGCAGCCAGGGTAGGAACGGGAGCTGGAGTAGGGGCGTCGAGGAGGGCCTGAGTTCGTGGCAGGGGTGGAGCTCAGAGGGGACGGGGAGCTGGTTGGCCTACACTGCATTTCTCACTGACATACAGAGGGTAGGGTGAGGTGACCTACCAGATCCCCTTTGCCCCTCCTCCGGCTGATCACGAGTTGGTCGGTGTCCTCGACTTACCTCCGGTATATATTACTTCACATTGCATCTTGCATTGTCATTTCATTTCATTCCATTTCCTTGATGTTCTGCAGAATACTAATGCATCTGATACTTTTGCAGGCTTCTTCCGAGTATACCCGGCAGTCCCTGGAGTTGAATGCCTCCATGATGGGGATGTTGCAGTGGACCTTCGACCTTCTGGCCCTCTACAGTATTCCAATATGTTCTTCTAACCGCAGTCTCGAATCATACATAAACTGCTTGACGTAATCTGATGCACAACACAACACTTGACACACTGATCTCACAGCATTCATACACTGTATTCTGCACTGCATTCTGCACTGATAACTGCTCATGGCATCCACACACTGTACTCATACACTGCATTCTGCACTGATTCACTGTTCACAGTATACTGATGCATTTGCCTCTTATGTACTTTTTCAGCCCCCTTTTCAGATTCCCACTGTAGGAGGTGCTCCAGCTGGACCTTCCGCTCCTGTCCGAGGGAGAGATGAGGAGGACAGAGTAAACTGCTTGACGTAATCTGATGCACAACACAACACTTGACACACTGATCTCACAGCATTCATACACTGTATTCTGCACTGCATTCTGCACTGATAACTGCTCATGGCATCCACACACTGTACTCATACACTGCATTCTGCACTGATTCACTGTTCACAATATACTGATGCATTTGCCTCTTATGTACTTTTTCAGCCCCCTTTTCAGATTCCCACTGTAGGAGGTGCTCCAGCTGGACCTTCCGCTCCTGTCCGAGGGAGAGATGAGGAGGACAGAGTATTCCCCCGCACCAAGGCGGGGCGCACTCATGTCGAGAGTAGCTCGCGGGCCCCAGTCCCTGATGATGACGAGGAGGAGTCCGAGGCGGAGACAGAGGCAGATGCAGGGTCATCGGAGGAGGAGACCGGAGACGGCTCGGACTCGGGCTCAGATGGCAGCGCTGATGATGCTCCTGGACCTTCGTCTAGGAAGAGGACTAAGACAGACTGATAGCCCTGGGGCCATTTTTGGACATTTGATACAAATTTTTGCTGTTTTTCTTCTTTTCTGCACTTTTCTTTTTGTTGGTAACTAGGGTACCTTGTACTGCCGTAGGCAGATTTTTGTTTTCAAAACTTATGTACTTGAAAAGATAATGAAACGAAACAAACTTTTATTTGAAAAAGTGTTTACTTCTGTATATCTTTACATTGCATTGTATCACACCACATTACACCTCAATGTAAATGAAATCGATTTGTTGTTTGAAAATTGAACACTTGCACTGTAATAATTAGATAACTAACCAACCAACAGTAAAACAACCCAAGCAACCCACTGCCTGATTCTGAACACACAGCCCTTACTCTACTGAGGACTAATCTGCACACAGCCCATAACACAGTACTCGGTTCATTCTGCACACGGCAAATCCTGAACAAACAGCCCAATCTGACAAGACGGAATACAAAGGCGGAATCGGCTAAAACTGAAACACACTCAAATACCCCAAATTTTCCTTTTCTCCTTTTGCCCCGCATAAATGTAGAGAATGGCACAGCACCCTGAGCATAAGCGATTTTTGAAATTGAAAAAGGGTTTTTTAACCGGGGTATCGAGCCTACAACTGAACACAGCGGGAAAGACTCAACCAAAAGGTGCGCGACCTGGACACAACGAGACACGCTCGAAAAAGACTCAAAACCGAAAGTTGAGATAAACAAAACAAAAGACACGACACACGGACGTGTTTACAAAAATAAAAGACCTCAGATCTCGAGGAGCCAGTTCCTTCGGGTATGATTCTCACCCTTTCTGATTTGTGATTCTCACATCACTCGACTCTCAAGCTCGTTTTCTCACAAGACCCTTTTCCTCACTTTTCTCTCGACTTACACCTCTCTATTCTTTACTCTCTCATTTTTTTATCCCTCCCCTGGGTGATTGATGGATGAATAGGAAGTCGTAGGTTCACGTCCAAAGCTTAGCTCACGGCTATATCTTTCGGCGACATTCAGTCGAGGTTCTAGATAGGGAAAACTTTTCCCGGCAAATAGGGTGCCTTTCTGGCAAGTATGTTGACGGCGAGGGGAAGACAGAACACCTGACTCGATTGCGCCCCTAGTTCATCATTTTGACCATTTTTTTTTTGTTTTCTTCCTAAAACAGTTTTGACCAAAATGAGAGTCGGATTAACATACTTGTTCAATTTTTGATTTGAAAATCATGCAAGTCAGGCTGTGAGCACTGAAAATTTTCCTTTTTTGGGGTCCAAGAAATGGTCCGGTTTTGGAAAATGAAATAGTTTTTTGAGAAAATAGTCAACCTCAGTAAAAATTTTCAAAAACTAATTTTGCAAACGGCCAATATTAAACGAGTATGAAACCTACCTTCGAGATGCGCAACCTCGGATCGGAGGCGATGGAAAATTGCCCCTTGCTTAAAAGGGGCGCGTGGCAACGGATAGTTGCCCCTGGTTTGGACAGCGACTCAGGGCAACTTATGACAACGCATGGCGACGAATGGCAACGGAAAGTTGCCCCTTGTTTGGATGATGCCGTAGCATGCTAAAAACGGTCTTCACAAATGATGATCGAAATCTCGGACACGGAGCAGACGAAGACGGTCTGAACCAATATATGGACACAGTCACTGTGAAAGTGTTGGTGGTAGGACTTCAGGAGGAAGTTGACTACATAGTTCCGGTTGTCACAATCGAACTGTCAGATTCAAAAAGGGCAAAGGTGATCAATACCCATTACATGGACTAAGGCGCTATGAAAACGTTGGGGGCTGGACTTCAGGATGAAGTTGCCTACGTATCCCAAACATGGGAATCAAGCCTTACGTAGTTCGGGGTAAGGTACACTCGGGTATTTTAACCTTTACTTTTTAGGCTCTAACTTTTGCCAAGGCGCCCGATGCGGGTTTTCGACCTTGCGAGCTTTGTTCTTTCTTTTCTTTTTCAATTCTTTTCTTTTTTGCATATATTTTTTGCTTTTGTATTTTTTGCATTTTTTGTATGTTTCTTCTCTCTTTTTTTTTTTTTTTTGTTTTTCTCTCTTTTTTGTATATTTTTTTCTTTTCTTTTTCTTTTTTTTTTTGCTCTAACTTTTGCCTGGGTCGCCCTTCCGGGTTTTCGGCCCAGCGAGCCTCTCGAAGGGTAAAAGTGTAACAAGTCCATGCCAAATGCTTTTGAAGTCCTCTGTATCCAGGAGAGTGACTGTTGTATTGATTTGCAGAAGGATCCATCTTCGGCTTTTCGAACACATCTGACATTTCTTGCCCCTGGTTCGAGGGGGACTTCTGTTCTCACCTCGCAAGTTTCTGTTGACGGCGTCTGAGCCCTTGATCTGACTTTGACACCTCTTGTTCGAGGGCTGCTTCAAAGTTGGCCATACAGGCCTCACATGATGGTTAACCGTTGAACGTTCTGAATGGGTTCAAGGTTCAAAAATATGCTGGTGGAATCTTGAGGCTGAGAGCGATCCTAGGCTGCACAATCTCAAGAGCAATTCCACACAAGTCTTCGCAGGACCGCGCAAAACAGTTTGTTGAAAGTTTTTAAGAAAGCGACAAATCGCTCGCGCTGAAGACAGTGTGGAACCAGTCTGGGTCAAGCCGGGGTCCTTCTCAGTACTCACACTGACAGGCATGATTTCATTCATTAAAGGCTTAGCACGCCTCTCTTTCTCTCAAAAATAATCAAAGTTTCGCAAAACCCGAGGAATTCCTTCCTCTTCGTTTTTATCACCGCAGTGTTCAAAAAGGTTTTTTTTGTTGAAAAACTTAGGTTAAAACTTAGGTTAATGCAATGAGTTTGGCGCGCAGGAGAGCAGGCGAGATGTACTGTCAGCCCATTCAAATCTTCTGGCATAACTGGCCTAAGACAAACAATAAGTAAGGGAACATGATAGCTGCAGCAGTTTCATTCAAAACTTCCAACTGCAACTGGCTCCTCAGCAGAGACAGACTTAAAAGGAAAACAAAAGGGGTAATTACAAAGCGGTGTTCGAGGCAACAACCTCGGAATCACCCGACATCCTATACAAAAGGGACTGACTCGCTACAACAAGACGGACCCATAAGCAAAAAGGACTGACTCAAGACAATAAGACAGACTCAAAACAAAACAAAAGACCGACTCGATACCCAAGCCGGAATTTACAAGACTATCATTCACAGATGCTCGAAAATGCGTGCCAAACGCCACATCCAAAATATACCAGGCGCCGCCCGCAGGTGGTTTACTCTCTGATTACATACTCGCAGTATCAGTGTCCTCAAAATCCAATAACTGGGTAGTAACGGACTTGGCTGAGGTGGGCAGAAGGATAACCTCGTTGTCAATCAAATCCTGTACCTCATGACGGAGGCGGAAACAGTTATCAGTAGCATGACCCGTTTGCTGGTGGTACGCGCAGTACTGAGCAGCATCATGTGTAGCAAGGAGATTCTTCTGGAGAGGCTTGGGCTCCAAGGGTTTAAGATGCCCTCTTTCGGCAAGGATTTGAAGTGCCTTGGACAACGGCATGTAGAGAGCATGGAAGACCCTGCGCCCTCGGGGCAGGTACTTTGAAGTCTGAGTACTTTTGCAAGACGCACTAGCGAACGGATCGGCAGGCACTGCCTTGACTTTCTGATTCTTCCCAGGTGCAAGGTTGGGAATGGAAGGAACTGTTCTGGCGTGACGGGGTCTATCCCAGTTTTCTGACTGACTTGAACTACCCTCAGGTGGAGTGGGGAAAGCATCCTCCACAGCTTTTGTCACAACTGCAGATATCTGTTGCTTGTTCATCCCCCCGGCTTTCAAAGCCTCGACTGCCCACAGCAGTTGTTCGGTGGGATCGGCGTCTGCCTTCATTTTGTCTTTACCTCTGGCCTCAGCCTGATCGAGGGTTTGGGTTGATACATCGTTGTTATAGCTGGAGGCCATCTCCGGTTGGCTAAGCTCGATCACAATCCGTCCCAGTAATGGGGGCTCCTGGGGTAAAAAATGCCCGGCGTGTGGTGCGGCTAGTGGTGAAGCTGACAACCCGTAGGCGAGATCCGCCACGGACCTCTGGAGGTCTCCTATCATCCCCATTAGTTCGAAAGTAGTAGGCTCGCGAGCCTGATATAGCTGGGGAACCCAGACCGGGTGCGCGACAGGCGACCTGGGTGGATGTGGCATATCAACATTGGTCTCACTTTGCAAAGTGATCCCTTGATCTAGTGCGGCTGTCATAACCACAATCTTTTCCGAATTCTGCGTCATCATAGATCCATTATTCTGAGCGATGACCGATGGATCGGATACTTGTCTTGCCTCAGAAAGGGGAACACTAACTATTCTGGATCAACTCTCTGAACTGAAAGGGAAAACAAGCAGCATTTCAGCCCAAACGGATCAAACACAGGTATAGCCGAACGACTGTACTTTACTACCGATCACTGTTCCCCAGAATCACTGTCAAATACTGAATCGGATACCCACAGATATAACTGATTCTCACAGATACTGATACTGGTACCCTCAGGCCCGATACTCAAATTTGCAAACTGGTATGCGCGTTCCTGTAGAGATACATTCTAGCAGCACATAGCAAGTAAATGAGCCAAAACACCCCTATGTTGGGGTAGGGTTTCCCTGTCCTATTTTGTCAGGAGCTAGGGTTTCACTACGCACGCAGCGGTTTCAAACAACCTATATCGGGTAAGCAACATGTCCTAGTTTGGAATGGTCACTATGGATTCCGAATATGCACTAGGTCGAATGGTCAAAAAGGGTGCCCCGGTAAAACCGGGGTCTGTATTCCCATACTGGCAGAGCCCGGAACCGGTCAGCCTTATGGCATGCTTTGACAAAGTCAAGCCTCTGACAAACCGCTCAGGAATAGCAGATGGCCAACACGGTGTCCTGGGCGCACCAATGCACATGCAATGCAAAGAAACACATAAGTGAAATCAAAACAGGATAACACGAGTTTGAGTCAAGTTCTCTAAAGTCCCCAGTAGAGTCGCCAGAAACTGTAGACATCCCCGAACGCCCCGGGAGGGTGAGTCCCATTCTGTTTGTTTGTGGGTCTACTACAGTTCGGACTCGATTTGTCACGGTTCTTAACCTGAACCAAAGAGTCCAAATCCGGCAAATCGTTTTGGAAAACAGATTTTTGTAAAGAAGTGCCAAACATGGACTGCTTTGCCAGATACAGAGTCGCCACCTAAATATTTTTTAATGGGGGAATTTAGGAAACCCTGACTCGGTGCCGAAGGCCACGTGTCCGTCATCACCAAAGTTGCCTCGGCTCGGGAACTTGGGTACGATTGGGGAAGGTCAGCTATGAGCACCCCTGCTCGCCCGATCCGAAGATCGGCCTCTACTAACCATGATATCCGATTTTGAAAACGTTATGTGTTCTTATTCCGGTTAATTAGCTAATCTTACTATGTGATGCGCACAACACAAAAGTATAGACTAGATCGCCTAATTTGGAACGAAGCATTGCATATCCGTTTGTTTTTGAAAATGTTTTGGAATTTGCTACTCGCAAGTAGGCTAAATCACGGATTTCAATGAGCTATTCTAACTCAAACAATCCAACCTTCACCCACAGGCATTCAGGCAGTTTGTAACATATAAGCATCTAGCCTCATGGTAAGCATGTTGTCATGTCAACATCCACACACATGCGGTATGCTAAAGCATAAAAAATACTTACATCGTACTCCATGCCGAAACAATAAACTAGTTAGCAAACATGCATGACCCTAGTCCATGTTAAGTGGTTAATGCATCGCATACAAAGTGTCACTAGAATAGGCTCGGCTAATCTAAGGATGACATGTGAAATGTACAAGTAGCATGTATTCAAGTTAGATTTGAAATACTTACGCAGTTGGCATGATGCGCCGAGCCCGGTGCATGCAATACTGATGAATGATGCACGCATGCATACATACGGTATGCTAAACAAAACATGTCCCTAAACTAACCAACATAAGCAGATAAGTAAAAGGGAGAAAGAAGTGGGGGTTGGAAGACATGCACACACTCACCCACACTTATTACAGATTTGCCCTCGCTCGGAGGGACCGAATGAATATTACAATTCGAATAATGAATTAACTATCCTAGCTAATTAATTATTACAGAGCAACTAAATTAATTAAGCAAATTAATTAATCTAAGAAAGCAGTAAATAGCAGCCTCGGGAGAGGGCTCAATGCATGCGCGCTCGGTTCTGCCCGGAAATCCACTGTCATGCTCAAGATGCCTCTGTTTTCCCTGCTTTGCTCCTCTGATGACTGCCAAAGTCTTAGGGTTTGCTCTATGGATGCCAGGGAACACCACCGGCTGCCGGCCACCGGCCACAAATTTGATCCATCGGCCAACAATGGTAGCCGGTCGGCACTAAATATGGCCGGCCGGACAAGAGTTCCTGCAAAATCTGGTTTGACAGCAGCAGAGGACAACACTTGGCATGGCAGTGCATTTCAAGCAATGTATGCACCAGTCACATCCCCTATCATGTTTATGACTCAAAGGGACATGAGCCTCGATCCTCGGACCACCAATCACGTATTTCCATGCATGATGGCCCAAAGAATCAAGTATGCAACTTCAATTTCAAATGAAATGCAAACCAAATAAACACACAAGGAGGCCCAACCTCTATCATACTCATTTCAAGAGGTCTAGCACATATGTTTATGCAATGCAATCCTAAGTATGTTGGCTAGCATGCAACATGGAGATGCAAAGAAGCATGCAAAGCATGAAAGACATGAGACAATGCAACCAACAAGCATGCAAGGTACAATGTAGGTGTTTAAGCATGCAAGCAAGCATGTGACTTCATTCAATCATGCAAGTTCAAACATGCGACAACTCACCAATATGCTACAACATACAAGGAACATATGCAACAAGCAAAGAGATGGACTTAAACATGATTTAGGCAGCCCTAACTAGGCCTAAAACAGTGGCCAAAATGCCCACAAATGAAGGACTAAAAGACACACAAACATGCATGCAAATGAGGTCCAACACTTCAAGCATTAAAGAGCAACTTCTAAGCACACTTAAGAAGATGCAAACATGGACAATTAGCATGCATTAAGCTTTACAATCATGTTAAGATGGTGCCAAACCAAGCAAACAAGATAGGCTGAACATGCAACAATGGTCCAAAACTTAAGGCTAACAAGCCAAAATGCAAAAGAACTATACAATGCAAGCCTTGGTCGACCAAAAATAGCCAAGGGCAGAGCTTAAGCATGGCAAAACAAGTACAAAAGCTTCACAAAGCTAGGCCTAAAACATGCTTGAACGAGGGTTAAAACCTAGATGCATGTTAAGGCAACAAAATGGCATTACAAGGCATGTATGCTAAGCAAGCATGGGGTACCAAAACCAACTAAAAACAGAGGCATATTATGACATTATAAGCATGAAAATCAACTAAGGCATGGCCAACACACACTTAAACATGGTGCTCCCTCAAGAGGCAAAAATGGCCCTTTTCAAGGACAACAAGGAGAGGGGGTGGCCCTCTCCTTCCTAGGACCTCAAGGCACCATCCTCACCTCTGAAATCCCTCAAGATTTCAGTGGTGAGGAGGCCCAAACACTATGGTCCCGGAGCTCACACAAAAAGGCACAAAACAAGGGCCAAACAAGGCTTAAGAGGGGTCAAACAACCCCAAAGCTTAAAGTACTCTTAACAAACTATTTAGAGGCCTTAAAAATAGAACTTTTATGTATTATATGCAAAGCCAAAGAACAGTTGCAAGATAGGTAAAAGTAGTGTGCAAAAATGGGGAATAAAAGGGAAAAGTGATTACCCTTGTAGACCTTCTTCACAAATGAAGCTCCAGCAGCTTCTTGAGCTCCAAACCAGACCCAAAACTCTAAAAACAACCCTCAAGGGCCTCAGCTCCAAGAAAAGGTGTGATGGTGGGTGTTTGTGTGCAAATCTAAGCCTAAACACACACAAGAGAGAGAGATATGGAGATAGGATATGAAGAAACCCTAACCCTAGAACTCAAACCCTAAAAATGTTGCCTAAAATGTCTAACTTTTGTCTAACCCTAGAACAAGGGAGAGGAGAGCCCCTCTTATAGACAATTCCCTCTTGTAAAGCTTCCAAAGGAAGCTAAATAGAGGGAGATCCCTCCATACACGTGTATGGAGGGGAGCCAAATGCATGCCAGCTGTGAGAAAATATCTGCAAAAGCAGATGCACAGTAGTCGGCCGGCCAAAAATGCAATTGACCAAAAAAAGATAGCTGGCCGGCCATCTATAGTGCCGGCCGGCCAAATATTTGGCCGGTGGCCACAAAACACAGCCGGTGGCCTCAAGCCCTGGCCGGTGATGGGTGGGGATGGTCTACAAGCCCTACCCTGCCTCTCAAAGGCAAAACACAAGTGTTTGGTGCAAAACCAGACACAAAACAGTCGAGTCGAGAGATCTTGAGGCAAGGCGCGTAGCCGAAACCTCCGGGAACTCAAGACGAACACAAACATGGGTGATCACCGAGTGTTCAAGCGGTGACGTCCAAGTCTTGAGGACGGTCAAAAATGGGGTGTCTACAGATACCAATTTGCAAGCTTTGGACCTTTGGGAGTGTGTTTTGAACTTCAAACAGAATTCTGGAAATTCCAGAATCCGAACGTCTGCTTGAGCGAAGAAAGTCTCACTCGAGCTTGAAAATTTTAGCTCCTAAAAGTTTTGTAGAGATTTGCACTGTGGCTCGAGTGGCAAATCTAGCACTCGAGCGAACCCTGTTTTGCAAGACTCCCCGCTCGAGTGGAAATAGTCTCGCTCGAGCGTAAAATTCATGCAACCAATACTTTTACAGAGTTTTGCAGACCGCTTGAGCGGAGAGCCTTGTTTCAGAAATTTTGAAAAGTTGTTTTATGTTCCGTTTTTCATTCTCTTTCATTTCTAAGCACTCTTAGGCATGCATTGAACATTGTAAATGAACTAAAGGAATAAGAAAGAGGCCTAAGAGAAATAATCAAGTTAAGAACAGATTGAATTGCTTGTGACCCGTTGTGTTGTGAAATGTGTAGCGTCAAGCGCAAGGGCAAATCTATCAACAGAACACTGTGAGTACTATTTTAGTAAAGACATTTTCAAGTATGTTATTTTCCAAATGCTACTTTTGTATAAGCTTCATGGATTTGTTGATTTGAATTATGAATGAGTATTTTATTTGCCTAATTTTTGTATAAAGCTCTGTGAAGAACATGATTTGGGCCCAACATCGTTTGATATATATATATATATAAATTGGGCTTGAGGCCGTTTGATACATTTGATATGTCTGGATTGGGCCTAAGGCCATTTGTCGTAATGGGCCAGAGGCCATTTTAATATGAATAGAATGGGCCAAAGGTCGTTTGAATAAAAAGTGATCATGATCATGAATATGAAAATGCGCATAAATGTGAGTATGGGAAATAATGGGCCCGAAGCCGTTTGAAGAACTTGACAAAGCTATATAATCGGCTTGAGGCCGTCTGATATATTTGATAAGGATCTAAAATGGGCTCGAGGTCGTTTGACACGTACAATAAAATCATAAAATGGCCCGAGGCTATTTGTATATGAGATTCACGGGTTCGATGTACTTAATATGACTTTATATGAATCTCATTCATTTAATCCCGTTACTTTGGTATTATTCACTGGCCGTTAGTTCACTCTTATTTATATGTATGTAGGTAAGCAAAGAGATGTCAAATCCCAGCCTCAGTGAAGATTGTAAGAGAAGTTCGAGTTTTATGGAGTCAGCCCAGATGTCTCACGCATGAGGCACCGTTTTTGTTCTTTTATTTCACTCCTTTGCTATCTTGGTGGATTCATGGGATCAACTATGTATATAAAGTCTCTATTTGGCTGGCCATATGTTTGTATGATTTTGGATGTACAAATGTTTATTTTGATTCGGTGTGAGTTATTATTACATATATGGAAATGTTTTGACATGCCATTTAAGCACAGCTCATTGGACAAAATTTCTAAGTTTGCTTCCATTTTGGCCCGTTTATTATTACTATAATATGTGTCTGATTCTGTTTGAGGCCGTAGGTAATCGTATGATTACTGGCAGTTATGACCTTAATCTTTCAAGGGCTAGTTTGGGTCATGACATTTATACACACGTTTTAATTTATGAATTTATATTTTCTTTAAGTCTTAACCAAGATTTTTTGGACTTTCAAATCCTATTAAATTTTTAATAGTCGGAATTGCCCTTCAAACAATTATTGTTCATCATTTATGATTATCTATAAAGAACATTATAATTTGACATTTATTTTGGATTTTAGAAACTTTAAACCATCAACTTTGAATTTTAAAAAATTAAAAAAAAAATTATGTGCAAAAAAAAAAAAAAACTAATTGTTTTTTTTTTTTGAAAAATTGAAAAAACTGAATTATTTTGTTTTATGCAAAACTGAAAATTTTGAGTCTATAAAGAAGCACGATGATGGAACATTAATGTGTAAAACTTGGAAAAAAAAACTTTAAAAATGAAAAAAACTGATAATGTTCTCAACTTTATTAGATAGTTGAATCAAACCAATAAGTAGAAGGGTAAAAATCTTTAATGTCATTCTCTGTTTTTTTTATCAGTTGGTAAAAAAATTATCTAAAATATTACTATGCAAAATTGATAATGTCCAATTTTAAAAATTGGAAAAAACTAATAATATTCTTAGTTTTACTAAATAGGACTTATTGGTTCAAAAAATCTTAGATAAGATCTGAGCTACCAGAACATTTGTAAAAAGAACTTTTAGGTAATTAACTCATTATTATTCATCATAAGTTAGCGCATTCCGTCAATTTTGTTCAATAATAACATTGTCACAACCCAAACCCGGTACTCAGAGGTTTCGGGTCACAACAAGACAAAAACTAAAGTCATAACAAATTAATAGTGTAGCGGAGTAAAATAAAAGGGTACTCAAAACTTTATTTAATTAAAACAAAAGCATATACATTGAAACTTCTATTTAATTATATTGTCAGAGTTGGACAAAGACTAAAAAGTGCCTTGTGCCTACCTACCGCGATGCTCCTAACACGTCACCTGAAAGTGATTAATAACTATAAGTACATGGCAGATTGAAAAATATTATACTAAGAGCATAAGGGTACAAAAGTCACCATGGATAAATATTTGGGCTAAAAAGAAAATCATTTGCAGAAATTATTTTACATAACTCAAATCATATAAGCAAAATAATCATAATCACGATACAAAACATAACAGAAGGTCAATGGATATTTAAGTCCCTAGACATGGGACCTTCAAAGGACCAAATACTTGAGTCCCTTTGCATGGGACCTTCAGAAGGCCAAATATTTGAGTCCCCAAGCATGAGACATTCAGAGGGTCACAGAAATGACAACAGAACATAACAGAAGGTTAGTAGATCCATGACAATCAGAGGGTCACAAAATGACTAAAGTGACTAATCAGAGGGTCAATGGTTATTTAAATCCCCCAAGGCATGGGTCCTCCGCGGTGGTACTTACAAAATCATTGTTCGAAAACACATTTAGAAAATAATTATATCCATGGTTTTCCTTTTTAAACAAATAGAATTCATTTAACAAATAATATACTTTAAAACCTAAAAAAAGTAACAAAACATAATTTACATAAACAATTGTTAGTAATTCAACATATAATAAAACTCACCTCAAAATTTTTTTTTTTTTTTTGATGAACAACAAAAGCTTTATTAATAAAATTAACAAAATTAATCCCTAATTTCTTAACAAAATTAATCCCTAATTTCTTTTTCGTTCTTCTGCCTCTCCCTTGCTTGTTTGTTTTACGTTTCTAAAGCATCTCTTATTTGTAGGAGATTCATCTACTGCGTGGCTCACCATGTTGCCTCCTGTTGGACCATTTTAATATCTTTTATTTATTTATTTATATATCTTGGTCATAAATGGAGTTTCATTACTTTTGTAACCTCTTGGTCATGAATGGAGATTAATTAGAATTCATGGTGATGTTATCCGTGCAAGTCCTATTTGTCATGGTGACGTTATCCGTGCAAGCCACACGATCGTTCGGGGGCTGTTTTGAATTTTCGCCCCCGAAACGCCCTTTTTCGACTAAGTTTAGGGCGTATTCGACTCTAACTCCCAACCTACGAGTCCGGATTACATTCCGTCAGTTGTTACAAGTCCTATTTTTCATAGGGGAACTGTCCGTGTGAGGCACACGGTGGTTCGCGGGCTGTTTTGAATTTTCGCCCCCGAAATGCCCTTTTTCGACTAAGTTTTTGACGTATTCGGCTCTAACTCCCAATCTACGGGTCTGAATTACATTCTGTCAGTTCTCACAAATCTTATTTGTCATGGGGAAGCTATCCATGTGACCCACACGGTCGTTCAGAGGCTATTTTGAATTTTCGCCCCCGAAACGTCCTTTTTCGACTAAGTTTAGGGCGTATTCGACTCTAACTCCCAACTTACATGTGCTAGTTACATTTCGTCTGTTGTCACAGTTCCTATTTGTGATGGGGAAGGTGGCCGTGACATCCGTACGATGGTTCGGGGGCTGTTTCGCATTTTTGCCCCCTTAACGCCATTTTTCGATTAAGTTTAATGCATTTTCAGCTCTAACTCTCAAACTACGTGTGCTAATAACATTCCGTTTGTTGTGACAGGTCCTATTTGTCACGGGGAAGGTGGCCGTGACATCTGTACGGTGGTTCGGGAGCTTTTTCCCATTTTCGCTCCCTTATCGTTCTTTTTCGGTTAAGTTTAAGGCGTTTTCGGCTCTAGCTCCCAACGTACACATGCTAATTACATTCTGTCTATTGTCACAGCTCCTATTTGTCATGGGGAAGGTGGCCGTGACATCCGTACAATGGTTCGGGGGCTATTTCGCATTTTCGCCCCCTTAACGCCCTTTTTCGGTTAAGCTTAATGCATTTTCGGCTCTAATGATATAAACTCAAAATAATTACAAAGAGATGGAAGTACAAGACCTACTTACACAATTCAAGGCATTAATTGGTTGTATTTGCAATTCTCCCATCTTATTTCATGGCCTTCAAAAAATATGAGACTTTCACCAATAAGAATTTTTAAAAATTTTAGGGGGATTTGGTGATAGACCCTTCACTATCTAATTTGTCTTTCAAAAGGACAAGAATTATAAAAGTACTTTCAAAACCCCCTAATATTTTAAAACTTGTTTTTTTTACTATATTACCCTCATATCTATCAACTCTCCTATTAAGCCATCTTCACTATGTATTTCAGAGTAAAATTTTACTTTGAATCATAGTAAATTTTACTTTGATTTAGAGTAAATTTTGCTCTGAATCAGAGTAAAGTTTACTATGATTTAAAATAAAATTTTATATTGTTAAGCAAATCAACATGTTTTTAACCAAAGTAAAATTTCAGAGTAAAGTTTTACTTTGAATCATAGTAAACTTTACTCTGAATCAGAGTAAAGTTTACTATGATTCA
The DNA here is from genome assembly GCA_030407325.1 of Camellia japonica. NCBI lineage: Eukaryota > Viridiplantae > Streptophyta > Magnoliopsida > Ericales > Theaceae > Camellia > Camellia japonica. The sequence continues at coordinate 15,648,678 of JAPPVO010000031.1, read as the reverse complement.
AAGTAAAATTTTATATTGTTAAGAAAATTAACATGTTTTTAACCAAAGTAAAATTTCAGAGTAAAGTTTTACTCTGAATCAGAGTAAAGTTTACTATGATTCAAAGTAAAATTTTATATTTTTAAGCAAATCAACATGTTTTTAACTAGAGTAAAATCTTACTCTGATTCAGAGTAAAATTTCTGTGTGAAATTCTTATTAGAGAGAGAGAAAGAGAGAGAAATTGAATAGATCATCCATTGAACAAGCTGAGTATGAACAGATCAATTCAAAAATTAGTAAAATGTTAGATTCTACACAAAAGTAAAATTTTACTCTGTATAAAAGTAAAATTTTACTCTGAAAAACGAGTAAACTGTGAGACTTTGAAGCTAAAAGTAAAATGTTACTCTGCACAAAAGTAAAAAAACGAAGGCAGTGTTTGTGGCGGCTGAAGTGTTTGGCAATAACCACCTCTTGATAGTAAAATTTTACTGTCATTCTAACACCAGAGTAAAATTTTACTCTAATTCTCTCAAACAAAAACAGAGCAATAGAACCAGAGTAAAATTTTACTCTCATTATCTGAAACAAAAAGCAGAGCAATAGAACCAGTGAAACGCCCTCAAAATAATAACATTAAACCCATTGATATTGACATGTATTGGTATATAAAAGGCCAACATTCTTCTATTCATCAGAGTATTCCATTACAAATAGTATTACATGTTAACAATAAAAACAAATGCCCTATGGGCTTACAGCTTTCCAAGTTAACACTTGGTTACAAAAAAGAGAGTGTTAACTCTATTACACATTAAGCCCTTGGCTTGAATCTACATGTAATACATTAAAAGAAAATAGACACAAAAAGTCTGTCCGCCTCTAGCCTCCCAAGCTATGTTCTTGGAGATGGCATGCTACCTGTACCTGAAAATGATGTTCCTATATAGGGTGAGCCACAGCCTAGTAGAAATACACTAAACCAACTATGAACAATGACTAAAAGATTAGCAGTTGATAGATGACCAACACTGATACGTCCACTTATATCACATTACAATTACATGACTTACAAGTCTATGTTACTTTTCATTCTCCATTTTTGTTTAATAGATAAGCATATTAGCTATATCAACACATCAACAGATAAGCATATGAACTATATCAACACATCAACAGATAAGTATAAGAACTATATCACACTACCACAGATAAGCATATGAGCTGTATCTACACGTCACTAGACAAGCATATGAGCTGTATCTACACTTCTCAAAGATAAGCATATGAGCTGTATCTTCACTTCTCTAGTCAAGCATATGAGCTGTATCTACGGAGTCCATCCTCCATCTCCTCCCAACACTATCCGGTTTAGAGGTCCATCCCCCATCTTCCCCTAAACCACGGAGTACATCCCCCATCTCCTCCTCTACACATAATGCATATAAACACATAGGTTCTATACACAATCAATCAATACATAAAGTTAATGTTTTCTATCCACCGTTATACTCTATGACACATTCAATTGATTAGTTTTCGTTTGCCTAATCATCATGCATTGTCTACAACAATCAAGACTATCCTCCACCGATAGCCCAAAGCAGTTATTGCTAAACAGAAAAAAAATAAATGCACAAATGGATAATATATCAACATTTCAACTAAGTGAGCGATAAATGATCCAACTACACCCTTTAATCCCATACATTTCCAATCTCAACTTTCTCAATTCAATTCCTCATTTCTCACAATTAATTATACAAATTAATTAATCAATGTAATTAGGGTATTTTCCATAATTAACATTACAACCCTTAGGGTTCCATTTTCATCAATGTTTCAACATTAATACCACTTCTTCATACCAAATATGCATATAGGTTTATATATTTAAAAACCCCCAACTTATGTTAAATTACACAAAGACCCAAACTTTCTCAAAATTACCCAACAACCCCCAACATATCAAAATGCTAAAATTTAGAGACAAAGCTCATAAAGAGGAGTAGGATATCCCTACCTCGAAGTTAGAGCTCAAACGGAGAAGAGACCAAAACCAAAGTGCTCCAAATTCCAAACTTTTTGGATCAAAATGACGCCCTCGATGATCAACACAACTTTTACAAAGGCCGAAGGGAAGGAGGACACTCTAACTAGATCAAACCCTAGAGAGAAGGGAGTTTCTAGAGAGAGAGGTTCTCAAAATATCTTTTGGAAAGTAAGAGAGAGAGAGGAAGTGTAGAAAAGTGATTCAAAAATGCCCAGCTGCCTTCTGTTATACGACATTCCCGCTCGAGCGTCAAGAACAAAAACTAGGTCCGCTCGAGCTCAAGAAGGGACGCTCGAGCGCCAAGACATAAGAATAAAGTACATCCGCTCGAGCGCGAAAACCAGTCCACTCGAGCGTAGACATGTTTGTTATGATCAAACTTGGTTCAAGGTGTATACTCCTTTTGATGATGAGAAAACAATTATGCTTGGTGACTCTAGTCAAACCAAGATACTTGGGAGTGGTGAGGTTGACTTTAAGTTCACCTTTGGACGTGTGCTTACTTTAAAAGATGTGCTTTATACACCGTCCATGAGGAAGAATTTGATGTTAAGTTATTTGTTGAATAAGGCAGGTTTTAAGCAAACTATGGAATCTGATCAATATGTGATTACCAAGAAGTGTATTTTTGTGGGTAAGGGTTATGCTTGTGATGGGATGTTCAAATTGAATGTTGGGATTAATAAACCATTTACTAATTCGGTTTACATGTTGTCTTCTATTAATTTTTGGCATGCTCGCTTGGGTCATATAAACAGTAAATATGTGGGAATCATGAGTAGTTTAGGATTAATTCCTAAAGTGACAAAAAATTTTGAGAAATGTGAAGTTTGCAGTAAAGCAAAAATTACTAAGAGGCCTCATAAAAGTGTTGAAAAAAATACCGAATTGCTAGAATTATTTCATACTGATTTGTGTGAGTTTGAAGGAATTTTAACTCGGGGTGGTAACCGATATTTTATCACTTTTATTGATGATTTTTCAAAATACACAAACGTATATTTATTAAAAAATAAAAGTGATGCTTTTGAGAAATTTAAAGAATTCCTTCTTGAAGTGGAAAATCAATTCGGTAAAAAGATTAAAAGAATTAGAAGTGATAGAGGCCGAGAGTATGAATCTCTTGGATTTAACTCTTTTGTTCAGTCTTTGGGAATTATTCATGAGACTACTCCACAATATTCACCTTCATCTAATGACGTAGCTGAAAGAAAAAATAGAACGTTAATTGACTTGACGAATGATATGCTTATTGATTCAGGTGCTCCCTCAAATCTTTGGGGCGAGGCTATTTTGATAACTTGCCATGTGATAAATAGAGTGCCACACAAAAAGACTAAATTGTACCTTATGAGTTGTGGCGGGGGCATAAACCAAATCTAGGTTATTTGAGGGTTTGAGGTTGTTTAGCTTTTGTGAGGCTTGCAGATCCTAAACGACCTAAATTGGGTGAACGAGCTACCACCTGTGCTTTTCTTGGGTATGCGTTGCGTAGTAAAGCTTATAGATTTTTTGATATGGAAAATAATATTATTTTTGAATCAGGTGATGCTATTTTTCATGAAAATAAATTTTCTTTCAAATCTAGAAATAGTGGGGGTTAAATAATTTCTGAAAATATTTTATCCATGCCTAGCTCTTCTACTCCTTCTCAAGTTTTTCAAGAAAAAGAAAATTTTCAAATCTAACCAAGAAGAAGTAAATGAGTTAGAGTTGAAAAAGATTTTGGCCCTGACTATTATCTTTACAATGTGGAAGAAATTCCTCTTACGGTGCAAGAAGCTTTATCATCACCTGATGCTATTTTTTGGAGAGAGGCTGTAAATGATGAGATAGACTCACTACTTTCAAATAAAACATGGAAGCTAGTGGATTTACCTCCAGGTTGTAAAACTATTGGGTGTAAATGGGTCCTTCGTAAAAGCTTAAACCGGATGGAATTATAGATAAATATAAAGCGAGGCTTGTCGCTAAAGGTTTTAAGCAACAAGTTGATCTTGATTTCTTTGATACTTATTCTCCGGTTACTAGAGTTACATCCATTAGATTGTTGAGAGCAGTGGCTGCAATTCATGATCTAAAAATTCATCAAATGGATGTAAAAACAACATTTTTAAATGGAGATCTAGATGAGGAGATTTACATGGACCAACCCGAAGGCTTTGTGGAGCCTGGCCAAGAAAGCAAGGTGTGTAAGCTAACTAAATCCCTTTATGGTTTAAAACAAGCTCTTAAACAGTGGCATAAGAAATTTGATTCCTGCATGCTTGAGAATGGCTATAAGACTAATGAATGTGATAAGTGCATATATTATAAAACTTGTGAAAATGCACATGTGATTATTAGCCTATATGTGGATGATCTACTTATCTTTGGCTCTAATTTGCATATTATAAATGAGACTAAAAATATGCTCAATAGCCACTTTGATGTGAAAGATCTTGGTGAAGCCAATTTTATTTTGGGAATTAAAATTACCAAGACTAATGATGGTATTTTTCTTGATCAGTCGCATTATGCTGAGAAAATGTTAAAGAAATATAATTTTCTAGACTGTAAACATGTTGCTACTCCTTTTGATACAACCATACATTTGTCTGTTGTAACAAATGAAAAGGAAGTAATTAATCAAAAGGAATATGCTAGCATGATTAGTAGTTTGAGATATGCTACTGACTGTACTAGACCTGACATTGCATATGCTGTTGGAGTACTTAGTAGGTTTACTAGCAAGCCAAGTCGAAATCATTGGCTAGTGTAGACGTCCCCGAACGCCCCGGGAGGATGAGTCCCGTTCTGTTCATATTGGGCTTACTACAGTTCGGACTCAAATTGTCACGGTTCTTAATCTTGAACCAAAGAGTCCAAATCCGGCAAATCATTTTGAGAAACAGATTTTTGAAAAAAAGTGCCAAACATGGACTGCTTTGCCGGATACAGAGTCGCCACCTAAATATTTTTTAATTTGGAAATTTAGGAAACCCTGACTCGGTGCCAAAGGCCACGTGTCCATCATCACCAAAGTTGCCTCGGCTTGGGAGCTTGGGTACGATTGGGGAAGGTCAGCTATGAGCACCCGCTCTCGCCCGGTCTGAAGACCGGCCTCTACTAACCGTGATATCTGATTTTGAAAACGTTATGTGTTCTTATTCCAGTTATTAACCTAGAATTACTATGTTATGCGCACAGCAAACAAGTATAGACTAGATTGCCTAATCTGGAAATAAGCATTGCATATCCGTTTGTCTTGAAAAACACTTTGGAATTTGCTACTCGCAAGTAGGCTAAAATACGGATTTCAACGAGTTTTTCCAACTCAGACAATCCAACCTTCACCCACAGGCAATCAAGCAGTTTATCTCACATAAGCAATTAGCCACATGGTAAACATGCTGCCATGATAGCACTCACACGCATGCGGTATGCTAAAGCATGAAAATACTTACATCGTACTCCGTGCCAAAACAATAAACTAGTTAGCAAACATGCATGGTCCTAGTTCATGTTAAGTTTGACTAATGCAACACATACAGGATGCAATTAGAGTAGGCTCGGCTGACCTAAACATGGCATGTGGAATGCAATCAATTGATGCACGTATTCAATTTGGAATTGAAGTTCAAATGCAGTTAGCATGATGTACCGAGCCCGGTGCATGCAAGACAAACGTATGGATGCACGCATGCATAGTATAAAGTATGCTAATTTTAAACATGCCCTAATCTACCATCAAAGCAGGTAAATAAAAGGGAAGAAAGAAGTGGGGATTGGAAGACATACACACACGTACCCACACTTATTACAGATTCGCCCTCGCCCGGAGGGACCAAAAGAATATACAAATTAATTAACTACGAGCTAATTAATTATTACAAGTTGCCTAAGTAGTTAACAAACTAACTAAGCTAGGAAAAACGGTAAACCGCCTCGGGAAGAGTGCACAATACAATGCATGCTCGGTCTTGCTTGGAAGTACACTGCCATGCATAGACTGCCTCTGTTTTCCCTGCTCTGCCTCTCTGAAGATTTCTAAAGTCTCAGAATTGCTTCCCTGGACATTGGAAGACACCACCGGCTGAGTAGAATTGCCACCGGCAGTGGGATGTGGTCATCGGCAGAGAGTGAGTCCATCGGCCACCAATTGATTGCCGGTCGGCACTCTGTGCAGTCGATCGGCAATAAATTCCTACATAACCTGTTTGACAGCAGTAGAGGACAGAATCTTGCATGGCAATGCAATTCAAGCCATGTATGCACCAACCAAGCCTCTTATCATGCTTATGACTCAAATGGACATGGTCCTTGGTTCTTGGACCACCAATCAAGCATTTCCATGCATGATGGCCCAAAGAACCAAGTTGTGCACATTGATTTCAAATGCAATGCAAATCAAACAAACAAAGGCCCACTCCCTATCACTTAATCAAGGGACAAGGCATGCATGCTAGATGGAATGCAACCTAGGAATGTTAACTAGTATGCAATCATGGCAATGCAAATAAGCATACAAGCTAACAAGCATACAAGACATGAAACATCAATGTTAATCATCAAACACGCAAGATGCGATGTGAATGTCCAAGCATGCAAACAAACATGTGACTTCATTCAATCATGTGAGTTCTAACATGCAACAACTTACCAATATGCTACAACACACGAGGAGCATGTGCAACCAACAAAGGGATGGGCTTAAACATGATTTAGGTAGCTCTAAATAGGCCTAAAACAGTGGCCAAAAGTTCAAGAGGTGAGACCAAACACACATACACACATGCACATGTCAAGGCCTAACACTTAAGCATAAACAAGCAACTCTCAAGCACACTTGAAAGGGGCTAAGTATGGACATATGGCATGCATTGTAAAACTCTGAAATCATGCTAAAATGGTGCCAAACCAACTAAATAAACCAAACAAAGCATGCAACAATGCTCACATATCCAAGGCCAATCAAGCCAAAATGTAAGGTAGCTATGCAATGCATGGCAAGTATGACTAAAGCAACTTAAAACAGAGCTAAAGCATACAAAAACATGCATTAAAGCTTCACAAAGCTAAGTCTAAAACATGCTACAACATGGGCTTACAACCTAAGGCATGTTAAGGCAACAACAAGGCATTACATGGTAGGTATGCTAAGCATGCATGGTGTACCAAAACCAACTTGAAACCATGTTATATTATGGCAATATAAGCATAAAATACAGCCATGGCATGATCAACAAATGTTCAAACATGATGCTCCCTCAAGAGGCCAAAATGGGTCCTTTTCAAGGACAATAAGGAGAGGGGGTGGCCCTCTCCTTCTTGGGACTTCAAGGCATCATCCTTACCACTGAAATCCCTCAAAATTTCAGTGGTGAGGAGACCCAAATACCAAAGTCCCGAAGCTCACTCAAAATGGCACAAAATGGAGCCCCTCAAGGCTTAAGAGGGGTCAAACACCTCCAAACCACAAAACACTCTAAACCAACTATTTAGAGGGCCTAAAAACAGAACTTTTATGTAGTAAACACTAAGCTTAAAAACAGTTCTAAGATGGTCAAAAATACAATGCAAAATTGGGGTAAAAAGGGACTAGTGTCTTACCCTTGTAGACCACCTTCAAAAATGGTGAACCAGCAGCCCCTTGAGCTCCAAACCAGCTTCAAAGCTCCAAAAACAAGCCTCAAGAACCTCAGTTCCAAGAGGATGGTGTGATGGTAGGTGTTTGTGCACAAAACTAAGCCTAAAACACACACAATGGCAAGAGAGGAAGAGATATAGATATAGGTTAGATACACTAACTTAAACCCTAAAACCAGAGTCTTCTCACTCTCTTCTCCAACTTTTTTTCTAACCCTAATGCCAAGAGAGGAGCCCTCTTCTTATAGGCCATCAATCTTGTAAAGCTTACTCAAGAAGCTAACAAGGAAGCCATCCCTCCATACACGTGTATGGAGGGGAACAAAATGCAAGACAGCTGTCCTAAAATATCTGCAAAAGCAGATGAACAGTAGTCGGCTGCTCAAAATTGCCATTTTGACAAAATGGACTGCCGACCGGTAACAAAAAGTGCCGACCGGCAATATACATTGCCGATGGCAACAAAACACCAGCCGATGGCCTCTAGCCATGGCCGGTGATGTGTGGGGATGCCTCACAAGGCATTCCCTGCCCTTCCAAGGCAACAAACAAGTCTTTGGCGCAAAACCAGACACTAAACTGTCGGGTTCGGGGATCCTGAGGCAAGGCGCGTAGTCGAGACCTCCGGGAAATCCAAACGAACACAAACATGGATGATCATCGGGTGTTCAAGCGGTGACGTCCAAGTCTTGAGGACGGTAAAAAATGGGGTGTCTACAGCTAGCCATGGGAAGAATTATGAGATATTTATCTGGAACAAAAAATTATGGTTTGCTTTATAACAAGTATCCTGCGGTACTTGAGGGATATAGTGATGCCGATTGGAACACTTTGTCAGGTGATTCTCTCTTTACCTCGGGTTTTATTTTTACCTTGGGTGGTGGTGCTATATGTTAGAAGTCTAAAAAACAGACGATAATTGCTAATTCTACAATAGAAGCTGAGCTTATAGCGTTAGCTTCAGCATGTGAGGAAGCGAATTGGTTGAGAGATTTGTTACATGAAATTCCTTTTTGGGAAAAACCAATTCCTCCTGTGTTAATTCGTTGTGATAGCACTGCTGCTATTGGTAGAGTGAACAATCATTTTTATAATGGTAAATTCGGACCTATTCGAAAGAAACACAGTAATGTGAGATCCTATTTGAGTAATGGCATCATAACTGTGAATTATGTAAGATCTTATGATAATCTTGCGATAATCTTGCGGATCCATTAACCAAGGCCTTGGCGAGAGATAGGGTCTGGAATACATCGAGGGGGATAGGTTTGAAGCCTATAAAATCATAAACCATGTATGAGGATACCCAACCTAGGGACCAGAGATCCTGTAACTAGGTTCAATGGGAAGAACGAATCATATGGTGGTTGTAAAAAATGCACTTTTTAATATTTTGTTATCCATCCCTATGATGTAAGTGCATTTGTCCTGTAATGTTGGAGGGTTGAGTTTTTATACTCTTAATGAAATTCTGTAGCTCTTGTTGAGTGGAGTGTGTAAATTACAGGAACATCCTGGACAGATTTCACCTATGTGAGCATGAAAGTGGGGCCGCTTTCTATAAAAACAAGGCTTATTCTCGAATATGCTCATGAAAACTGGGATTAGCACAAGGCCGTAATGTGCTAGCTATTAAAGCTCATGTCAACACCTGGATTATTATGTGTGAGCAATAATTCTTTATTTCCCCTAAGCAGTCATAGTTCAAGTCTGAGACCACTACTGACTCTGGAGTAGAGGTTGCTATTTCACTAATGAAGGTTCAATGCAGAGCACACCTTCATGATGCATACTAGTCTATCTTTGTTTGGTAATCTCTTTTGTCCTTGTTGATATTAAAATGAGTGGGGGATTGTTGGACCATTTTAATATCTTTTATTTATTTATTTATATATCTTGGTCATAAATGGAGTTTCATTACTTTTGTAACCTCTTGGTCATGAATGGAGATTAATTAGAATTCATAACCTTGGTGGTGAGTTAATTTTGGAGTCTCTCCATTTTCTCTTGGTTAATGGTCATTATTTTTGTAACACCCTCAAAATAATACATAAGACCCATTACTCTAGGCATGCATTGATATAAGAGAAATCATCCATTTCTATTCACCATAGTAGTTCTTACAATAGTATTACATGTTAACAACAAAAGCAAATGCCTTACGGGCTTACAGCTTCCAAGTCAACACTTGGTTAGACAAAAGAAGAGTACTAACTCTATACAAAAATAAGCCCTTGGCTTGATATACATGTAATACAATCAAAATAAACAAAAGAGTCTTCAACTCTCGTCATCATCCAAGCTATGTCCTTGGAGGTGGCATACTACCTGTACCTGAAAATAATGTCCCATATAGGGTGAGCCAACGCCCAGTAGAAATATGCTAAACACAGTATGATCAATAACTAAGACATTAGCAATTGATAAATGTTCACTTTTCATAAATCATATCACAACCCATTTCCATTTCATGACCATTGTGTTCATATTTCATTTCATTTTCCATTTCTTATCAATTTCACAATTTACATCAACGGCTCAGAACCTGGCCAACCACTTATATGAGACAGTGACTCATATTCAACATTCCCATTTTACACAATAGATGAACATACTAGTTGTATCAACATCTCACAGATAAGCATACAAGCTGTATCTACATTTCAACAGATAAGCAATTAGCTATATCAACACTTCCAAGGATAAGCATATGAACTATATCAACACTTCCATAGATAAGCATATAAGCTATATCAACACGTTAACTGACAAGCATATGAGCTGTTCCAGTGGAGTCCATCCCCTATCTCTCCCAAACACATCCGGTTTAGAGGTCCATCCCCTATCTTCTCCTAAACCGTGGAGTACATCCCCTATTCCTCCCACACACACAACGATATACACAATAGGTCATATACTCAATCAATCAATACATAACGTTAATGTATTCTATCAACCGTCATACTCTATGACACATGATTAGTTTTAGTTTGCCTAATCATCATGCATTGTCTACAACAATCAAAACTACCCTCCACTGGTAGCCCAAGCAATTATTTCGAAACAGATAATAAAAGCTCCAACAGATAAAATATCAATATTTTCATAAACGAGTGATTTATAAATCCAACTCCACCATTCTACCACATGATGAGCCAATTTCATTATTTCCAACTCAATTCCAAATATCAACACATTTCCCAAATTAATTGTACCAATTAATTTATACAACAAATTAGGGTTTTCTACCACTTTTCTATTATTAACCCAATGGTCCATATATCAACAACCAACGACAATATCATTATTTTGAAACTCAAATTACACATTTTAGAATCAAAATAACAAAACCCTCTTTAACATTTTGAAACCCTAAGTCCCAAAATTTGCCCAACTTCGACACTTTATCAAAACAACCAAAAATCTATGTCAAAGACCATAAGAGTGAGTAGGAATCCCTACCTCAAAAGTTGACACCCAACGAAGAAGATGATGAAAACGAAAATGCTCCAAATCACAAGTTTCCCGGATCAAAAGATACTCCACGGTCAACAACTTTTTTGTAAAGGCCAAAGGTGAGCAAACAACTCCTACTAGATCAATACCTAGAGAGAAGACAAGGTTCTAGAGAGAGAGACTCAACAATAGAGTTTTGGAAAAGTAAGAGAGCGAAAAGGATGTGAAAAAGTGATTCAAAAACCCGGATCTCGGAGACTTGAGCGTCACTCACAGACTCCCGCTCGAGCGTCCAAACCGCCGCTCGAGCGCCGGATACGCACTCCCAGTACTTTAGCAGAACCAGGTCCCCGCTCGAGCGTTCAACTCCCCGCTCGAGCGTCACACACAAACTCCCGCTCGAGCGTACAACACGACAGAGGAGATACTGGATGGTTGATTTTCCCGCTCAAGCGCCAAAACCCCCACTCGAGCAGACAAGCTATAACAAAGGCCCCGCTCGAGCGTCAAAAGCTCTGCTCGAGCGGACAGGCAAAAATCTGGGCAACTACATTTGGTTCTAAGCTCAACCAACCTGTTTCAAATCTGCCCCACACAACCCAAGACTCAAATACAAAGAGTAAAGGATGTAAACAAGATATACACAACCAACACTCACGGAACCTAAGTCCGGATACAACAATTAAAGAAAAAGGGAAACCGGGATCGCTATAACCTCCCGCCCTTAAAAATTTTCGTCACCGAAATTAAACACAAGTTTTTCAAAAATAAGTTTTCTCCATTTACAGCAATATTACAACATAATATTAAACATTCCGACCCATTACCGGTCAATCCCATCTCTTTTCAAGAGGCATTTCACATTATACACGACAACCTGCATTATCAACATGCATTCCCTTGAAATTTACCAATTTCAACTCAGTTTCCACAATTCCATAACACATGCAACATTAATATCATGCTTGCATTTCCATAATCTACTTAACATACACAATGTTAAAACAACTTCCATTTCCCAAAACATTCACAATGTTTCACAATTAAGACATATATAATGTTCTTAAAGTTCAATATTATTACCGAATCCGTTACATGATTACACATCAACAAAATGTCCGGATATTTTTCACGGACTTCCAACTCACGTTCCAAGTGGCCTCCTCCACTCCATGATGCTTCACAAAACTTTACCAAGGGAATGGTCTGCCCGCAAGACTTGATCCGCCTATCCAAGACCCGAACCGGTCTCTCCTCATATGAGGCATCCTCATCTACCTCCAAATCGGTCCAATCCAACACATGGGACGGATCCGGCTCGTACTTCCGAAGCATACTAACGTGAAATACGTCATGCACCCCGGACAACTGCGTGGCAAGGCCAAACGATAAGCAACTTCCCCAATCCTCTCAAGGATCTCAAAGGGACCAATAAACCGAGGGGATAACTTCCCACTCTTCCCGAACCTCATCAAACATCGCCTAGGTGATATTTTCAAGAAAAATGATCACCTACCTCAAACGCCAAAGGCCTCCTCCTGCGGTCGGCATAACTCTTTTGGCGACTCTGGGCTGTAACAAGCCTCCTACGGATAAGCTCAACTTTCTCCGTCGTCTCCCTAACCAATTCCGGACCCAACAAAGGTGCATCACCACCTCGGCCCAACAAACTGGAGACCTACACGGTCGGCCATACAAGGCCTCAAACGGTGCCATACCGATGCTAGACTGAAAACTGTTTGTAGGCAAACTCACCAAGGGCAAGTGCCTCTCCCACGTCCCACTAAAGTCAAGGACACAACCTCGAAGCATATCCTCAAGGATCTGAATAGTACGCTCGGACTGCCCGTCAGTCTGAGGATGATAAGCCGTACTAAAGGTCAACTTAGTGCCCAAGGCACTCTGCAAACTCTGCCACAACCTAGCAGTAAAACGAGGATCTCTATCTGAGACGATCGTCATTGGGACCTCGTGCAACCTCACTATGTCCCGAATATACAAGTCGGCGAGATGATCTACCGAATCTCTCACGCGCATAGGAATAAAGTGCGCCGACTTAGTCAACCGGTCCACAACCACCCAAATAGCATCACTACCCGCTGAGTCCTCGGAAGACCTACAACGAAGTCCATAGTGACATGCTCCCACTTCCACTCGGCAAACCCCGCCACCAAAACTGGCGACCCAAATCCCGATACATCTTAGTGCCTCCCGGATGCACCACAAGACGTGAATGGTGAAACTCTCGGAGTACTTTCTCTCAGCAAGACTCCGGCACAAAACAAACGGTCTTGGTATCTCACACTCTGGTCGGGATACACGTCAAACCTTCTCAACCTTCCCACTTGAGATCTTCTCTCGGAGGGATTCTACCTCAAGGTCACCTCTATGTGCCTCTAACACTCGAGTCACAAGTGTAGGGCGCAACTACAGAAAACAAGGCCGCAGCCTTAACAGATTCGCCCGAAGCAAATCAAACTCGCCAAGTGCACCCAACATCTCCCATTCCCGGATGGCTATACAAGCTACATCACTAAAGGATTTCCTACTAAGGGCATCGGCCACAACATTGGCCTTCCCGGGTGATAGTGCAACAAAATCATAATCCTCAATGAACTCCATCCACCCTCCTGCCTCAAATTCAAGTCTCTCTGTGTAAACAGATATTTCAAACTCTTGTGGTCCGAGCACCCTCGAACCTCTCACCATAAAGGTAATGCCTCCAATGTAGGGTAATTCTTCTCGTGTATTTTCAATTGACGTGAGCCATAAGCTACCACTTTCCCCTCTTGCATCAACACACAACCAAAACCCTCTCGTGAGGCATCACAATAAACCGCATAACCAACCCTCTTCTCCGGATAATCAAAACCGGAGCGGTAGTCAATCTAACCTTCAACTCTGGAACGACTTTTCACAAGTCTCACTCCACACAAACTTGACCCCTTCCGTGTCAATCTAGTCAACGGTGAAGCTAGCCTGGAGAAATCTTTCACAAACCGGCGGTAATACCTAGCTAATCCCAGAAAACTGCAGATCTCAAAAATACTCTTAGGCTGTGCCCAATCCTGCACTGCCTCAACCTTGGATGCATCAACCGACACCCCTTCCCCGGATACCACATGGCCTAAGAATCTGACTTCCCCTAGCCAGAACTCACACTTCCCAAACTTGGCATACAGCCTATAGGCTCTAAGCAACTTAAGCACCACTCTCAAGTGTTCCTCGTGCTCCTCCTCAGAAGGCGAATAGATAAAAATGGCATCCACGAAAACGACTACAAATCGATCTAAGAATTCCCGGAAGATCCAGTTCATCAAGTCCATCAAGACTGCCGATGCATTAGCGAGCCCAAATGGCATCACCAGAAACTCATAATGGCCATACCGCGTACGGAATGCTGTCTTCGGAATATCCTCCTCCCTGACCCTCAACTGGTGGTAACCCGATCTCAAATCTATCTTAGAGAAACAACGGGAACCCTTCAACTAGTCAAACAAATCATCTATACGGGGCATAGGGTACTTATTCTTAACCGTAGCCCGATTCAACTTCCGATAGTCGATACAAAGTCTCAAGGCACCATCTTTTTTTAGCAAAGAGGGCCGGTGCTCCCACGGCGAAACACTAGGGCGTACAAAGCCTTATCTAGCAATTCCTGGAGCTGAATCTTCAACTCACTCAACTCGGTTGGGGCAAAACGATAAGGTGCCATAGAAATCGGGCCGTGCGCCGGGCACTAAATCAATAGAGAACTCTATCTCTCGATGAGGTGGCAAACTAACGAGATCCTCGGGAAAAACATCGAATACTCACAAACCACCCTCGGCAATACGATCTGGGTCTCGTCACACTCACCACTCATGAAGCTAGCAAGTAGACCACTAAGCTCACTCCGCCCTCGCGGATCACACATCGGTGGCAACACACTACCAACCCGATCCCCCAAGAAATGGAAACACTCCCCGCTCAAGGTACAAACTGTAACCCTCTGGCGGTAGCAATCGATAACAGCCCGGTATGACGATAGCCAGTCCATACCCAAAATAACATCAAAACCCTTCATGGGCATAACAACAAAGGGAAAAGGAAGCCTACGGTCGGCGACCTCTATATCACAACCTCTACATCCGTGTTTCAAAATCAATTCACCCCCAACAGGTGATACTACACAAATAGGAGATGCTAACAGTGCCAACTCCAACTCCAACACAGATGCAAATGCAGCAGATACAAAAGAATGAGACGCACCCGTATCAATCAATACACTAGCAACCCGAGTTACAAAACAGAAAGGTACCTCTCACAACTGATGGAGCCGGTACTAGGTCCTGCGCGGTAACAGCTTACACGCGCCCTGTAGGCCCCTGATCCGCCTGCTCACCTCTAGGAGCAAAAGACTGATGCACAGACTGGGACGACGAAGCTCCCGGATTGGCCCTCGAGGCCTGCACAGACTGAACTGGCTGATAACTCTACGTCTGCCTAGAACCAGACGCTCCTGAAGTGGCACTCAACTGTGGGCAAAACCTCTTCAGGTAATGCAGCAGATACAAAAGAATGAGACGCACCCGTATCAATCAATACACTAGCAACCGAGTTACAAAACAGAAAGTACTCTCAAACTGATGGAGCCGTACTAGGTCCTGCGCGGTAACAGCTTACAGCGCCCTGTAGGCCCCTGATCCGCCTGCTCCCTCTAGGAGCAAAGACTGATGCACAGACTGGGACGACGAAGCTCCCGGATTGGCCCTCGAGGCCTGCACAGACTGAACTGGTGATAATCTACGTCTGCCTAGAACCAGACGCTCTGAAGTGGCACTCAACTGTGGGAAAACCTCTTCAGGTGCCCGGGCTGACCACACTGATAGCAAGACAAAGGCTAGCCCCTGCCCTGACTCTGGCCCTGAGGTCTAGCTGAAGAAGAGCAGCTCGCTGACCCCCTCCTTTTGCGGGCAAACCGAAGACTTGTGACCCAGCTGGCCACATGCAAAACAAGTCAAGCCTCCCTGATTACCTCTCCCAGACCCTGCACTCGGTACTGGAAAGGTCGATCTAGGCAAACTCCCCTGAGACTGCTGAGGGTTGAAACCCTTCTGCCTCCTGCCATCACCCTGGCCATCTTGGCTCTCGTGGAGCCGCTATGCCTCTCCTCATCCTCTTCCTGCATCATAATCTCCATATGAGCTGCAGCATCCACTAGGCGTCTATACTCTCGAATAAAATCCTCAACCCTCAACTTGAGTCCACGCCTCAACTTCCGCTCAAATTCAAAGCAAGGCGTTCCTCGGACGCCCACAATTCAGGTGCAAACCTGGACAGACTAGTAAAAGTAGCTCAAACTCGGCCACTGACAAACCCTGCTGCTTAAGCCTGCAAAACTGCTCCCTCAACTTCTCTCTAGCGCTGAAGATAAAAACTTCTCCTGGAAAACACTCATAAAAGCCTTCCATGCACTACCAACACTACCTTTCTCGTACTTCCACCACTGACCCGCATCTCCCTTCAGTTGGAAGGATGCCAAGGTCACCTTTAGGGCCTCATCCTTGATGCCAAGCATCTCGAATGTCTTCTCCATCTGTTCCAACCACTCGTCAGCCTTAAGTGGCTCCTTCGGATCCCCAACAAACTCGTCCGGGTTAGACCAAAAGAACTCCCTCTTCAAGAATGAAGGCCCTGTCTCAGTAACATGGGCCTGATCCTGATTTCCAGCTCTGAGAATACCCAAAGCTCCTGCTATCTCTCGGGCTCAGCACTCATAGCCTGCTGACCCACTGGCTCGGCACATTGGCCTGACCGACTCCTCTGCTGTGCCGGAATATCATCCGGTAAAGGCATCTCCTGCCTACACGCCTACCACGTCCTCGTCCTGACTTCCTAATAAAGGTAACCAAGACCATTAGCACATTCACAAATGTGCCGAAGTTATAACACTCACATCCTAATGCATGGACAACTGTAATTCATTCCATGTAAGCACGTAAGCACATAAACACATAAGCATTTACGGATTTCATTTCTGGATAATGAACAGTCCGAGGCGTTACTAGAGTTCCGGTTAGAAATAGCATTGATCAAGTTCTTTTCCAACAAGACTCACAAAACCCAAGGATGCAGTTAACATCCTAGACATTAAGTCCCATACCCAAATAGTCACGTACATGTTATCACACAAGCACATAACACCACATCTAAGTCTCTAACCAAGCGAGACAAACCCATTGTGATCCTAATCACTTCCCACATACCCAAAGTATTCGAACCCGGTACGCTCTGATACCAAGTTGTAACACCCTCAAAATAATACATAAGACCCATTATTTAGACATGCATTGATATAAGAGAAATCATCCATTTCTATTCATCAGAGTAGTTCTTACAATATTACATGTTAACACAAAAAGCAAATGCCCTCGGCTTACAGCTTTCCAAGTCACACTGGTTAGACAAAAGAAGAGTACTAACTCTATACAAAAATAAGCCTTGGCTTGATATACATGTAATACAATCAAAATAAACAAAAGAGTCTTCAACTCTCGTCATCATCCAAGCTATGTCCTTGGAGGTGGCATACTACCTGTACCTGAAAATAATGTCCCAATAGGGTGAGCCAACGCCAGTAGAAATATGCTAAACACAGTATGATCAATAACTAAGACTTAGCAATTGATAAATGTTCACTTTTATAAATATAAACAACCCATTTCCATTTATGACCATTGTGTTCATATTTCATTTCATTTTCCATTTCTTATCAATTTCAAATTTACATCAACGGCTCAGAACCTGGCCAACCACTTATATGAGACAGTGACTCATATTCAACGTTTTCCATTTTACACAATAGATGAACATACTAGTTGTATCAACATCTCAACAGATAAGCATACAAGCTGTATCTACATTTCAACAGATAAGCATATTAGCTACATCAACACTTCCAAGGATAAGCATATGAACTATATCAACACTTCCATAGATAAGCATATAAGCTATATCAATACGTTAGCTGACAAGCATATGAGCTGTTTCAGTGGAGTCCATCCCCTATCTCCTCCCAAACAATATCCGGTTTAGAGGTCCATCCCCTATCTTTCCCTAAACCGTGGAGTACATCCCCTATCTCCTCCCACACACACAACGTATACACACATAGGTCATATACTCATCAATCAATACATAACGTTAATGTATTCTATCAACCATCATACTCTATGACACATCCAATTGATTAGTTTTAGTTTGCCTAATCATCATGCATTGTCTACAACAATCAAAACTACCCTCCACCGGTAGCCAAGCAATTATTTCTAAACAGATAATAAAAGCTCCAACAGATAAAATATCAATATTTTCATAAAGAGTGATTTAAATCTCCACATTCTACACATGATGAGCCAATTTCATTATTTCCAACTCAATTCCAATATCAACACATTTCCCAAATTAATTGTATCAATTAATTTATACAACAAATTAGGGTTTTACCCCTTTTCCATTATTACCCATGGTCATATATCAACAACCAACGACAATATCATTATTTTGAAACCCAAATTAAACATTTAGAATCAAAATAACAAAAACCTCTTTAACATTTTGAAACCCTAAGTCCCAAAATTTGCCCAACTTCGACACTTTATCAAAACAACCAAAAATCTATGTCAAAGACCATAAGAGTGAGTAGGAATACCTACCTCAAAGTTGACACCCAACGAAGAAGATGATGAAAACGAAAATGCTCCAAATACAAGTTTCCCGGATCAAAAGATAGCCCTCGACGATCACAACTTTTTTGTAAAGGCCAAAGGTGAGCAAACAACTCCTACTAGATCAATACTAGAGAGAAGGCAAGGTTCTAGAGAGAGAGAGACTCAACAATGGAGTTTTGGAAAAGTAAAAAGAGAGAAAAGGATGTGAAAAAGTGATTCAAAAACCCAGATCTCGGAGACTTAACCCAGTCGCCCGCTCGAGCGTCACTCACAGACTCCCGCTCGAGCGTCCAAACCACTGCTCGAGCGCCGGATACGCACTCCCAGTACTTTAGCAAAACCAGGTCCCGCTCGAGCGTTCAACTCCCGCTCGAGCGTCACACAAACTCCGCTCGAGCGTCCAACCGCCGCTCAAGCGTATAGACAGAGGAGATACTGGATGGTTGATTTTCTCGCTCGAGCGCCAAAACCCCCGCTCGAGCGGACAAGCTATAACAAAGGCCCCGCTCGAGCGTCAAAAGCTCCGCTTGAGCGGACAGGCAAAAATCTGGGCAACTACATTTGGTTCCTAAGCTCAACCAACCTGTTTCAAATCTGCCCAACACAACCCAAGACTCAAATACAAAGAGTAAAGGATGTAAACAAGATATACACAACAACCAACTCCACGGAACCTAAGTCCGGATACAACAATTAAAGAAAAAGGGAAACCGGGATCGCTATAATTTTGGTGTAACCATTTTCTCTTGTTTAATGGTCATTATTTTTTGGTGTAAGTTGTAAGGTCCTAGTGGCCTATAAATAGTTCTCTCATCTACTCTTTTCTAGACAAAACACACCAACTATTTTCTATACAAGAGAGATTACTACCAAAGAAGGGTGTTTTTATTGGTGGAGCTTTGGGTTCACCTTGTGCAGAGTTGGCCTGAACCATACGACAAGTGGTCGGACTGTTGTATCCTGGAGGGGACAAGTATACAGTTTTGTGTATCTGGCATTGGTTTGGGTATTCTATTGCTTGTGGCTTGATCTCCTTAAAGAAAACGAGATATCCGTGCTCAGCCTGATCTATTTGTATCTCATTTTCTTTGCATCATTTATCAATAAAATATATTTTTTCTGGTATTTTCACAACACCTCCTTTCCTTTCCTTCTTATCTTTCTTTTCTTCTTTCTTCCTTTCTCTTCTCTTTCTTTCTTTTTCTCTCTTTTTCGTTTCTTTCCAATATTTAATTATCATTATTATTATAATAGATATTTATATAGGGGCAATTTGAGAAGCTAGTTAAAAGTTAGCTTTTAGCTTTTAACCCATTTTGAGTCACATCACCTCTCACATTTTTTACACACAAAAGGACAAAAAAGTCAAAAAAAAAAAAAACAAAAAAGCCAACTTTTAACCAACTTCCTAAATCACCCCATAATAAGGCAAGAAGGTTTTTGAAAATGTATAAAATGTATCAGAAATACGTTTGATATTAATGGTATAGATCTTCCCAAACAAAAATAAACGGCTGAGATCAATTTTTTCCCGCCCAAATGATTTTTCTCTCTCCTCTTTCGTCTTTGCCCAAATCCTCCCTCTTTCACACACTCTTCTTGGGTTTCTCTCCTCTTAGAAGTTTCACTTGATTTTTTTTCCTTCCCCAGGGGTGACAAAAAAGGCTTTATTTTTCAGCAATTAGAATTTGGATTTGGGTTACAGTATTGTTCATGGGTTTTGGTTGATTCATCGATTGGATTCTTGAATTTAGATTTTTTTTTTCTTATGGGTTTTGAGGATTTTTATTGGCTTTTAAAGATTTTGGACCCTTTGTATTTTTGGTTCTTGCTTGAGTTTGGTGATGGGTTCTGATATGTTCTTTTTGAGATGGGTTTGAGAATTTTAGTGTTTTTTTATTAGAAAAAATTGCTGAAATTTTGGGAAACTTCTCCCTGAATGAAGATGTAAAGGAAGTTCAAAAATATCATCAAAGAACCCACTCAAACCCCATAACATTCTCAATTAAAATATTCAAAGTGACCAATTCAATCAAAAAAGAAAAGTTAAAACCCATTAACAATGTCAACCATATCTCCCCAAAAAAAAAAAAAAAAAGGTTCCAAAATTAGAAAATTCATCCAATGATCAAATCTAAATCTAAATAAAAACCCTCAAAACCCATATGGAAAAATTCAAATTCGAGAACCCAATCAATTAATCAACCAAAATCCATGAACAGTACTGTAACCCATATGAAAAATAATTCAAATTTTAAACAATTTAAAATAAACAATCAACCAATGGGACTAAACTGATATAATATTTGTTGTTGAATTGCCAAGTGAAAAGTTTGCTTTTTGAATTTAATAACATAATGCAATGAAAATCTTCTTTCCATACCAAAGAAATAAGGGTAAATTTACGTTGACACCCCTTGAGGTTTGGTCCAATTACAATCCACCCACTTGACGTTTTGAAAATTACATTTCCACCCCTTGGTTAATAGTTCATTTCACAAATCCCCCTACTTATAAAAAGGTAACAACTCCTAGTAGAAAAACAGAGGAAATTACATTTTAAAAAAAGAGTAAAGGAAATGGGAAAAAAAGAGAAAGTAAAGCAAAGCAAAAAAAGATAGAGTGCATGAGTTCAATGTCTTCATTCCATCTAAATAATTATAATGACAGGGGGGGTTAGTGTAGTTTTCCAAACGTCAGGGGGTGATATGTATTAAACCCAAACCTCAAGGGGTGTAAGTGTAATTTACCCAAGAAAGAATATAACCTTAAGAACACTTCTTTCTTAAATTTTCCCTCTAACCTTATGTGATCAATTAAGGGAAGTTCCAAAAAGAAAGAGTTGAAAAAAATAAAACCCAAAGAAAATATTGATTGATTTTTGTAAATTAATGTTTTTATCAGTCATTGATTTGTATCTGTGTTGACAACGTGTTATGTTTAGTTGATAGTGTTTGCATTGGGTAACCTATTATTATTATGCAACAATGTGTGTTTAGTTTAAATTGGGTGGTATATGAAAAACCTTTTATTAGTGTGACAATGCATGTATTTGTTTTGAATTGGGTAGTCGCTTTTAATTATCATATTGGCTCGTTTATGTATTTTACAGGTGGATGAAGACTAGAAGCGAATGGTAAATCGGCTCCCGTTTTACAGGTCTACATTTTTTTTAGCTCAAGTTTTCTTATCTGTCTAATGATTTTGTATTTATTGTTGTGGAAGTTAAAATATTGCTAGAGATGTGTAAACTAAACGTGCACTTCTTTGATGATGAGTGTTGAAAGAGTGGCAATCTCAAGTGAGTAACAATTTGTGCATACTTCGTTCAATTTATTTGAAAAGTTATGATAATGTTAGGTGGCACATTTCTCTTTGATCTTTATCCTAAATAGCATCCAAAGTAATAAACTCACATGAATTTTATAAAATTTTATGTTCCACAGTTATCTTAGAAGTATAAATGGATTTTAATGTGTACTTTGGTGTCGTTTTTTTAATATTTTTGAAGGGTGACACTTTTGCCAAGTAAATTTTAAATTTTCTACTTTTTTCCACGGTATGAACTATGAAAATATGTCATGTTCCTAAATACTCCTATTTAGACTATATGTTCCTAAAAAATTTTTTGAAATATGTCATGTTCTTAAAGTAATTTTGCTTTTAATCTTCTTCCTTATTCATGCTAAATTACTATACCACTGTTGGTTTGGATATGAATCCATAGTAATTGGATGAGATGAAGAAGCTTTTGAAAGAGTCCGGGGTTATTCACTAATAGAAGGAAACAAACCAATGGCACCCTGAACTCTTCAATCAAGGTAATCTCTACAAACTTCCATGTCATATGATTTTTTTTTTTTTTTATAGAGAAATGATTCAACCATTTGAACGGTTTATATGAGAGTGCCTTTCGACTTTTTCATATATTGTTACTAAAACAACTATTGGACCACTTTAAAGTCATTTTACTTTAGTTATTTTTTAATGCAACAATTTCAAATTTAAAGTTGTCGCAGTTGATGTAATTAATGACTTTCAAATTAATCATCTATGTAATTACTCTTATTTAAAGTACTCTTTCATTTACATAATTAGTTCAGTCACATTGGGGTATTATATGAATTATATGAATGCAATGATTTTGTAAATTCAACCATTTAAGCAATTTCAACGAATAGGCTCTTAACAGAATTATAGAATTCATGAGTTAATTTGTTTTACAACTTTAAAAGCTGAGTTCGAGTTTTTATTTACTAAGATTTCAAATTCATGTTCAAGTGCATAGCTTCTTAGTGTTAATGATTAGGATTTGAATTTTTTCAGTTAATTGATTTTGAAATTAATGACTTAATTGGTTAAAATTTGTAGTATCATACTGTTCAAGTTTTCATTAATCTCATTAGCAAAAGTTTTCTTATTTTTTTAGAATTCTCTGATTGCTTGTTGGGAATTTCATTGCTCTAGATTAGTTTAATTGAGTCATTTAGAATCTTCCAAATTTTAAGCAATTTGTTAAGCTTTATATATTCCAAACCTTCTATCTTTACAGCTTCGTCTTAAATATTCTGATTTTCGTCTAGACACTTCTATTAAATGATTTGGTAATTGTTTTGGAATGTAGGAAAGCTTAGGCATCATTAGTTTTACAGTCATTTTTGTCACAATTGATTTCTGTCCTTTCGTTGATGAAGAAACTTATCTTGATTTGTCATTTTCAAGTGTATGAAACTATGCATTTCGTTTTCAAGTGTAAGTCTAAAACTTTGTCATGTATATATGTGAAAGTAATTTGTGAATATACTAATACACTTTCTAAATATTTGTTTTGATAGCTAAAAGAAGATTCTTTACCCATAAAGCGTCTTTTGATTATGTGTAGTAGTGTAACCACATGCATTGTACGTCAATAAATTTATATTGGTGCAAAGCTAGGGAGTTCGAGGGTAGAATTTACACTATTTTTGGTTTTATCGTTGACAAACTTTGAAAATGATTGACGTTGTATAAAGTCAAAGATTATTTAGAGGCAGATTGACGTTGTGTAAACTTATATAGATTTGGTTTGGTTTGGTTTGAGAGGTAGACGCTTGGAGGTGTTTGCTATTTAGATTTTGATCAAGAATACCATTTTTGTATTGGCATGGGGTACACCAAAGGGAGAACACCATTTTATTGTTCCTCTTATTTTGAAGTTGTGTCTATAATAAAGGGGATCATCTTCCTCAGATGTGTGCTATCTATTCATTTTTTTTTTTTTTTTTTTTTTTGTGTCATGGGGAACAGAATTTTAGGTATACTTGATTCTCAATGTTCCTAGCTTAAGAGAGAATGATAAATGAAAATTATTCAAAAAACATTATTTACACCGTGCCTTTAGGCACAGGAATACACTAGCAATAAAATATAATAGGCCCATATGTTGACTGAAAGTTTTTTCGTAATTACGCAAACATTCTTGGTCAATTATGCAACATGTTTTTTTGTAATTACGCAAACATTCTTGGTCAATTATGAAATATAAATATTTTATTTTTTAACAAATCACCTATAAAGTTTGTTTAAAATAAGTATTGACCTTATAATACTAGAAATTACAACTACCGTTTGTTATAAATTTCATTTAACACAGTACTTAGAGGAGAAAAAAAAAAAACCAATTCTCCTATGTAATAATAAATTATCAAAATTGTTTATTCAAAATTATTTCTCATATCATTAAAAACTATTAATTGACTTAATGATTTATTTATTAACAAAATGGTTAATTGAAAAATATTTTTCATATCATTACAAATTATTAATTTACTTAATGATTTACTTATTAATAAAATTGGTCATTCGTTATGCTAGTATGATTTATGTATTAATAAAATTAGTTATTTGTAGATATATGTATTTTCTTTTACTTCTTTATTAGTTCAATGAATTATCTTAGTAGTTTTTTTCAAATGGGATAATTATCTTAGTATTTATTTTATATTTATCTGTTGAGAAAAGCTACACACCATAATTTTTTTTTTAATAAATTCAGAAGAAATGTTAAAAATTCATAAATTCACTCAAAATAATGTGGTAATAAAATTGGAGTCTACATCATTGATTGTATAACAAATCGAAAAATGATACATACCATACTACATAATTCTATCATAGATCTAATGATTTATTATATTCAATTTCATAGAACAATATTTTAATTTTTAAAAATTTATTAAAATACAAAACTTAAATATATTGTAATAATAGCTCGTGCCTTGCATGAGCCTTCTTAAACTAGTACATATATATTGTTTGAGGGAAGGCTTGGTCCAAACAACATTACATTATCATTTTTCATTTTTGTTTTGATAAAACACAATAACTCTTAATTTAAATGAAATTATATTTTATTACACACAATTATAAAATTAAATATTTAGAAGTATTATAATTTTTCTTCTTTTTAAAATTTCATCCTCAAAATTAATTTATAAAATTGTCTTTTCATTTCCGCTACGCACTCTGATAGAATTATTTCTTACTAACAGAATGAAAGGTTTAAGACTGCACAGTTCTTATTTGTACAAAATAATTTTTAATTATAAACTCTACTGTTAATTTCTTTATTGATTCAACTTTTTGAACAATTTGATTAACAGTAACAAAATGCCTCTACAATTTTTCTTTATATTTGGCAAAGTAGTGATTGAAGAGGAGATAATAAACAAATTTTTTAAAAACAACTTTTTTAAAAATAAAAAAAAACCAATCCCAGACACACAAATTTATAACATAATAATAAATAAGAGTGGCGCATTACAATCTTCTTTTATTTATTTATTTATTCATTATGGCCGACACGGCGACATTTTTTTTTTCTATATCACAATACATAAGCCTATTCCACTACTTAATTGTGTATGTGTCCATGTTTCAATGTTTTTTTTTAATTTTTAAAAATATATATATTTTTTATTTTATTTTGTCATGATCCAAACTCAGTGCTCAGAGATTCAACGTCGTAAAAAAATAAAAATTGAAATTGTAATAAATTAACAATGTAACAGAGTAAAATAAAAGTACCTAAAAGTTTTACTTAATTAAAATAAAAACATATACATTGAGCAATTGATGGGCAACCTATGTGAATATAAACATATACTTTATTTAAAATGTATATATTATAATAATTTGAGTTTAAAATCTGTATAGAGTGCAGGGTAGGGCTGAGCAAGGAATCCGTGAAATCCGTAATCCGATCCAGTCCAGTTCAATCCAGTAGGTTTGGATTAGTTTTTTGAATCCGTGGTTCGGTTCCGGATTGAAAAATTAAAAATCCGTAGTTCACGGATTGGTTCTGGATTGAACCCCACGGTTCCGGATTGGAACCGATCCGGACCGTATACAAAAGTCTATATTTTTATTATGTACCCTCCTGCATAGTATCTTCTCTTATTTTATATAAAACTTAAATCCAAACCTAAACTTGCATAGTATCTTCTTTTATTACTTTTGTTTTTAGCTAGTTTTTAGTGTTATTTGTAATGGTCTAAATACTTATAGTGGAACTAGTTTTCTTATGTTTGTTTAAATTCTACAACAGTTTGTCGCTATTACAAAAAGTCATGTTGCTATTATGAAACTAATATGGTGTTATATTTATATTTTTATGAAATTAAAGTGTTATATATATATATATATATATATTTGTTATTTAATTATGTAAATCCGTGGTCCTAAACCGATCCAATCCGTGTTTAAATGGATTGATTCGGATTGGTTCCACGATTTAAACGGATTGGATTGGTTTCAATTTTTCATGATCCGTAGATAATGGATTGGTCCTGGTTTTACTCCAATCCGGTCCAATCCGGACCATGCTCACCCCTAGCAGGGGGGAGAGTTTAAAATAATTTCACCGTACAAACCATGTGACAGAAAAACTAAGAGAGAGAGGTGTGTAGGAGAGCGGTTGGGGAGAGTGGGTCTCGTTTGAGAATAGGTTAATTTAATAATTTTTTAGTTATTTGGTTAAAATATAAGTTAAAAAAATTAGTATGTTGGGGATAATGTTTTGATTTTTTACGAAAAGATATGTAAAAAATAGAGAAAAAAGAGAATCTTTGACTTTTTGATATGAGTTGTTGACTTTTTGACTAATTTAATAACTTTTTAACTAAAAAGAAAGGTTGCCAAACAAGACCTAAGTTGTATATATTATCATAATTTCACCGTGTTACACGGTATACACTAGAGAGAGGAGTGGGGAGAGTGAGAAAAATAATAAGAAAATAATAATAATAATAATAATAAAAACAGTGGTGATACATACCACTAAAAAGGGAGCACTAAGTCAGCTCTAATGAGCTGGCAGTGCAAAAAATAAAAAAAAAACAAAAAAAAAAAAAACAAAGAGCAAAACATCAAATCAATTAGAGTTACAATGTTTTTAGAGCTATTAGAGCTCATTGTTTTAGTGGTCTTAAACAATTTTCTAATAAAAACGAGTTAATTGGGCAACAACAATGATTTAGACCACTAAAAAATGCATCACTAATAGCACTAATGCATTGGGAATGGTAAAAAAAAAAGAAAAAAAAAAAGAAATAAGGCATAGAAAGTGGGCGGGGCCCACTGCCACATCATTAGTGCTGCTTCTAGTGCTCAATTTCTAGTGCTCCCAAGCATTTTTCATTGGGCAATTGATGGGCAATGCACGTGGGTTCTGTCCCAAGCCGACCGCTCAGCACAAGATCCTACAAAAATATATATATATTTTTTATTTTTTGGCGACACATATATCTATGTGTGCATGAATATTCAAACCAAATCATAAAATCTATTTATATTTTGGCTTTAATTTTATTTTATTTTATTCTATTTTTTTTATAACAAAGTAGATAAATTATATTTTATTCCATAACAAAAATAATTTTTTTCATATTTTTTAAATAATTTTATCAAAAAATGTTACAAATTTTATAAGTTTTAACATAATATATAAATTATATCTATATTTTGATCTCAATAGTATTTATACCGTACCTTTATTTTATGTGTGTGGGGTTGGGTGCAAAGTGTGTTTTGTTGTTTGCCGTCTCACTCTCTTGGGCGCAAAATGTATTATTTACTATACAATTTTATTTTAAATTTGTAAATATTATTTTTCAAATTTTTAAGTGTAGATTTTATAACATAACTCTAAATTTTTATAATTTTTACGTGTATTCAGATGGAATAGATCTGAAAAATAGAAAATATTTATTAAAATATTTAAAAAGTTTACTAAAAATAATAACATACAAATTGAAAATTTAAAAATTATTTTTTAAAACTCTAAAACTAAATAAGTTTTGAATTTCAAATTTGTAAAAATTATTTTTAAAATATACAACTAAATTCTAATTATAAAATTCATTTGAAAATCCAAATCAAACGGATCATCTATTTATATTTTGACCACAATTTTATATTATTCTATTTTTTTTTATAAAAAATTAGATAAATTACATTTTAAACCATGACAAAAATAATATTTCTTTATATTTTTTAATATTTTTATCAAAAAATGTTATAGACTTCATGAATTTTAACATGATACATATAAATTACAATTATATTTTTATCACAACAGTATTTATACCGTGCTTTTAGGCACCGACATACACTAGTATGTATATATTGTTTGATTGAGGAGAGGCTTGGTCCAAACAACATTACATTATCATTTTTTGATTTTTTGATTTTTTTTGGTAAAACATAATAACTCTTAATTTAAATTAAATTACATTTTATTACATATAATTATAAAATTAAATATTTTGAAGTGTTGCCAGCATATTTGATCTTAAATTTTATAATTTGTGTTAATTAAAGACAATCAACAACGGCGAATAAAATTTTAGATGGAAAATGATTGTGATAATTTCTGAAGGACAAAGTTAACAATTTATAGTCTATATTTTTTGCGATTCTAATTTTTCTTTGCACCTAATTGTACGATATCACACCGTCTATCTCCAGAAAGAAAATTTGAGTACTAGGTTATATAATTTAAGTTATTCAAATTTTAATATTATGATTTTGTTTATCAATTCAAATTTTATTGTACGACAGTCTCCAACTCAACAACATGAATTAAAATTAAAAAATTTTAAAATTAATGTTCCGTTTATTTGGATAAAAATATATTTTCTAGTGATTTTTTTTTTTATATTTGGTGGTGGTGGTGGTGGTGGGGACAAAGGTGGAATGGAAGTGTGGGGTAGTGGCGGTGGTGATGGCAATAGGGATGGTGGTCAGGGTGAGGTAGGGTGGTGGTGGAGGGTGGTGGTGGTGATAGTGGTATTATGTAATATTATTGATAAAATTTTAGATGGAAAAGTATTTTTTGCCATTTAAAAGTAGAAAATATATTGTGTTCAAATACGTTTATTTTTTGTTAACCATTAAAAATATAAAAAAAAATAATATACAAGTACACTTTTTAGATCCACTTTCTAGACCCAATAATTGATTGATATCAATCATCTTCTAACATATCACTAAATTTAGAAAATAAATCTAACTTTTAAACATAAATAACAATGCTCTAAAAATACTTTGTCAATTTTCGTTTTCAATTATATCAACGTTAAAAAATATTTTTTGTTAAGTTTTTCGTTCCCATATTCCCTTTTGTCTTTTCCTTTAGCAAGAAGGGTCATGTGAGTTACGAAACACATTCATGTGGAAGAAAAAGGAGATTTCAAATTATGCACAGCTTTTTCTCATCATTCAATCCGAGTAATTATAATTTAAGTTATTCTGTTCAAATGATAGCATAATTAAAAAAATAATTATAATCAAACATATAATTAAATAATTCTTTAATCATTATTATAACTAATAACATAATAAATCATAATCAAGTCCTAATCAAGACATAAAAATCGTAACAAAAAATTACATACAATATATATTTGGCATAAACTTTTTAGGTTAAAATAGTCGTAAAAATACAAAATAAATTAAGGTCTTATTTGGCAAGTGATGATTTTAGTTAAAAAGTTGTTAAAAAAATTAAAAAGTCAACAACCTATGCGAAAAAGTAAAAAATTCTCTTTTCTCTCTACTTTTTGTACATCTTTTCGTAAAAAATTAAAATGTTATCCCAAACATACTAGTTTTTTTTTACATCTTATTTTATTCAAAAAGTCTAAAAGTTACTAAAAAAGTCTATTCCCAAACGAAGCCAAATGTCATATTCAAAATATAATCATTTTATTTTTCTCTTATAAAAGTTAAAAAATAAAAAATTCATCTCAAATAAAATTTTTAATCCTAAATTAAAATAACTAAAAAATTAAAAAACTAATCCACATAAGGCTGAATTTCCAATTAAGTTGTGATGTTACTTGAATTTTGATTGGTACCGACTGGGGCCAGTAACATCCCCCACTCTTGTCCTTTTTTATTTTTTATTTGGTCAGCATTACAAATCCCCAAATTTCAAACTCACTACTTACCTTTAATCACAAACTCAGTTCAGAGTTCAGACCACCATTATTATTTTCTCATCTTCCTCCTCCCTTTTCAAACCCAACCAACTAAAGGCTACTCCTCTGCAACAAAACACATTTTTTTTTAAAAAAAAAATGGCTGAGAGTGCAGTGTTCCATCTACTAGCCAACTTCGCACCCTTCCTCCAACAAGAGGCCCATTTGTTGACTGGAGTTCGAGATGAGATCCAATTATTAGGCCATAATAAATTATTAGGCCATATTTTTTTAAAAAACGAACTCCTAAAGAAAGCCATGGCATAGCTGGCCCTATTATTAGGCCATAATAATAGGTCGTATTATGATTATTTAAATTATTTATCATTTAAGTTTCTATGTATAAATCATCAATTTAAAAATAAATTAATTTGATAATTATAATGAGGTGATTTTATTATAGTTACTTTAAAGACAAAGTATTATGGCCTAATAATTAGATGACAACATACTTGTTATCTAATTTTTTTAAAAACAAAGGTAAAAAGTATTATGATTATTAAATTTAATTTTTTAAATAAATAATTTATACACGAAAACTGACAAAACAAAAAATTATCTCCAGAGTATGACACATGATGACTCCATGGGCTTCTAATTAGAGATGATAATTTTTTCCCTTCTTGTTCCTTGAATTTTTCCCTGATGAGAAAGTGGGGGCAGGGATAGGTTTAACCTTACCCAGATTAAAATACTAAAATATTGTACTTAACATTTATTTTTATTTTTATTTTTTTATCTTCTTATATTTTAAATTTTATTATCTTTAATTTTTATTAATATATTTATTTTTAAAGCTACAAAATTAACTTGCTTCCACTCCACCCTGCCCTCAATAGGTATAGGGAGCGAGAGATTACATACATGATCCATTGTCATCCTATGTACAATTAGCCAAATCCTTGTTTGTCTTGCTAAAACGTACGTGTGGGGACACATCGGACTTTCGGGGCTCTAAAACCAGGGGCTTTCACACTTTGAATTTGAGCAGTCATATATCTAGCATTCACACTTTGTGCCTAAATACACAAATGTGTTGGTATATAAATATAATCATCATAATCTTATTTGGTGTAATTGAGTTTTCAAAATATGTTACTATTTTCTTTTTTAAATAAAAATTAATTTGACAAAAATCAAGATCAAATTTTTTTTTTGAAAAAAAAAGAAAGAGAAAACCATTAAACAATGAGTATTTTTTTAATATTTTTATTTTACCAAAAGTTTTAATTTTTGTTGAAACAAAAGAAAGTGAATTGAAATAACTCAACCAACCAAACAAGGTACATCGTTAGAGGTTTTCAAAATTTTGTTTTTTATTTTTTTTTCAAAAAAACTAAAAGTTAATTAAAAGATTTTTTAATGTTTACTTTCATCACAACTAGTTTGGATATTTTCACAAATATTGACATCTCATCTATATTATCTTTGCAGGCGTCAATTTTTAAACAAATTATCTTGATGCATGTGACGTAAAATAAATTTACTTAAATCAAGTTGCATAATTTATCTACGGTGATGATAGGTAGCTCGAATTCGAGGCTCGACACCAAAACGACGTCGTTTTGGTGTCGAGTTTTGTTTTTTTTTTTTCGTCTGTGTTGCAGAACGAAGAAGATGGTGATGGGGGGGGAGGGGAGGGGGGGGGGAGGGGGCCCTAATAACAGGGGAGGAGGAGGCGGAGGCAGAGGGCGAGACGATCTGGCGGAGGGAGGACGGCGGTGACGATCTTGAGCTGGGCGAGGACGGCCGGAGGCGAGGCCACGACGATCGACGGTCTGAAGCTCCTCCCTCCCTGCGACGATCGGCGACGGTCTGCGGCGAGCTCCTCCCTCCCTTCTTCCTCTCCCTCCCTTCTCTTCTCTTCTCTCCCTCCCTTCCTCTTTCCATTTTCAAGCCATTTCAAGCCTGGTAGCTTCGAGCTACCAGGCATTTCCGATTTATCTATTATTATGCTAACCATGTTAGGCCTGTTGTGTCCAAATTATTATGATTATAATAAATAAGTCAGATAACAAGTTTAATAATTTAATGAATCGTGTTAATAGGACATAAATCTGCGATCACACAACACATATACAATTTCATTTCAAAACTGTCGGTGCGAAGACCCACGGGTGGCGATCACTTTTTTTTCTTTTTTTTTTTAGTCCTCTAAAACGTGTGGGCACATCTTGTACTTATGGTACCAAGACCCACAAAGCAATTATTCTAGTGGAGACCATTTCACAATTACGCATCCAAAAAAGTACATGGTACATAAATATGACTCATAATTATAATGGGATATTTTGGTAATATATTAAAAAAGTGAAAAAGTAAATTTTTAATTTATTTTGAGTTACGTCACTTCTCATATGTAATAGTGAAAAAAATTTTAAAAATTAAAAAGTCACCGTTTAACCATCTTCTCAAAACACTCTAATATTATTCATCATAATTAAGTTTGCGCCTTCCGTCGGCTTTGTTCAATAGTAACAAATCTTAGATTTTATAATTTGTGCTAATTAAAAACAATAAAAAATTGTGAATAAAGGAACAATTTGAGAAGCTAGTTAAAAGGTAATTTTTAATTTTTAACTCATTTTTTATTATATTACCTCTCATATTTTTTACATATAAAAAGACAAAAAAATTAAAAAAAAGTCAAAAAATTAGTTTTTAGCCAACTTTCAAATCACTCCAAAGTTTTATATAAAAAATTATTGTGATAATTTCTAAAAGACAAAATTAACAATTCATAGTCTATTTTTTGAAGTCCTAATTTTTCTCGGCACCCAATTGTACCATATCACACCGTCTATCTTTAGAAAGAAAATTTGAGTATTAAGTTGTATAATTTAAGTTATTCAAATTTTAAAATTATCATTTTGTTATCAATTTAAATTTTACTGTACAACAGTCTCCAACTCAACCACATGAAAAAAATAAATAAAATTAGAAATTAATGTTCCGTTTATTAAGATGAAAAATATTTTTCTATGTTTGGCGGTGGTGGTGAGGACAAAGATAGAATGGAAGTGTGGAATGGTGGCGACAGTGATGGCGATAGAGATGGTGGCCATGGTGATGGTAGGGTGATGGTGGAGGTGATAGTGATAATGGTAATATGGTGTATTGATAAAGTTTTAGATTGAAAAGTATTTTTCATCTTTTAAAAATAGAAAATATGTTTTGTCCAAATATGTTTATTTTTGTTGATCGTTAAAAATATAAAAAATAATATATAAATTTACTTTTTAAATCTAGTGATACGTTAAAAAAATAATCTGCTTGATGCATCAAGTGAACCAAATTTTTTAACATAAATAACAATATTCAAAAAATATTTTTTATCAATTTTTATTTTCTATTATATGAAACCTCAAAAAATATTTTTCGGTGTTCCCTTCCCTTTTGTCTTTTCCTTAAGCAAGATGGGTCCATGTGAGTCACGAAACACTTTCACGTGGAAGAAAAAGGAGATTTCAAATTATGTACAACTTTGCTCATCATTCAATCCGCATAACGCGTACTCACATCATTGAAAATTGAGCATTACAAGTCCCCAATTTTCAAACAGTAATGTTTGGTATCATAAAATTTTTTTTATGAAAATGATTATGAAAGATTTATGACCTTTAGATTACACTTAAAATAAAGTACTACACACTAATCAGAGTAATCTAAAAATCACAAATCTTTCATAATCATTTTCATGATTCTTAACATTTCTCATTTTCAAACACACACTCACCTTTAATCATAAACTCAGTTCAGAGTTCAGACCACCTTATTATTTTCTTATCTTCCTCCTCCCTTCAAACCCAACCAACTAGTGCTACTTCTCTGCAACAGAACACATTTAAGAAAAAAATGGCTGAGAGTGCAGTGTTCCATCTACTAGCCAACTTCGCACCCTTCCTCCAACAAGAGGCCAATTTGTTGACCGGAGTTCGAGATGAGATCCAATACATCAGAGATGAATTCGATCGCATGACTGCTTTCCTCAGAGTTGCCGATGCTATGGAAGAGAACAACCCCGAACTCAAAGTATGGGTCAAGCAAGTCCGAGAAGCTGCGTACGACATTGGAGACGTTCTCGAGTTGTACATGCTTCGCCTCGGACATCGTCATGGCGCTGGATTTCGCGGTTTTCTTGGTAAGGTTTCTTGCTTTATTAAGACTTTAAAAGCTCGTCACCAAATTGCTTCTGAAGTTCAAAGAATGAAGTCCAGAGTCATCGATATTTCGAAGGGACATCAGAGGTACCATGATAGATATGGTACGTTAGAGCAAGGCTCAAGCTCAAGGTCCACTGGTCTTAACACAGCATGCCATGATTATCGTGGCGATGCCCTTCTACTCCATGAATCTGAGCTTGTGGGCATCGACAAGCCCAAATCGCAACTAATTAGGTGGTTGGTGCATGAAGACCCCAGACTCAAGGTGTTTTCCGTATCAGGAATGGGCGGATTGGGCAAAACAACACTGGTTAAAAAGGCCTTTGATGATGCAGTTGTGAAGAATCATTTCCAAAGCCATGTTTGGATCACTGTTTCTGAATCCTTCAAGATTGAGGTGCTCCTAAAAGACATCATCAAAAAACTTTTTGAAGAAATCGAGCAACCACTTCCACAAGGGATGGACAACATGGATACGAACAGCTTGAAAGCGATAATTAATGCTTTCCTACAACAAAATAGGTATGTGCTTGTTTTCGATGATGTATGGGATATTCATGCCTGGCAATCTTTTAGACATGTGTTTCCCATTGGCAATTGTGGGAGTCGAGTAATGCTGACAACCAGAAATGCAGATTTAGCCTCTTCGGCTAGTAAAGAATATCATGGGATTGTCTATAATCTTCAGCCCTTGACTCTCAAAGAGTCCTGGACATTGTTTTGCAGGAAAACATTTATGGAGAATTCTTGCCCTTCACATTTGGAAGGACTTTCAAAAGCCATCTTGAATAGATGCCAGGGATTGCCGCTTGCAATTGTGGCAATTAGTGGTCTTTTATCAACAAAGGATAAGAGCAGTGTGGATGAGTGGGATAAGATCTACCGCAGCCTTGGTGCAGAACTAGAAGGAAATGACAAACTCCTAAGCATGAAGAAAATATTGTCCCTCAGTTACATTGATTTACCTTATTATCTGAAGTTCTGCTTTCTATATCTGAGTGTTTTTCCGGAGGATTGTTTGATTGACCATTGGAGATTGATTCGGTTATGGGTGGCAGAAGGATTTGTAGAATCGAAAGCAGGAATGACGATAGAAGAAGTTGCCGAGGGCTACCTGAATGAGCTAATCAATAGAAGCTTGGTTCAAGTGGCAAAGATGAGAGATGATAGAAAGGTCGAAACGTATCGCATCCATGACCTTTGGCGTGAAATTATTGTTTCGAAGTCGGGAGAACAAAACATTGTGACACTAGCTGGTGAACAAAGCAGAGCGTGGCCCGAAAAGGTGCGGCGCCTATCAATCAACAATCATTGGGAATATACACAACAAAGCAAGCGTTTCACTCGACTTCGTTCTTTGCTTATGTTCAATGCAACAGATTCACTGTCCAAGTTGTCCTTTCTAGCATCGTCAAATGATGGTCTACGGCTGCTAACCGTGCTAGACTTGAGAGGTGCCTTGTTGGACACATTCCCAAATGAAGTTTTGAAATTATTTCAGCTCAGGTATTTAAGTTTGAGGGGAACCAAGGTAAAAATAATACCGAAGGCGATTGGAAAGCTCCAAAACCTGGAAACATTGGACCTTAAACAAACGTATGTCACTGAGTTGCCTGATGATATCCTGAAGCTCCAACGACTTCGCCATATCTTGTTGTATCACTACATAATAGATGGTGGTCCTTCATGTCCTTTTGAAACCCAATGGGGATTCAAAGCCCCAACGGAAATAGGACGCTTGTCATCCTTACAGAAACTTTGTTCTATTGAAGCAAACCATGATAATGGGACCATTTTGCTTGGAGAGGTAGGGAAGTTGACTCAACTGAGGAAATTACAGATTGAAAGCCTGAGAAATGAAGATGGGAGGGTGTTATGCTCGTCCCTTGAGAAGCTTAGTAACCTTCGCTCATTGATTGTTCGTGCAACAGAAGAAGACGATATCATTGATCTAGATTCTCTTTCTTCACCACCTCAACTTCTTCGAAAGCTCTACCTAGAAGGAAGTTTACATAAGGTACCACATTGGATACCTTCATTGCACAGCTTGGTAAAAGTAGTTTTACGATGGAGTAAGTTAAGGGATGTTGATCCGCTGGAATCCCTTCAAGATTTGCCCAATTTGGTTTTCCTTGAATTTCATCAGGCATATGAAGGGGCAGAATTGTGTTTCAAGGCTGGTGGATTTCAAAGACTTGCGATGTTATGCCTTATTGCATTAAAGGGATTGAGATGGGTGAAAGTGGAGGCTAGCTCGATGCCTCATCTTAAAAGGTTAGCTATCTTTGAATGTAAGTTGGTAGAGGAGTTACCCTATGGCATTGAACATTTAACCAACCTTAAATTTCTTGAATTGAGGAATATGTCTGATGGATTGATTTCGAGTCTGAGAGACTTCAAGCGTGGGAATAATTGGAAAAGTGCACACATTCCAATAGTTTGGATTGCGGACTCAAAATTTGGCTATTGGAAAGGAAATTATCTATAGTTAGAATGTTTATTATGTATTTATTTATTTTCATGTGCTCTTGGTACTTGATTTGTTGTATTTATATTGGGATCAAATTTTTCTCTAATTTTTTTTTTTTTTAGTAGTCCGGGAACCTATTATTTGACCTCCTAATTTTGATTCTAGAGAGTTGGGAACTTCACAAAATTTTTAATTGGGATTGTAAATCTTAGGATTCGTTTGGTGAGTTTTTTTTTTTAATTTTTAAAAATGTTCTTTAGCTTTAGATTTTTTGAAATTGAAATAAAAAACACATTTGTTAATTGTCTTCACTTTTTAAAAAAACACATTTGCTAACTTCACAAATTTTTGAATGGTGAGATAATTATTTAATTTATTTTTCTTTAGCTTTAGATTTTTTGAAATCGGAATAAAAAACAAGTTTGCTAATTGTTTTCACTTTCAAAAAAATCTGGCTACAATTCTTAAAATTTCTAAAAATAAGAAAATTGTGATTTTACGTATTTTCAAAATAAGTTTCATTCTTTCCTACCATCCTCACCCTTTCATCTTCACTCTGGGAATCACATTCGACCACTCCCCCTTTTTGGTAACTTATATACTTGTTTCATTTTGAAAAATGATATACAAACCTATTTTATAAACTCACTTTCTAAACCCGGTGATGTATAATATAAAAGAAATGAATGGTAGATGATTAGAGAAAATATTAGAAAGAGGGTTGACTTAAATATTCTAAAGTAATTACAAATACACCTCATAAAATTTACTTAAAATATAGATTGTTCCTTGTAATTTTGAAAATTACAAATATCTTATTATCAAATTTTTTTATTTAACATAATTAACAGAAAGATGAAAATTTTAATTATTCTCCTATATAACAATAAAATTATTTGAATTATTAATTGAAATATATTTACAACATCATTAAAAATAATTAATTAATTTGATCATTTATTAATAAAATGACTTATTAGTTATGTAATTAGAAACTTAAAGAGGCGAGTGTAATTTTTAGAATCATAAAGGGTAATATATATTTTAAGCAAATTTTAAGAGGTGTATTTATAATTTATCAATATTTTAATAGAGTGTCACATCATTAGGCTTGAAAAACAGGTCTAACTTTTTTATTGAAGTAGACTACTCTTTGATTTTTTATGTTCTTGAGAACATCTATACTAAATATGCTATTTATTGTAGTTTTTACAAAAAATAAAATAAAATAAAAAGAATAAAAAATAAACATATTTTATGTTCTTTGTACATAGGGGAAAAAAAAGAATAACCACAAGTTCATAAACACTACTTCAAATATTGGGTTTCTAATCATTTTAATTTAAATTGGCGCAAGTTTTTCAAATCTCAAAATGAATATTCTTAGGATTATCACTTCTTGAATTTTTTGGGGCTGCAAAAAGCATTAGGAGACTAATTTTCAAACTTTATATACCTCAAACGAATGAGAATAATATTTGCAATTAGTTAAAATTTTTAATTCATGACCATATGATTCAAAGTTCAAACTCAATATATGTAGTATTTAGAGTCAGAAGAATGATGATTTGGATAAGAGTGTAGGCATGAAGGCAAGTTTCCTATGTTTAGAGCCCTTTAGTTGATTTTCTACTTTGTCGACATTACGTGGTTGACACTACAGGAGTTTATTCTACCCAATTGACTGAGTAACATGATGCGATAGAATGACCAGCAGAAGGAAAAGCACCTCAATATCAACCGTGGAACCGGTTTACAGAACTACGGAAATCAATCCTAATTGCTCATCAAACTATATAGATTAGATCTAACTTGATAGTTTTTGTAGGATGCCTTACAAAATTTATTGATCGTTGAAAAAGAATAGCAATTCCATCAACTAATGTTTTGGAATCTTTCAAGTCTTTGCATCAGAAAAATTGTATACAAAAAAATAAATCATATAACCACCTAGTATTATACAAAGCTGTATAAAAACTCCGAAACAGGATAAACAAATCAGAAGACTTTTTAGCAACCCTTAGGCCTAGAGTATTTTGGGGGAAGAGATGGGCATATTTCATTCATATGCGTGTATGGATCCATCGTATTGTATCCGGGTAGTTCCATTCGATACTTCCCTCGAATTTGGCAGTAAGGGAGCTTCATGGTGTCTGCGCCATTGCACCACTTTGGCAGGTGGCTTGAATTGTTTTCAAAGAACTTGAGAGTGTAAGCATCTTTTATCTGCAGTTTGGACAAGACAAATTAACAAAGCAAAATAATATGTAAAATACCTGACCTGGGTTTCACATCCACACAACAAAAATTTCAGTTGAACATCCACATTTATCCATACAGTTCAAGTTTATTTTCATGATAGTAAAAATAAAGGGTAATTACATAAATAGTTCCTAAAGTATACCATTGATTTCATTTTGGTCTATAGTTTTTAATTTGTATTAATTACATTCCTAAACTTTACCCATTGATTTAATGTAGTCCCCTATCCTAACTATCGTCTAAAAAAATTATGAAAAATGCTTATGCCATCTTCACATAAGGCATTTGGAGAGCATTACGAGGAATTTCTCATTTTCCACCTAAATGAATCACGAGACACGTGAAATGAACATTATTTACAAAATAAAACGTATCCAAGAGTTTCATTTCATTACTGAAAGTCGAATACGTAGGGTGTTTGGCACTTTGAATGATAGTATTTGGCATAAATAGATGTGTTAAAATGTCGTTTTATGCCCTTCAAATGCTTGACATGAGACTGACATAAAAAAATTTAGTATGTTTTTCAGAGAACAATTAAGAAAGGGACTACATTGGATTAATATGTGAAGTTCAGGGATGCAATTGAATCAAATTAAAGATTAGTGACCAAAATGAAATCAAGGGTATACTTTAGGGACCATTTATGTAATTTACCCTAAAATAAACTAACATTCTTTTATTTTTTGTACGTAAATAAGTACAAAGCAGTGCACATGCAGAAAATAATAGTTTTATTGATGAAAAATTTGTCAATAATCATTCAATGCAAACTTAGGTGAAACGTGAGGGTGCAATCGTGAGATCTTCCAACCTTGTGCAAATACAATAGCATAGTTTAAACCATCTGAATACTGATTTAATATATGCCAATTCAATAAATAATATTATTAAAAAAAAAACCATTGTATTGATCATGGAACATTAATTGGATGCAAATTTGAGACTTTGTTATTTAAATTAATAAAATTGAATATTCACAACAAACTCACCGTAAACTCTGTAACTTGAATGGAGTTTGCAATTGGATCAAACAACCTGCTTCCTTGTACATTTCCATAATCAAAACAACACGTACGTGCTCGGGAATTGTCAACAATTCATCAAAAGATGACCCACCCCTTTCAGCTTCTACAAGAATTTCAGGAAGGTCAAGGCCCTACATAGAAGTCCAATGCCAAATAAAAAATTTAAACAAATAAAGATAGTAAACATTTCATCTATTTTAAGTATTACACCAGAATTTAATGATGATATTAGTCATTGTATATCACTCCATCTAGACCAACGTCTAAATTCAATGGCTTGCTCTGGATCGAACTATCTGGTCTAGATTTGGTTCAAGAGATTGTCAGTTAATCTCAAGAGCTGCCAGTACCGATACATTTCCCAAGTGGTCTTTGATGACAAAACAACCTTAAGTCTCTTTATTTGGTTGATATGTCTAAAGGATTGAGTTCGAGCCTGAGAATTACTGGAAAATTGCACACATACCAGAGGTTGGGATTGTGAATACAAAACGTGGCTGTGTGGAAGAAAATTATCTATAGTGAGAGAGGAGAGAGCTCTAACCATATTGGATCACTACCACATTTAGAATGCTTGTTATGTATTTATTTCATGTGCTCTTGGTACTTGATTTGTTGTATTCATATTGGGATCAAATTTTTCTTTATTTATTTTTTCTTTTCTCTATTACAGTTTTGTTTTCTTAGTAGATCGGGAGCCCTGTTATTTGACCTCCTAACTCTGAGTTGGTAACTTCACAAATTTTTTAATTAGGATTGTAAATCTTAGGGTTCGTTTGATGAGGTTTTTATTTTTACGATTATTACTATTTTTGTTTTAGATTTAGAAAATTTGAAAATTGGAATAAAAAAACGTTTGGTAATTGTTTTCACTCTAAAAAAAATGGCTATAATTTCAGAATTTGGGGAAACAAAAAAAATTGTGTTTTTACTTAAGTTTCATTCCCTCTTGCCTCCCTCTATCCTCTGGCCACCCTCTTTGTTTCAACAACCATCTTCGACCACTCCCCCTTTTGGTTAGGAGTGACAAATGAACCAAATAGCCCGAGCTTGACTTGTGTTGGCTTGTTAAAAGCTCGTTTGAGCTCAGTTCGTTAAGTAAACAAGCTTTGAACACATTTTGGAGCTCTTTAAAGTTTTCAAACCAAGCTTGAACAGGCAGTTACTCATTCAGCTCAGTTCAATAAACCTAAAACTATATAAAAATACAAAACTATTCGAGTTCGGTTCGACAAAAGCTCATTTGAGATCGACTCAAAAATTAAAGGAATCAAGTTTGAACAAATTTTAAAACTTAAAGTTATTAAACCAAGCTTGAAAAGTATACTGTTCCGCTCTTTTTTTTTTAATTTTTTTTTTATAGTTTTTATATGTTTCGAGAATTAATATACCAAATATGCTATTTATTTTATTTTAGTTTTTACAACAACAACAACAACAACAACAACAAAAAGAGAAAGAAAGAAAAGAATAAAAGAATAAAAAACAAAGAATAAATGTATTTTATGTTCTCTGTACGTAGAAAACAAAAAAATTAACCAAATGTTACTAAAAACTACTTTAAATATTGCGTTTCTAATCATCTTAATTTTGATTGGCACAAGTTTTTCAAATCTCAAAATGAATATTTATTAGAATTCTAACTTTTTGAAATTTTTAGGCCTGCAAAAAAGCATTTGGATACTTATATTCAAACTTTATTAACCTCAACTAATGAAAATAATATACGAACCTAGCTAAAATACGTTGTGTCTAAACTTAGGCCAACATAAGTTGTGTCTAAACTTTACTTCACACTGGCTTTTGTTCGTCCTTGATCTCATTCACACTATCACAACACAATATTTTCCGCTGCCGGAAGTTAAATCCGAAAATAGGGATGGCAATGGCCAAGTATGGGTCAGAGGCCTACCCCGCTTTTCCCCTCAATGTGACATCCCTTTGACCTAAGACGATCTCCGACCCTTAAAGCTTTTACTCAAATTGAGTAGAAGCTTGAGTAAAAAGCTTCATTAGGCGTGAATCATTTCAATGAATAAACTAAAATTTGAGCAAAATTGCGAGTGTCAAGTTTGAGTGAAAGTTATGGGTTGAAGTAGAAGAGATAGTGGAAAGTTTAGGTGAAAGTGCCCAATTGTAAAGTTTAGATTGGATAGAAATTTGAGTAAAGAATATAGGCCTCCCTTGTTTTGAGTAAAATTGATAAAATTTGAGTAAAAAAGTGGAGAGAATTCATTTTGATATGAGCTTTTCAAGTAAAGGAGTGAAGAGGGTTTTGGGAGTTTTTTTATTCAAATTTGAATTTGATATGGGTATTGGTTAAGGGCTTGAGATGCCCTAACATATCTATGAATTCAAATTTTTACATATTCAGGATGTACATATCCAGTATTCTTGCGCTTAAGAGAGAGAAAGAGGGTTTGTTTGTGTGTGAAAAAATCGAGCTATTCCAACCAAGAAGATAACAATTACCTAAAGCAGCAGGTGTAAGAAGACACCCAAACAGACCATTATTATTCTTTTACATAAATCTCTCTCCTATCCAACACCCATTGCAATTATAATTCCCATAAACCAGCAATGTTTACTGAATTAGATACCCATTCATGCAGAATTACAAATAAAATAAAATAAAGATAGAAAAACTAACCTACGATCGTCATCGGGGAAGTTCTTTGGCTACCGTTGCTAGACAGAAGTACCACTCAACTCCAAGAGAAAAGAAGAAAAAAAATCAAAGGGACGAGAGACAGAGAAAGTGTGAAACAGAGAGATTTTCATTCATGCACAGATACAGATAGAGAGAGAGAGACAGAATGGATGGGAGCAATGTTTTGAAAATTGGACCGGTGAGCCAACTAGAAAAGTAACCGGTTGGGTCACTTGTGGATGGGTTACTTTTCCGGTTCGTTTGGTGAGTTTTTTTTTTAAATTTTCTTTAGCTTTAGATTTTTTGAAATTGGAATAAAACACACGTTTGTTAATTGTTTTCACTTTCACAAAACATGTTTGCTAACTTCACAAATTTTTGAATTCTTTTCACTTTAAAAAAATCTAGCTATAGTTCTTAGAATTTTTGGAAATAAGAAAATTGTGATTTTACTTATTTTCAAAACAAGTTTCATTCTTTCCTACCACCCTCACCCTTCCGTCTGCGCTCCGGAAATCACCTTCGACCACTCACCCCTTTTGGTAGCTTACTATACTTATTTTCATTTTGAAAAATGATAGACAAATTTATTTTATAAACTGACTTTCTAAATCTAGTGATATATAATATACAAAAAAATAATTGGTTGATAATTAGAGAGAGAGTTGGCTTAACTCCTAAGGTTTATTTTAGAAATTATAAATATCTCATTGTCAAAAAAATTTATTTAACATAATTAATAGAAAGATCAAAATTTTAATTATTCTACTATATAATAATAAAATTATTTGAATTGTTAATTGAAATATATTTCTGACATCATAAAAAATAATTAATTAACTTGATAATTTATCAATAAAATGAGTTATTTGTTATGTAATTAGAAACTTAAAAAGGCGATATGTAATTTTCAAAATCACAGAGGATAATATGTATTTTAAGCAAACTTCAAGAGGTATATTTGTAATTTATCAATATTTTAATAGAGCGCTGCATCATTAGGCTTGAAAAATGAGTCAGCCTCGTTTGGGAACGGGCTATTTTAATAACTTTTTAACTTTTATGAAAAGATGTATAAAAAATAGAAAAAGTGATATTGCAACTTATATGGACTTTTTGATTAAAACATGTAGTCCTCAAATGAGACTAACTTTTTGGTTAAAGTAGCACTACTTTTTGATTTTTTATGTTCTTGAGAACATGTATACTAAATATGCTATTTATTGTAATTTTTACAAAAAGAATAAAAAAGTAAACATATTTTATGTTCTTTGTACGTAGAAAACCCAAAAAAAAAAAAAAAAAAAAAAATTAACCACAAGTTAGTAAACACTACAAATATTGAGTTTCTAATCATTTTAATTTAAATTGGCACAAGTTTTTCAAATCTCAAAATGAATATTTCTTAGGATTATCACTTCTTGAATTTTTTAAGGCTGCAAAAAGCATTTGGAGTTATTTTCAAACTTTATAAACCTCAATGAATGAGAATAATATTTGCGATTAGTTAAAAATTTTGATTCATGACCATATGAGTCAAAGTTCAAACTCAATATATGTAGTAGTTAGAGTCGAAGGAATAATGACTTGGCTAAGGATGTAGGCTTGAAGACAAGCTTCCTATGTTTAGAGGTCTTTAGCTGATTTTTGCAGACGTTAAATGATTGACACAATAGGAGTTCCTTCTATCCAACTGACTCAGCAATATGATGTAATAGAATGACCAATGGAAGGAGAAGCACCTCAATATCAACCGTGGAACCGGTTTATGGAACCATGGAAA
Organism: Camellia japonica; assembly: GCA_030407325.1. Lineage (NCBI taxonomy): Eukaryota > Viridiplantae > Streptophyta > Magnoliopsida > Ericales > Theaceae > Camellia > Camellia japonica. Next base: position 15,603,972 of record JAPPVO010000031.1, on the reverse strand, counting down.
TCAATCCTGATGGCTCACCAAACAGCTACATAGATTAGATCTAACTTGACAGTTTTTGTAGGATGCCTTCCAAAAGTTATTGATCTTTGAAAAAGAATAGCAATTCCATCAAAATCAAACCTTATTCAATCATCTAGATTTCTGAATTAGGATCTTCAAAAGTAAAATTGTGCAATAACAATGAAATTACCATTACTCTCTGTGCATATTGTGGTAGCAAATTTACAAACAATATCAAACTTACATCAACTAATCTTTTCGAATCTTTGCAAGTCTTTGCATTAGAAAAGTTGCATACAGAAAAATAAATCATACAAGCACCTAGTATTATAAAAAGTTGTGGTTTAAAAACTTCGAAACAGGATAAACAAATCAGAAGACTTTTTAGCGACCCTTAGGCCTAGAGTATGTTGGGGGAAGAGATGGGTACCTTTCATTGATATGCAGGTATGGATCCATCGTATTGTATGCGGGTAGTTCCATTCGATACTTTCGTCGAATTTGGCAGTAAGAGAGCTTTATGGTGTCCGCACCATTGCACCACTTTGGCGGGCGGCTTGAATTGTTTTCAAAGAACTTGAGAGTGTAATATTTTATCTACAGTTTGGACAAGATAAATTAACAAAGCAATAATAATATTTGAAATTCCTGACCTGGGTTTTAGATCCACACAACAATCAAGTTTATATTGGTGATAGTAAAATGAAAGATAAATTTACATAAAATCCACACAACAATCAAGTTTATTTTGAGTTGAGGATCTAAAATCGAAGGGTAGATTTGATAACAATGGAAAATCCAAGAATTTTTTCGATTTTGATGAAGCTTCGTTGTGACTATCATTCCCTTGTTATTGTCATTGGGTTTTATATTGTATTTGGTCGGAGGATTTGGGAAGGAAAAAAGAAAAGGTAGGTGAAATGTGAATAAAATATACTTACATTTCACCTAATGTCACACATCTTTTCTCTTTTCCTTTCTAATTCCCTAACCAAACATAGCGTTAGGGTTTTGGATGTGAACGAAAATGGAGGGTCGTAGCCTAGGGGTCTTCAATTGATTGGCTTAAACAACAAGAGAGAGAGAGAGAGAGAGAGAGAGAGAGAGAGAATGGGCTTTGGTGGATCCGATCTCCAAGAAAGGTTTTCATTCCTGCTTTGGCTACTGACTTGACTTCGTTCACTCGAAAGAATGGAATCCGAATCCGCAAGTGACTTCGATTGGCTAGCCTTTGGGCTTTTAGTTAAGACTTCTTTTCTTCCTTATCTTATAGAGCTTTGTCTAATAGGGAATTTTTTGCTCACTACGCCCTTGCCCCAAGCCAAAATTAAACTTCGAGCTAGGCTTTACTGACTTTAAAGTCCCAAGTGGAAGTAGTCAAAATTGCTTACAAGCGGAGCTCTACTAAACCTACTTAATAAATAGAAATGAAATCGCCGGATGATTTCCCATCTCCTGACAAATATCCCAAGTGAGGTGGACTTTATCTATACCGTACTGGCAGGTACGATGAGGTTTCTTAAGGAATACCAATTAGTTGGGCACTTAACTAACACTTGAAACCTGAATCAAAAATATTTTAGGAAAATTACAATAAACAAAAAAAAAAATCGGATTTGACCATTGTAAATAAATAAATTTTGAAATTTTAATTTTATCCATTTAAATTTTAATTGTTTGATTTGTTTTCAATTTAAATAATTTATCTATTTCGTTAGGTAAAAAAAAATTAACTATTAAATTCACCAAAAAAAAATGATATTTTAAACATTTTAATGGCTAAAATATAAATTTTCTGTTGATTTTAATTAAAGAAAGTATGTAAATAGTTTAAATTGAAAATAAATAAAAAATTTAAATTTAAATTGACAAAATTAAAAACTCAAGACAAGTAGTTTAGATTGAAAATATATAAAAATTTTGACTTTAAATTGATAGAATTAAAAATTAAAAATTTATTTTGTATTAAAGTCAAACTCTTTTTTTTTTTTAATTGTAATTTCTCCAAATATTTTTGTTATTAAAAGGTCTTAGGGTAATTGGATCTTACTTTGTTTTCTTAATTTTAACTTCATCTATTTAAATTGCATTTCAATATATTTAATAGGGGTTTTTTTAGGGTCCCTGATATTTAGATTTTATAGCATAAAGGACATTCAATATTTTCATAATGTCTAAGGTTCCTCAACATTGATCCCGAGAAATTCTTCCCAGAGAAATTCTCTCCAGAGAAATTTTGGAATTCTCAAAGAATTTCTCTGGGTTCAAACAAGAGAAAATTCAAATTTCTCTGAGTTCAAACCAGAGAAAATTGAAATAACACAGAAAAAATTAAACAGGATAGAGAAAATTACCCAGAGAAAATTAAAATTTCTCTGGGTTCAAACCAGAGAAATTCAAAGAAAATTGAACAAACACCATTTTCATTTTGACCAATTTTCTCTGGACTGTAAGACATTCAGACAACAACAAACCAGAGAAAATTGAGCAAACATCATTTTCCATTTTCAAAGGAACCTTTATACCATCAAAAGTCTATTCTGCTCCCAAATGATCCATATATTGCATAAAAGGATCAAAAGCCACAACTCCTTCCTTGTCTTCAACACTCTAGCTCCCTGAATCAATACAGTTTCTCTATTTCAATGAGTTCTGTCATGTCCCAATAGTTGATATCTAATAGCCTCTCAATGGATTATTCCCATTAGTTCTGTCATGTCCCAATCTCTCTCTCCCTCCTTTAAGTCAGAAAATGTCTCGAAAAACTTGATTGCCCTTTTTATGCAAATAATCAACCATTGAAGCATCCATTGGAAAAATAGAAGGGAAAACAACATCCAACGTCTCCTCTTTGCACGAGACCAAAACTTCAAACTTATCCCACCCTTTCCAAATCCCTATTTCAACTATTGCCTTAACCTATTGATGAAATCATCAACCTTCGCATCAATCGATAGCAGTCCACTTGGTGATCGTTCGATATCCCAGACGAATGTCCTATCATGAAGGTCAATGAAGAGAATGAGAGTTTGATCATGAAGGTTGGTGAAGATCATGAAGGTCGGTCACGGCGGTGGAGGCGGAGGCAGCAGCCATTGAAAGAAGTGAAGTGAGGTTTGGATTTAGAGAGAGAGAGAAATGAAGTTTGATTTGAGAGAGTCAAAATTTGTCTGTGATATATAGGTGTGAGATTAAGGGGCCTTAGACATTATAAAATAATATTGTGGATCTCTTCCATTACTAAAAATGAGAGAGAGACCTTAGACTAATTTTCCCTATTTAATAACCTTTTATATCTCATTTTTTAATGTAAAATTTGTTTTCTTGTTATTGTAAACAAAAATTTTGAAGATTTATTTATAACATTTACTATTGCATCTTTAGGCAAAGAAGATTTTATTAGCTGGGAATTTGTATGAAGAGATTTCCTTCAACACCTTTTTGATAATTGAAATAATTTTTTAACCTTTATGATTGAAGCTTCAAACAAAAAGTTTTTTGTTTTGTTTTCTCTCTCCTTTACGTCAAAAAATGCCTAAAAAAACTTGATTGCCCTTTCTATGCAAATAATTAACCATTGAAGCATCCATTGCCATCGGAAAAACAGAAAGGAAAACATCTAATGTTTCCTCTTTGCACAAGACCAGAACTTTAAACTTATCCCACCCCTTTAAAATCCCTATTTCAACTATTGCCTGAACCTATTGATGAAATCATCAGCTTTCGCATCAATTGATGACGGTCACTTGGTGATTGTTCGACATCCCAGATGAGAGTCCGATCATGAAGGTTGGTGAAGAGAAGGAGAGTCCAATCATGAAGGTTGGTGAAGATCATGAAGGTCGGTCACAGCGGTAGAGGCGGAGGCGGCGGCCATTGAAGGGGACTGAAGTGAGGCTTGGATTTAGAGAGAGAGAGAGAAAGAGAGAGAGAGAGAAGGTTTGATTTGAAAGTCAAATTTCTCTGTGATATATGGGTATGGGGTTGAGGGACCTTAGACATCATAAAATAATATTATGGATCTCTTTCATTACTAAAAATAGGAAAGGGACTTTAGACTAATTTTTCCTATTTAATAACCTTTTATATCTCATTTTTTAATGTAAAATTTGTTTTGTTGTTATTGTAAACAAAATTTTGAAGATTTATTTATAACATTTACTATTGCATCTTTAGGCAAAGAAGATTTTATTAGCTGGGAATTTGTATGAAGAGATTTTCTTCAAAACCTTTTTGATAATTGAAATAATTTTTTAACCTTTATGATTGAAGCTTCAAACAAAAAGTTTTTTGTTTTGTTTTTGTTTTTTTTTTTTTTTAAACCTTGGACAAAGGTTTATTATTGGTTTTTGGACAAGAAATATATTTTAAGTATTTATAATGATACCTTTGATATGAGAATTTTTCTTTTTGGATCCGTAGACAGTTATTTTTAAAAAAATAAAATAAATTTAGATGATTATATTTTTTTGAGCTTTGTACAAAGAGAATTAGAAATTGGGGCACTGAGTTCTTGTGTGTAGATTATCCATTACGAAAATATTAATTAATTTAAAAATTATAATAAGATAATTTTATCATATTTGTATTTAAAATGTGGACAATACAATCACTGTTCATTTTTTCAAAATAAATGCAAAAAGCTTTTAGACTTTGTTTTTTTGGTTTCGATGTAAATTTATTTTTATTTAAGCACATAATACAAAATTTATTTTATTTCTTGATATTTGGTAGACACTTAGAAATAAAAAAAATAATAAAAAAAAAATTACTATATGGATTAGGTAGAAACCAATGAAGGTCCACCCTTTGAAGATATCAATGTGCTGGGCCCAGCTGAAAGTGAACTTCCTAAAAATGACTCGCAGAATTTCTAATGATAAGTCATTCTAGAGACTATGACAAAAAATATTTTTATTGTAAAATATTTTGGTTATTTTTTATTCAACCAAACAATATAAATGCATATTTTACATCTAAAAAAATGACACCTTAAATATAATTATTAGATCAAAACAATTTATTTCATGAAAAATTCACACAAAAAATTTAATAAGATACACAATTTAGAGCATCTCCAACCTTGTGTGGCATTTTGCCTATTTTATTTTGTCTGTTTACATTTTCATGTTTCTACTTTAACATTGTTATTTATTTTAACTATTTATCAAAGCAGTACTCACTTTATGAAATGTCACATAAGCAATAAAAATGGAAGGAAAAAATCGCAAGAACCAAATACATTTTACCCAACTTTTAAAGATTAGTTACATTTAACTAGCAAGTTGGGATTAAGACAAAATGTCTATCAGATACCCAGACAATTGCAGTTAAAGAAATTGAATTACACTGACATTTTAACTAATGGACAGTAGTATATTAAAGATGCCTGGTATATTAGAGATGCTATTAATATCCATACAAGTAAAACCATGATAACGCCCCAGATTGAGACTAGCCAAAATATTTTTTTCGCCAGCTAAAACGGGTGGGACACAATCTTGGACCTATGGCATTCACATGATCAAATATTTAAGTGAAGTAATTAGAAAATTATTAGTTGATTCAGAAACAACTCGACTTGTTGCACCTATGCCATTTTTATTAGCTAGATCCCTTGTTGGTTGGGCGTGGCAATCACAATCTTATAAAGCAATCATGTTCTTGTACACTACAAGAATTTTCACTTTTGGCGACTAAATTTTTAGTCGCCAAAAGTTAATTTTAGTTGCTGAATGGTTTTGGCAACTAAATTATTTGGTCGCAAAAGTAGTCGCCAAAAAATTGTCGGTAAAGGTAATTAGCGACTAAAATTATTTTAGTCGCCAAATGTATACAATTCTCGACTAAAATTTTAGTCGCCTAAAAATTGGACATTAAATTAAATTAAACCATTTTCAGCGACCAAACTTTTAGTCGCCTAAAGTCCCAACTTTTTAGCTCCTAAAATTTTAGTCGGCAAAGAGTTTTTTTTTTGTTACTAAAAATTTAGTTGCCGAAAGTACCCATCTTTGGCTACTAAATGTTTGGTCGGCAAAGAGTTCCTGTTTTGGCTACTAAATATTTGGTAGCCTAAAGTTCTTCATTTTTTGCTACTAAAATTTTAGTTGGCAAAAGTGTTTTTATAATTTAGTTTTTTATTTTTAGCAACGAAATATTTTAGACGCCAAATGTTTAATTTTCTTTTGACTACTAAACTTTTAGTCGCCAAATATCTTTTTTTTTTTTTTTGGCTACTAAACTTTTAGTCGCTAAATGTCTTTTTTTTTTTTTGGCTACAAAACTTTTAGTCGCCAAATGTCTTCTTTTTTTTTACTACAAAATTTGTAGTCGCCAAATGTCTTTTCCCAATTTCTTTTTAGCTACTAATTGTTTAGTCGCCAAAAATATGATATTATGTTTTATCGCGAAATTATAATTTCTCCACAACATGCCTATATACAACGCAACCTGTAATACGTATATAAACAAAATGATACATACTATCAATCATTCCACAATTTGCATCCATATACCAAAAATAAATAACATTAAATATCAAAGTCCATACAAATCAACTATTGTCCAAAATAAAATAATAATTCCAAACAAAATATATCATACAAAAATCAAAACCCTCCGTATACAAAAAATACACTTACTACCAAGCGAAATTACTATTTGGCATGGTACAAATTACCATCGTAATCTGTACCATAACAAAATGTGATATATGTATCATGACAAAAGTTTTCTATGGACCATGACGAAACGTTCTATATGTATGCCGACAAATGGTATATATGTACCACGACAGAAGGTGATCTATGTACCACGACAATCATTATTTGTTGATTGCCAAAAGTTTTCTGTATCAGTAATAATGAACTACACAAAAGCTGAGGACGATAGAAGTATTATATTAGTTCTACACAAAAGTGAAAATTCTTCTTCATACACCAATATGGATTATCCACAACTCCACGCAACAAAGCCATCTACAAAGAAAAACAAAAAACGAAACATTAGAATTGATTACAAAATATTAATTCAGTCAGCCATATGGAACATATTCTAACATGCATTTAAGGTAGAACAATCGAGAAATGTCTTCTTGGAAATAAAAAAAAGTATATATATATATATATGTATCATGCAATATTTATTCCAACCAACACAAACAATGTAATATGTAATTTCTTCGTCCTATAAATATATTAAGGCAATTATTAGAATATTTAGATGTTATTTTAATAAAGTTGTTGCTTTTGAACTAAGTATTGCAAGTTTTTCGACTAAGTGTAAGGCGTATTCGGGGGTTGTTATGAATTTTCGCCCCCTAGAAAGCTTTTTTTGAGTAAGTTTAGGGCGTATTCGGCTCTAACTCTCAACCTACGGGTCCGAATTATGTTCCATCAGATCTCACAAGTCCTATTTGTCATGGTGACGTTATCCGTGCAAGCCACACGATCTTTCGGGGGCTGTTTTGAATTTTCGCCCCCGAAACGCCCTTTTTCGACTAAGTTTAGGGCGTATTCGACTCTAACTCCCAACCTACGAGTCCGGATTACATTCCGTCAGTTGTTACAAGTCCTATTTTTCATAGGGGAACTGTCCGTGTGAGGCACACGGTGGTTCGGGGCTGTTTTGAATTTTTGCCCCCGAAATGCCCTTTTTCGACTAAGTTTTTGACGTATTCGGCTCTAACTCCCAACCTACGGGTCTGAATTACATTCCGTCAGTTCTCACAAATCTTATTTGTCATGGGGAAGCTATCCATGTGACCCACACGGTCGTTCGGAGGCTATTTTGAATTTTCGCCCCCGAAACGTCCTTTTTCGACTAAGTTTAGGGCGTATTCGACTCTAACTCCCAACTTACATGTTCTAGTTACATTTCGTCTTCTGTCACAGTTCCTATTTGTGATGGGGAAGGTGGCCGTGACATCCGTACGATGGTTCGGGGGCTGTTTCGCATTTTTGCCCCGTTAACGTCATTTTTCGATTAAGTTTAATGCATTTTCAGCTCTAACTCTCAAACTACGTGTGCTAATAACATTCCATTTGTTGTGACAGGTCCTATTTGTCACGGGGAAGGTGGCCGTGACGTCTGTACGGTGGTTCGGGAGCTGTTTCCCATTTTCGCTCCCTTATCGTTCTTTTTCGGTTAAGTTTAAGGTGTTTTCGGCTCTAGCTCCCAACGTACACATGCTAATTACATTCTGTCTATTGTCACAGGTCCTATTTGTCATGGGGAAGGTGGCCGTGACATCCGTACAATGGTTCGGGGGCTATTTCGCATTTTCGCCCCCTTAACGCCCTTTTTCGGTTAAGCTTAATGCATTTTCGGCTCTAATGATATAAACTCAAAATAATTACAAAGAGATGGAAGTACAAGACCTACTTACACAATTCAAGGCATTAATTGGTTGTATTTGCAATTCTCCCATCTTATTTCATGGCCTTCAAAAAATATGAAACTTTCACCAATAAGAATTTTTAAATATTTTAAGGGGATTTGGTGATAGACCCCTCACTATCTAATTTGTCTTTCAAAAGGACAAGAATTATAAAAGTACTTTCAAAACCCCCTAATATTTTAAAACTTGTTTTTTTTACTATATTACCCTCATATCTATCAACTCTCCTATTAAGCCATCTTCACTATGTATTTCAGAGTAAAATTTTACTTTGAATCACAGTAAATTTTATTTTGATTCAGAGTAAATTTTGCTCTGAATCAGAGTAAAGTTTACTATGATTTAAAATAAAATTTTATATTGTTAAGCAAATCAACATGTTTTTAACCAAAGTAAAATTTTAGAGTAAAGCTTTACTTTGAATCATAGTAAACTTTACTCTGATTCAGAGTAAAGTTTACTATGATTCAAAGTAAAATTTTATATTGTTAAGAAAATTAACATGTTTTTAACCAAAGTAAAATTTCAGAGTAAAGTTTTACTCTGAATCAGAGTAAAGTTTACTATGATTCAAAGTAAAATTTTATATTTTTAAGCAAATCAACATGTTTTTAACTAGAGTAAAATCTTACTCTGATTCAGAGTAAAATTTCTGTGTGAAATTCTTATTAGAGAGAGAGAAAGAGAGAGAAATTGAATAGATCATCCATTGAACAAGCTGAGTATGAACAGATCAATTCAAAAACTAGTAAAATGTTAAACTCTACACAAAAGTAAAATTTTACTCTGTATAAAAGTAAAATTTTACTCTGAAAAACGAGTAAACTGTGAGACTTTAAAGCTAAAAGTAAAATGTTACTCTGCACAAAAGTAAAAAAACGAAGGCAGTGTTTGTGGCGGCTGAAGTGTTTGGCAATGACCACCTCTTGATAGTAAAATTTTACTGTCATTCTAACACCAGAGTAAAATTTTACTCTAATTCTCTCAAACAAAAAACAGAGCAATAGAACCAGAGTAAAATTTTACTCTCATTATCTGAAACAAAAAACAGAGCAATAGAACCAGTGAAACGCCCTCAAAATAATAACATTAAACCCATTGATATTGACATGTATTGGTATATAAAAGGCCAACATTCTTCTATTCATCAGAGTATTCCATTACAAATAGTATTACATGTTAACAATAAAAACAAATGCCTTATGGGCTTACAGCTTTCCAAGTTAACACTTGGTTACAAAAAAGAGAGTGTTAACTCTATTACACATTAAGCCCTTGGCTTGAATCTACATGTAATACATTAAAAGAAAATAGACATAAAAAGTCTGTCCGCCTCTAGCCTCCCAAGCTATGTCCTTGGAGGTGGCATGCTACCTGTACCTGAAAATGATGTTCCCATATAGGGTGAGCCACAGCCCAGTAGAAATACACTAAACCAACTATGAACAATGACTAAAAGATTAGCAGTTAATAGATGGCCAACACTGATACGTCCACTTATATCACATTACAATTACATGACTTACAAGTCTATGTTACTTTCCATTCTCCATTTTTGTTTAATAGATAAGCATATTAGCTATATCAACACATCAACAGATAAGCATATGAACTATATCAACACATCAACAGATAAGCATATGAACTATATCAACACATCAACAGATAAGTATAAGAACTATATCACACTACCACAGATAAGCATATGAGCTGTATCTACACGTCACTAGACAAGCATATGAGCTGTATCTACACTTCTCAAAGATAAGCATATGAGCTGTATCTTCACTTCTCTAGACAAGCATATGAGCTGTATCTACGGAGTTCATCCCCCATCTCCTCCGAACACTATCCGGTTTAGAGGTCCATCCCCCATCTTCCCCTAAACCGCGGAGTACATCCCCCATCTCCTCCTCTACACATAATGCATATAAACACATAGGTTCTATACACAATCAATCAATACATAAAGTTAATGTATTCTATCCACCGTCATACTCTATGACACATTCAATTGATTAGTTTTCGTTTGCCTAATCATCATGCATTGTCTACAACAATCAAGACTATCATCCACCGATAGCCCAAAGTAGTTATTGCTAAACAGAAAAAAAAATAAATGCACAAATGGATAATATATCAACATTTCAACTAGGTGAGCGATAAATGATCCAACTACACCCTTTAATCCCATACATTTCCAATCTCAACTTTCTCAATTCAATTCCTCATTTCTCACAATTAATTATACAAATTAATTAATCAATGTAATTAGGGTATTTTCCATAATTAACATTACAACCCTTAAGGTTCCATTTTCATCAATGTTTCAACATTAATACCACTTCTTCATGCCAAATATGCATATAGGTTTATATATTTAAAAACCCCCAACTTATGTAAAATTACACAAAGACCCAAACTTTCTCAAAATTACCCAACAACCCCCAACATATCAAAATGCTAAAATTTAAAGACAAAGCTCATAAAGAGGAGTAGGATATCCCTACCTCGAAGTTAGAGCTCAAACGGAGAAGAGACCAAAACCAAAGTGCTCAAAATTCCAAACTTTTCGGATCAAAACGACGCCCTCGACGATCAACACAACTTTTACAAAGGCCGAAGGGAAGGAGGACACTCTAACTAGATCAAACCCTAGAGAGAAGGGAGTTTTTAGAGAGAGAGACTCTCAAAATATCTTTTGGAAAGTAAGAGAGAGAGAGAGAGGAAGTGTAGAAAAGTGATTCAAAAATGCCCAGCTGCCCTCTGTTATACGACATTCCCGCTCGAGCGGAAAACACAACGCTCGAGCGTCAAGAACAAAAACTAGGTCCGCTCAAGCTCAAGAAGGGACGCTCGAGCGCCAAGACACAAGAATAAAGTACATCTGCTTGAGTGCGAAAACCAGTCCGCTCGAGCGTAGATTTCGCCCTCCCAGAACTTATACCAAAAATGTACTACCCGATCGAGCGCCAACAAGCCCGCTCGAGCGTAGAAATCACCCCTGCAGAAGTTTTGCAGAGCTCAAAAAATACTGGGAGTGTGCAATCTCCGCTCGAGCGCTAGACGACCCGCTCGAGCGGAACGAACAAAATCCTGGCAACAAGAATTTAGACCAAGACTCAACTCACCTGCTCGAAACATGCTCAACACATCCTAAAACTCAATCAAATGGAATTAAAGGACGACAACAAGGTAGACACAACTACCAACTTCACGGAACCGAGTTCGGAATACAACTGAACAGTAAAGGGAATACCGGATCGCTATAACCTCCCCCCCTTAAAGAATTTCGTCCCCGAAATTAAACACAAGTTTTTGAAAAACAAGATTTTCTCTATTCCCAACGTTATTACAATGTGAAATTTAACAACTCGACCCATTACCGGTCATTCCATCTCTATTCAAGAGGCAATACACCACATATCTCAATATGTATCAACAACATGCTTCCCCTGAAATTCATCAATTTCTACATACATGTTTCACAATTCTATATCATATTCAACATTCATGATATATCTCCATTTCTACAATACATTCAACATATACAATGTTATAACAAACTCCCATTTCAAGGCAAGTTCTATGATACTTCCATAAATCAAAACATTCACAATGTTTTACAACTTAAGACATATATAATGTTCTTAAAGTTCACTATTATTACAACATTTCATTACATGATTATACATCAACAAACATGTCCGGATACTTTTCACGGACTTCCAACTCACGTTCCCAAGTGGCTTCCTCCACTCCGTGATGCTTCCACAAAACCTTAACCAATGGAATGGTCTTGCCTCGCAAGACTTGATCCCGCCTGTCCAAGACCCGAACCGGTCTCTCCTCATACGAGGCATCCTCATCTACCTCCAAGTCGGTCCAATTTAACACATGGGATGGATCCGGCTCGTACTTCCGAAGCATACTAACATGAAAAACATCATGAACCCCGGATAACTACGATGGCAAAGCCAAACGATAAGCAACCTCCCCAATCCTCTCAAGGATCTCAAAGGGACCGATAAACCGAGGGGATAACTTCCCACTCTTCCCAAACCTCATCAACCCCGCCTAGGTGATATCTTCAGAAAGAGATGATCACCTACCTCAAAAGCCAAAGGCCTCCTCCTACGGTCGGCATAACTCTTTTGGCGACTCTGGACTGTAACAAGCCTCCTACGGATAAGCTCTACTTTCTCCGTCGTCTCCCTAACCAACTCCGGACCCAACAAAGGTGCATCACCCACCTCGGCCCAACAAACTGGAGACCTACACGGTCGGCCATACAAGGCCTCAAACGGTGCCATACCGATGCTAGACTGAAAGCTGTTGTTGTAGGCAAACTCCACTAAGGGCAAGTGCCTCTCCCACGTCCCACTAAAGTCAAGGACACAACCTCGAAGCATATCCTCAAGGATCTGAATAGTACGCTCGGACTGCCCGTCAGTTTGAGGATGATAAACCGTACTAAAGGTCAACTTAGTGCCCATGGCACTCTGTAAACTCTGCCACAACCTAGCAGTAAAACGAGGGTCTCTATCTGAGACGATCGTCACTGGGACCCCGTGCAATCTCACTATGTCCCAAATATACAAGTCGGCAAGATGATCTACCGAATCTCTCACGCGCATAGGAATAAAGTGCGCCGACTTAGTCAACCGGTCTACAACCACCCAAATAGCATCAATACCCCGCTGAGTCCTCGGAAGACCTACAACGAAGTCCATAGTGACATGCTCCCACTTCCACTCGGCAATAGGCAAGGGTTGCAACAAACCCGCTGGCCTCTGATGCTCGGCCTTCACTTACTGACAAGTAAGGCACTTCGATACGAAAACAGCCACATCTCTCTTCATACCCCGCCACCAAAACTGGCGACCCAAATCCCGATACATCTTAGTGCCTCCTGGGTGCACCGCAAGACGTGAATGGTGAAACTCTCGGAGTACTTCCTCTCGGCAAGACTCTGGCACAAACAACGGTCTCGGTATCTCACACTCTGGTCGGGATACACCGTCAAACCCTTCTCAACCTTCCCACTCGAGATCTTCTCTCGGAGGGATTCTACCTCAAGGTCACCTCTCTGTGCCTCTAACACTCGTGTCACAAGTGTAGGCTGCGCAATAATAGAAAACAAGGCCGCAGCCTCAACAGATTCGCCCAGAAGCAAATTAAACTCGCCAAGTGCCCCCAACATCTCCCACTCCCGGATGGCTATACAAGCTACATCACCTATGGATTTCCTGCTAAGGGCATCGGCCACAACATTGGCCTTCCCCGGATGATAATGCAACTCAAAGTCGTAATCCTCTATAAACTCCATCCACCTTCTCTGCCTCAAATTCAAGTCCCTATGCGTAAACAGATATTTCAAGCTCTTGTGGTCCGAGAACACCTCGAACCTCTCACCATAAAGGTAGTGCCTCCAAATCTTCAAGAGAAAGATCACAGCTGCTAACTCTAGGTCGTGTGTAGGGTAATTCTTCTCGTGTATTTTCAACTAACGTGAGCCATAAGCTACCACTTTCCCTTCTTGCATCAACACACAACCCAAACCCTCTCGTAAGGCATCACAATAAACCACATAACCCAACCCTCTCTCCGGAATAATCAACATCGGAGCGGTGGTTAATCTAATTTTCAGCTCTTGGAACGACTTTTCACAAGTCTCACTCCATACAAATTTGACTCCCTTCCGAGTCAGCCTGGTCAACGGTGAAGCTAACCTGGAGAAATCTTTCACAAACCGACGGTAATACCCAGCTAATCCCAGAAAACTGCGGATCTCAAACACACTCTTAGGCTGTGCCCAATCTTGCACTGCCTCTACCTTGGATGTATCAACAGACACCTCTTCCCCGGATACCACATGGCCTAAGAATTTGACCTCTCCAAGCCAGAACTCACACTTCCCAAACTTGGCATATAGCCTATGGGCTCTAAGCAACTCAAGCACCACTCTCAAGTGTTCCTCGTGCTCCTCCTCAGAAGGCGAATAGATAAGAATGTCGTCCACGAAGACAACCACAAATCGATCTAGGAATTCCGGGAAGATCCGGTTCATCAAGTCCATAAAGACTGCCAGTGCATTGGTAAGCCCAAATGGCATCACCAGAAACTCATAATGGCCATACCACGTACGGAATGCCGTCTTCGAAATAGCCTCCTCCCTGACCCTCAACTGGTGGTAACCCGATCTCAAGTCTATCTTAGAGAAACAATGGGAACCCTTCAACTGGTCAAACAAATCATCTATACGGGGCATAGGGTACTTATTTTTTAACCGTAGCCCGATTCAACTTTCGGTAGTCGATACACAATCTCAAGGCACCATCCTTCTTTTTAGCAAAGAGGGCCGGTGCTCCCTATGGTGAAACACTAGGGCGAACAAAGCCCTTATCTAGCAATTCCTGGAGCTGAACTTTCAACTCAACCAACTCTGCTGGGGCAAAACGATAAGGTGCCATAGAAATCGGCGCCGTGCCGGGCACTAAATCAATAAAGAACTCTATCTCTCGGTGCGGTGGCAGACTAACAAGATCCTCGGGAAAAACATCCGAATACTCACAAACCACCCTCGGCAATACAATCTGGGCCTCATCACACTCACCACTCGTAAAGCTAGCAAGTAGACCACTAAGCTCACTCCGCCCTCGCGGATCACACATCGGTGGCAACACACTACCAACCCGATCCCCCAAGAAATGGAAACACTCCCCGCTCAAGGTACAAACAGTAACCCTCTGGCGGTAGCAATCGATAACAACCCGATATGACGATAGCCAGTCCATACCCAAAATAACATCAAAACCCTTCATGGGCATAACAACAAAGGGAAAAGGAAGCCTACGGTCGGCGACCTCTATATCACAACCTCTACATCCGTGTTTCAAAATCAATTCACCCCCAACAGGTGATACTACACAAATAGAAGATGCTAACAGTGCCAACTCCAACTCCAACACAGATGCAAATGCAGCAGATACAAAAGAATGAGACGCACCCGTATCAATCAATACACTAACAACCGAGTTGCAAAACAAGAAGGTACCTCTCACAACTGATGGAGCCGGTACTAGGTCCTGTGCGGTAACAGCATACACGCGCCCTGTAGGCCCTGATCCACCTGCTCACCTCTAGGAGCAAAAGACTGCTGCACAGACTGGGATGATGAAGCTCTCGGATTGGCCCTCGAGGCCTGCACAAACTGAGCTAGCTAATAACTTTGCGTCTGCCTAGAACCAGACACTCCCGAAGTGGCACTCAACTGCGAGCAAAACCTCTTCAGGTGCCCGGGCTGACCACACTGATAGCAAGACAAAGGCTGGCCCCTGCCCTGACTCTGGCCCTGAGGTCTAGCTGATGAAGAAGCAGCTCGCTGACCCCCTCCCTCTGCGGGCAAACCGAAACCTTGTGACCCAGCTGGCCACACTTGTAACAAGTGAAATCCCCCTGACTACCTCTCCCGGAGCCTGCACTCGGCACTGGAAAGGTCGATCTAGCCAAACCACCCTGAGACTGCTGAGGGTTAGAACCCCTCTGTCTCTTACCATCACCCTGACCATCTTGGCTCCTCTTGGAGCCTCTCTGCCCTTCCTCCTCCTCCTGCATCATGAGCTCTATATGAGCTGCAGCATCCACCAAATGTCTATACTATCGAATGAAAGACCCCCCAACTCTCAACTTGAGGCCTCGCCTCAACTTCCGCTCAAACTCAAAGCAACGGCGTTCCTCGGACGCCACAAGTTCAGGTGCAAACCTGGACAAACTGGTAAATGTAGCCTCAAACTCAGCCACAGACAAGCCCTGCTGATTAAGCCGGCAAAATTGATCTCTCAGCTTCTCCCTAGCAGCTGAAGATAAGAACTTCTCCTGGAAAGCCCCTACAAAAGCCTCCCATGTACCACCAACACGGCCTTTCTCATACTTCCACCATTGACCCGCGTCTCCCTTAAGTTGGAAGGATGCCAAGGTCACTTTCAGTGCTCCTTCCTCGATGCCAAGCATCTCGAACGTCTTACTCATCTGCTCCAGCCACTCGTTAGCCTTAAGTGGCTCCTTGGATCCCCAACAAACTCGTCCGGGTTAGACCGGAAAAACTCCCTCTTCAAGAAAGAGGGTCCTGCCTCAGCAACCTGGTTCCCAGCTCTGAGAATACCCAAAGCTCCTGCTATCTCTCAGGCCAAGGCACTCATAGCCTGCTGACCCACTGGCTCGGCCACATTGGCCTGACCAACTCCCTCCTGCATTGCCAGAACGTCATCCGGTAAAGGCACCTCCTGCCTCCTAGGCCTACCACACCTACCACCTCGTCCTGACATCCTATTAAAGGTGACAAAGACGTTAGCACATTCATAAATGTGCCGAAACTAAACACCCGCGTCCTAATGCATGGACAACTGTAATTCACTCCACGTAAGCACATAAACACATAAGCACTTACGAATTTCATTCCCGGATAATGATAGTCTCGAGGTGTTACTTGAGTTCCGGTTAGAAACAACATTGATCAAGTGCTTTTCCAACAAGACTCACAGAAACCCAAGGATTCAATCAATATCCTAGAAATTAAATCCCATACCCAAGTTGTCACATAAGCATGTTATCACATAAGCATATAACATTACATCTAAGTCTCTAACAAAGCGAGAAAAACCTATTGTGATACTGATCACTTCCCACGTACCCAAAGTATTCGAACCCGGTACGCTCTGATACCAAGTTGAAACTCCCTCAAAATAATAACATTAAACCCATTGATATTGACATGTATTGGTATATAAAAGGCCAACATTCTTCTATTCATCAGAGTATTCCATTACAAATAGTATTACATGTTAACAATAAAAACAAATGCCCTATGGGCTTACAGCTTTCCAAGTTAACACTTGGTTACAAAAAAGAGAGTGTTAACTCTATTACACATTAAGCCCTTGGCTTGAATCTACATGTAATACATTAAAAGAAAATAGACACAAAAAGTCTGTCCGTCTCTAGCCTCCCAAGCTAGGTCCTTGGAGGTGGCATGCTACCTGTACCTGAAAATGATGTTCCTATATAGGGTGAGCCACAGCCCAGTAGAAATACACTAAACCAACTATGAACAATGACTAAAAGATTAGCAGTTGATAGATGGCCAACACTGATACGTCCACTTATATCACATTACAATTACATGACTTACAAGTCTATGTTACTTTTCATTCTCCATTTTTGTTTAATAGATAAGCATATTAGCTATATCAATACATCAACAGATAAGCATATGAACTATATCAACACATCAACAGATAAGTATAAGAACAATATCACACTACCACAGATAAGCATATGAGCTGTATCTACACTTCACTAGACAAGCATATGAGCTGTATCTACACTTCTCAAAGATAAGCATATGAGCTGTATCTTCACTTCTCTAGACAAGCATATGAGCTGTATCTACGGAGTTCATCCCCCATCTCCTCCCAACACTATTCGGTTTAGAGGTCCATCCCCCATCTTCCCCTAAACCGCGGAGTACATCCCCCATCTGCTCCTCTACACATAATACATATAAACACATAGGTTCTATACACAATCAATCAATACATAAAGTTAATGTATTCTATCCACCGTCATACTCTATGACACATTCAATTGATTAGTTTTCGTTTGCCTAATCATCATGCATTGGCTACAACAATCAAGACTATCCTCCACCGATAGCCCAAAGCAGTTATTGCTAAACAAAAAAAAAATAAATGCACAAATGGATAATATATCAACATTTCAACTAGGTGAGCGATAAATGATCCAACTACACCCTTTAATCCCATACATTTCCAATCTCAACTTTCTCAATTCAATTCCTCATTTCTCACAATTAATTATACAAATTAATTAATCAATGTAATTAGGGTATTTTCCATAATTAACATTACAACCCTTAGGGTTCCATTTTCATCAATGTTTCAACATTAATACCACTTCTTCATGCCCAATATGCATATAGGTTTATATATTTAAAAACCCCCAACTTATGTAAAATTACACAAAGGCCCAAACTTTCTCAAAATTACCCAACAACCCCCAACATATCAAAATGCTAAAATTTAAAGACAAAGCTCATAAAGAGAAGTAGGATATCCCTACCTCGAAGTTAGAGCTCAAACGGAGAAGAGACCAAAATCAAAGTGCTCCAAATTCCAAACTTTTCGGATCAAAACGACGCCCTCGACGATCAACACAAGTTTTACAAAGGCCGAAGGGAAGGAGGACACTCTAACTAGATCAAACCCTAGAGAGAAGGGAGTTTCTAGAGAGATAGGCTCTCAAAATATCTTTTGGAAAGTAAGAGAGAGAGAGGAAGTGTAGAAAAGTGATTCAAAAAATGCCCAGCTGCCCTCTGTTATACGACATTCTCGCTCGAGCGGAAAACACAACGCTCGAGCGTCAAGTACAAAAAACTAGGTCTGCTCGAGCTCAAGAAGGGACGCTCGAGCGCCAAGACACAAGAATAAAGTACATCCGCTCGAGCGCGAAAACCAGTCCGCTCGAGCATAGATTTCCCCCTCCTAGAACTTATACCAAAAATGTACTACCCGCTCGAGCGCCAACAAGCCCGCTCGAGCGCGACCCGCTCAAGCGCAGGAAACCCGCTCGAGCGCTAAACGACCCGCTCAAGCGGAACGACCAAAATCCTGGCAACAAGAATTTAGACCAAGACTCAACTCACCTGCTCGAAACATGCTCAACACATCCTAAAACTCAATCAAATGGAATTAAAGGACGACAACAAGGTAGACACAACTACCAACTTCACGGAATCGAGTCCGGAATACAACTGAACAGTAAAGGGAATACCGGGATCGCTATAGTGGGTCTTCACACTGAAAGTCCAGGTCCACGATGTGTCCCACAAGTTTTAGAGTGAAATTGTGAATCGTGTTGTATGATAATAGATTTATGTCCTGTTAACACGATTCATTAAATTATTAAATGTGCTAATTATTTTAATAGTGATTATTATAATCATAACAATTTGGATACAAACAAATTATTCAGCTTGTTTTAAGTAAATTTATTTTACGGCACATGCATATAAATAATATGTTTAAAATTAACACCCACAAAGATAATATACATGTTAATATTTGTGAAAAAACTATCATAAATAATCGGCCATGCATCTAATATGATTATTGACACTCGTTAATATCCAAACTAGTTTTGATGAAAGTAAACATTAAAAAATCTTTTAATTAGCTTTTATTTTTATTTTTTTTAAAAAAAATATTACTCGCTCCCACCTATATCTAATATTAATTTAGGGAAATTTTTTTTAAGGTCCCTAATAATAATAATTTAGAGGATAAAGACACCAAAAAATAGTGATGCATCAGGTCCCTGAACAACTTGGCGTGCATTTTTAATTATTTTGTGGACCAAAATACCCTTCCCAAAATCAACACAGAAACGAAACTCATTCCGACGTCTGAGTTCCATTCCAAGCATCCAGCATCTTCACGAACAAGAGAACAGCAGAATTAGGGTTTCAATATCATCTTCACCATCGACATTAGAGCTTCGTTATCTTCTGCAAAAATCATTCCCATTCCTTCCTCACAAATTTCTCTGACCCCGTTTTCACTGTTCATCGTCATCTCAGTTCATCTTCGTCACGTCGCATCTTCATCTCAGGCCATATCAGCTCGTCATTCAAGTTTCATCCTAACTCTGGTAAGTTTTTCTACAATACAACTAGATTTTCTCTGGAAACACAGTTAATTGCATTTTATATTAACCTTCCATAAATTAGGGTTTCAATTTCGTAATAAAAAGCTACCTGAATTTGGAAAAAGTTATTTCTGTGTGTTTTGAACTTATTCTTGAACATGTTTGTGTGATTTTATCTGTAAATTTCTCTGGCATTTGAATTTCTCTGGTTTTTGCTTGATGTATGTTTCTTCTTTCAATTTTCTCTGGCATGTTTATTTTGAAAAAAGCAATTTTCTGTGTTTTCATCTTATTCTTGAACATGTTTCTGTGATTTTGTCTATAAATTTCCCTTCTCTGTAATATGTATTTTTAATTGGAATGTATATCTTTCTCTGGAATGTCTATTACTCTCTTGCCTCTGTCTAAGTTTCTCTGGTATTTATAATTTTCTCTGACCACATCACATCACTTTCCTCCTTGTGTGTCTCTATCATGTTTAATTTTCTCTGGCATTTTAATATTATGGACTGGAATGAATGTTTCTTTTTGAATTTTCTCTGACATGTGTATTTGGAAAAAAAGTTATTTCTCTGTATTTTGATCTTATTCTTGAACATGTTTCTATGATTTTGTCTATGAATTTCTCTGCTTTGTAAATTTCTCTGGAATATGTATTTTTCTCTAGAATGTCTATTACTCTCTTGCCTCTGTCTAAGTTTATCTGGTATTTATAATTTTCTCTGACCACATCACATCACTTTCCTCCCTTGTGTTTCTCTATCATGGTTAATTTTCTCTGGTTGTGTATGTAAATTTTTCTGGCATTTTAATATTATGAATTGAAAATTTCTCTGGAATGGAAATTTCCTAAAAAATGTGTAATTTTCTCTGGAATGTGTATTTTTCTCTGGTATGTTTATTTTGTTCAATTCTTGGTTTCAATGTGGTGTAATTTTCAGTGGCATGTTTACATTACTTTGTTTATTTTATCTTGCTAATTGTGGAATGGAAATTTTCTTTGGCTTGCCATGTTTACTTTTCTCTGTCATTCATTTTCTCTGGTATGTTTACTTCTATATGTAATTTTAACAATTATTGAAAATTTCTCTCCCATGTTTATGATGCTTTGTTGATTTTCTCTGACATTTAATTTTTAATGTCCAATTTTCTCTGGCATGTCCAATTTTCTGTAATTTTCCCTTATCTGTAATTTTCTCTGACATCTCCAATTTTCTCTTATCTGTAATTTTCTCCCTTATCTGTAATTTTCTCTGACATGTCCAATTTTCTCTGGCATGTTCAATTTTCTCTGGGATTTAATGTTGACATCTTTATGTTTTAATCATTGTCTAGAAATGGCAAAACGTAAAAGCAGCAAAACACCGGAAACACCAAGCAAGAAACAGAAACTCTCTCAGTCTTCTTATGAGCTAAGATCAAAAACCAGCAGCAAAACACTGAAAACACCAAGCAAGAAAGAACAACTCTCTCAGTCTTCTTATGATCTAAGATCAAAAACTAGCAGCAAAACACCACAAACTCCTCGCCAAAACACACAAGTCCAAGGTGATGAAGCAACTAGCATCCAGATGAGTACCCCAACTTCAAAAGACTCAAGCTCAAGGGGGAAAAAACCTGTTAAACTCCAAAGAAAGAGAGCTCACTACAGCATTCAATACCGATCCAACCTCTCATCTGTTGTCTCCTTTTTTCAAACACTTAAATTCAATTCAAACCAACTTGTAGAGCTTCAAAAGACCCCATTCTGGTATTTGATCCAAGCTCTAACCACTGGAAGGATGGATCCAAGGAAATCTAGGAAATCTGATGATGATGTAGTTGCAATAATCCAATGTTACAATGAAAAAACAAAAGCATTCACAGTTGGTAAAAAGAACTTGACCTTTACAACAAATGACATGACCTTGATTTTTGGTTTGCAAGGAGGTAAAGGAGCCATGTCATTAAGATACTCTAAAAAGCCAAAATCTGCATTCCTAAGGAGAAGATTCCAAAAGGACACAAGGCTCACTGGTCCTGTTCTTAAAAATGCCTTGGTCAAAGCAATGAAAGGCAAGCAACCAACTGACTTCAAAGATGTAGCAATCATTGTTACATTGTACTTGTGTCTCACCCTATTTTTTGCAACAAGTGGGAATTCAATAGGGTGGGTTTTTATAAAGTATGTGGAACCTCTTGAATCAATGAAACAGTATGATTGGCCAGAAGCAATCACATCAACATTGATTGATTCTATCATAGCATTGCACAAAACTCCAGAAAAAGTTACGGGGTGTGTCATTGCATTGCTGGTAAGTATAATATCCATTCAAATTTGCAGTTATCATACTTACAAATTTGTGCGTTTAGAAAATTTTAATTACTTTAATTTTCATCACAGTATTGGCTATGTGAACATGCAAATATCATTGACTCGGAAGACAGTAACACAACTGACTTCCCAAGATGTGCCAAGTGGAACCTGCAAACCTTGACGAAACAGCTGCAGAAGACACCAGTCCACTCTCTTCCACCTCGACAGGTTAGATTTCTATCGCTACTGAAATCTCAGAGAAATTCCAAAATTTCTCTGACCACTGCTTTGTTTCCCTCATTGTGCATTGATTGATTAAGATCAATTTTCTCTGAACTATCAATTTATGTTTTCTTCTTTGGTACCAACTGGTTTATTTCTGCCATTGTAATCAATTTTCTCTGCAATCCAAATTTCTCTGACCACAATTGTAACACATTAACTTATATGCCCTGATTGATTTTCTCTAATATCTGAATTATGTTGGTTGTTTCATAATTTTCTCTGGCCCATAAAATTGTTTCTCCTTGTGTGTAATTTTCTCTGGCCCATAACTTATGTGCCTTGCATCTTTGATAAACACTGTTTATTTCTACCCTTCTAATGAATTTTCTCTGGAATCCAAATTTCTCTGACACAATTATAGTCAAACATTAACTTATATGCCTTGATTGATTTTCTCTGATATCTAAATTATGTTGCTTGTTTCATAATTTTCTCTGCCTCATAAAATTAACTCATTGTCTGTAATTTTCTCTGGCCCATACAATTTTCTCTGAAGTTTGTTTCCCATTAGTATCATTTAGATGAATTTTATTTTCCTTATTTGAATTTTTTCTCTCAGTGAATTTTGTAACATTTCTCTAATAAAAGAGCCTCCTGTTACAGATAGATAACAAGGAGCTAGTCAAAAACCCATCAGAGGAGTTCTGTCTTGGTAAAAAGACGAAGAAAGAATCAAAAAAGGCAATTGTCAAATTCAAGGAGACATTACAAGATTCATCTGAAGAAGGAGGGAATGAAGAAGCAGAAGGCAACATAGAAGAATACGAAGCCAGCAATGGACAAGAAGATCAAGCAAGCAGTGGAGAAGCAGAAGCCAGAGAAGAAAGTGAAGAAATAGAAGCAGAAGACAAAGAACAAAATGAACAGAAAGAAGAAGACAGTGAAGAAGAAGATGAACAGCAAGAAGAAAACAAGGAGGAAAGTGACGAAGAAGAACGTAATGAGCCGATGGACCAACAACGTGATAGCATTTGTGGCTCAACAATGCATCAGCCTCAAGAATCTGAGGAATCAAAGGATGCCCAAATTGCTGATCTACGTCAAAGACTAAAGGCACTTTCTCAATCTAAAAAAGAAGAAGAGAGAAATTGGATTGAATTACTTGCTGAAAAGGATATTGCAATAAGAACCTTCACATCACTTAACTCAGAACTTCAAGAAAGAGACAGCACAATCCAAATGAAACTAAGGTTGTTGGAGGTTAAAAAAGAAGACGATACAAAAACAATTCAATAGTTGAAGTATTCAATTTCGGAGCTTGAAACTGAAAATGATAAATTGCATGAACAAGTTCAAGAACTATCCATCCAACTAGCAACACAACCACACCGAACACCAACACAACTTTAACCACAAGGTCAACGAAAATCTTGAGCCACAAAAAGTTATGTCCTTGTGTCAACATAACTCAAAGAAACTTCTATTTATTATAATTTTCTCTGTCATTGGTAATTTTCTCTGGAAGTTATATTTCTCTGAACACATTAGTTTCTGCTGCTTATTTCTATTGATTTCTACTGCTCTTTTGATTTTCTCTGTCTATTTTCTTATTCGATTTTTGGGGCTTGTTTGATTTTCACTGTGTATAGTTGGAATGCAAGTGGAACAACAACCAACAACCAACAAGAACAAATGGCACACAAAGAACAACCGAAACAAAAGACAAAAGTCTATGGTAACTGGAAAATATTGAATCAAATAAATTTACATATTGAAATATCATCTGTTACTTCAGAGAAATTTCACTTTTACTGATATTTTCACTGTCTACAGTCAAAAAAGATCCGACATCAATGATAAAAAATTTAAAGGCAAAAGAAAGGAAGGAAAAGCAGCACGATCCAGAATTTCAATATCCCAAAGTTGCGAAAGTGACTAGAGGTTCAAAACAAGCTGCAAAGCAAACTGAGCAAACCACGAAGGACAAAGAAGTACTTGATGCTGATGCGTACGTCTTGCCTCAACCTACAAGCATCAGAAAATCTTGGGTCTTTCCACAAACTCTACCGATTTCAAGATTGATAAAAGATCATGTAAAAGACATCTTGCAGCACATATCAAATGTGTCTGGACTTGAGTAAGTACAACAAACAAAATAGAAGATAACAAACAACAAATTACAAACTTATATTGCATTAACAACAATTAAATCCCTTCTTTGTCATCTTGTAGGGCTTTAATTTGGACAAGTGAGTTGAATCTCATTACCTTCGAAGACATTGGAAACCTAATACAGCAAAAAGAAATTTCCAACAATGTAAGTCTTTCATCAAAATTTCTCTGCAATGTTCCATCAGCCTTTATAAACCAATATTACAATTATAAATCATATTTTTCAGGTCATTGATGGCTATGGAGAGATCCTTTTTGCTGACCAAATGAGAGAAAGACAACAACCAACTTCATTTTTTTTCACATCCATGAGCTTAGTATGTTACTACTCTTTTATTTGATTTTCTCTGGAATTTACTTACTACTTTCTCTTGTTAAGATACTTCTTGAAGCCAGTTGTGTCACTAGTCTAATTTTCTCTGGCTAGTTGTGTGCATTTAAAATTTCTCTGTGTATATTTCTTAAATTCCTGTCATTTCAACTTTCTCATAACATAACCATTTTTTTATTTTCTCTAACCACAGAATTTCATCAAGATGTCGAAAAATCAAACTTTCCGAGTTTCATTATTTGACAAGCATATTGAAACAGCATGGAGGAACTACAGGTTCCTCTATTTTCCAATAAATACTGTGGGTAATAAGAAGTCAACACATGAAAATCACTGGACCTTGCTTGTCCTGGACAAAAAAGACAATTTATGGAGGTTCTACAACTCACTAAGGCCAATGAGGGATGATGCAAAAGACAAATATGTCAAAGATGTAAAACAATTGGTAACGAGTGCAAATTTCTCTGATCCATCATAATGTTTATGTGATGATAATTTTCATAGAATCCCATTGATTTGTCTGTAAATTTCTCTGTTATTTAAAAATTATTTTTTTGCAGCAAGATTATGTGGAGAATTTTTTGAAAGCTTGCCTTGAAAGAGAGGCTCAATCACAACCCTCTTTCAAATTGATAAACTCACAAAACACAATTACGACTTTGAGTATGTCAACAATTCTCCACAACAAGACAGTGATTCGTAAGTTTCATACAACATCTATAAATAAGATAATTTGATTTGCATGTTTCTTAAAACTAACCATACCTATAATTTGTATGCAGTCTAGATTGTGGCCTCTTTGTTTGCTATATAATTAAACAATATAGCAAGCATGAACCTATCAGCTCCAAATTGTCCACACAAGACATAAGGTTGATGAGGGCAGAACTCATAGAGAGATTTCTGACCGAAGTTGGCCGGTCATTGACTGAACCAATTGAAATACCTCCATAAGAAGAACCAAAAATGTAATAGTGAAACTAGTGAAAGGAAGACAATGTACATATCCACACAGAGAAAATTGTCTCACATATATGTATATATCCACATAGTATTAACCATTTAATTTTTTGTTCATACATTGAAGGAATGATGATGCTTGACATATATGTATATATCCTTTTTTGACTAATGTAAATTTCAATTTTTTTTTATTATTTTGACTTATGTAAATTTCATACCTATCAACGGTTAAATATATATATATATTTTTTATTGTGATTGTCAACACAATCTACACAGAGAAAATTGTCTGCAGAAATTTCCCTGGTATGATATTACCAGAAATTCACAGAGAAATTTAACTCGTATCGTCCCAAGGGGATGCTTATATGATCATGTAATCTATAATGCTTTGTGTTGGTACAAAACAATCATCAAACTCAACAAAACATAAAGCGCACGGTAATTTTCTCTGCTATTGGAAAATTTCACTGGATGAATTTGAAATTTCAAAACACAATGCCCAGATAATTTTGTCTGCTAGTGGAAAATTTCTCTAGATAAAATTGACGGATTCGAATGGTGATAGAAAATGGAATTTCTGAGTTGTGAATTTCTCTAGGTTGAGTGATTTGGAGAGGGGGAATTTCTCTGGGTTGGTGAGGAAATTTTCTCTGGCTTTGAGAAAAATTTCTGAGTTGAAGTGATTCTAAATAAATTCTTCCCTGGTCCAGAGAAATTCTCAACTCAGACAAATTTCAAAAAAGCTTAATTTTGTTTCTTGGTTGTACTCAGTGCAATAATTTTGTGTATGCTCTGTCTGGTGTGCACATTTCTTGAAGTGAGTCCAAAAAAATTCTTCCTTGATAAGAATTTCTCTGTGAAGTCCAGAGAAATTCTCTGGATTTCTCTAGTTTAAACTTAGAGAAATTTCAACAAACACAACGCACACTGTTTTACAATGCTATTGGCAAATTTCTCTGGATGAATTGGACCTCACAAAACACAATGCACATTTCAACAAACACAAATGCCCATAGTAAATTTCTCTTCTACTAGCAAACTTCTATGGATAAATTTCTCTTCTACTTTTCTCTGCCATTGTCAAATTTATGTGGTTGAATTTGAAGCTTCAAAACACAATACACAGAGCATTTTCTCTACCATAGGAAAATTTCTCTGGATGAATTTGACAGGTATTACAAACCCACTGCCTATAGTATATATCAACAAACACAATGTACACTTTAACTGATATTGGAAAATTTCTCTGGATAAATTTGATTGATATTATTATATACACTGTCTAAAAAATACATTTCACAAAACAAAATACACAAAGTAATCATCAAATGTATTATTCAATCAATAAAATGTATTATCCTTAACTATTTAACAAAGGTTCCTTGCATGTCCTCTTATTATGGCAACCAATACTCTCACAACGACTACACTTAATCACCCTTTTAAACTCTCCAGTAGAATCAATTCTGTTCTTCTTCAGCCTCCCAGTTGGTTTCTTGCTCAATGAAGGTAAAATCATAACATCTTCAATGCTACACACAAGTTTTTCAACAGTTGGAACTAGGTCAATCGAAAACGAGTATGCTTGACGATACATATCAGCATGAAAAAATGGTTCAACAAATGAATTCAAATTCTTTCCACTCCTAAAAATTGCAGCAACAACATGTTGACATGGATACCCATTTATTTCCCATTTTCGACATGAACAAGTTCTCAACCCAAGATCAACCATAATCGAAGGAAAACAATGCACTTCAAAGACATTATCAGATGATAAACTCACATTCCATGTCCTCCCATCCAAAAAAGACTTCTCTAATACACTATCCATACGAGGACATAGAACTTTATTCCATTTACTAGAGAGCAGCCTCCTGGCAGACCTCATATTCATGATTTGCAACCGTATCATGTCCACCAAATTTGTTATTGGCAAGTGCCAAGCTTCTCGTATCCATAAATTGAATGACTCAGCAATATTTGAATACATCTCACCATAACGTTTCCCCGCAAAATATGCATCACTCCAATTTTCATATAGTAAACTTCTCAAGAAAACACTCACAATGTCTCCTCCCTCACTTTTTAATTCATTTAACTTGAAATGAAATGATGCCTTTGTTGGTGCATATGCACATTCTGAAAACTTGGACACAATCGTCTCCCTAACCAAATTTGTGTTTCCACATGACAACTTATCCCTAAAATTTCTCTTTAGATGTTCAAGACAAAATCCATTAAAGCAGTTAGGAAAAAACCTAGTAATTCCTTCCACAATACCACAATGTCGATCTGATATGAAACTTATCATCCTTTCTGATCCCAATACTCCACATAAATGTTCAAGAAACCAACACCAATTGTCTTTATTCTCAGCATCAACAACAACAAAAGCTATAGGAAAAAAACCTACAAAACAAATAGGAACAAGCATATTAGATATACACATGCAGAGAAAATTAGAACAATAAACAACCAGAGAAATTTGACACTGCCAACATCCAGAGAAAATTCACTTAGTGTCCAACTCCAAAGAAAATTCACACACTGGCAACATCCAGAGAAAATTGACTTAGTGACCAACTATAGAGAAAATTCACACAATCAGAATATCCAGAGAAAATTCACTTAGTGAACAACTACAGATACAATTCACACAATGACAACATCCAAAGAAAATTCACACACTGACCAAAATCCAGTGAAAATTCTCACAGTGGCCACAACCATAGAAAATCCACACAGTGGCCAAAACCAGAGAAAATTCAAAGTGTCAGAGAAAAATCACATTCACTCAATTCCTACATGTATAGAAAATTCACATACTTAGATAAAATTAGATATATTTACAATTACCTTCATTCCCATCTTTCCCCGTTGCAGCAAGCATAACTCCTTTGTATCGTCCTTTCAAAAATGTTCCATCAAGAAAAAGCAATGACCGACAATATTTGAAACCAGCAATGCATGCATGAAAAGCCACAAACACTCTTTTGAAATGCTTGTTATCTTCAAAATCTAACTCAAAACGATTACCTGGATTGTTCTTCAATGCCTCATCAAAATACCACCGTAATTGATCGAATGACAAACAAGAATCCACATATGTACTACATTTTGCTTTTTCAACCCCCAACCAACCACAGTTATAACTGATTGAGACCCCATACTTGTCTTTCATTTCTTTGACAACATCCACTGGATGAGTTAAAGATTTTGCATTTAGATCTTCAAGTATCAACCCAGAAACTAAGCTGGAAGTCATCCTAACATGTTTACTCGTACGAACCACCACACCACACGTATGTTCATTGTTCAAAGTCCTTATGTAGAAGAACCCATTTGTTTTTTCAACTGAAGCATGTACACGCCACATACATCCCCTTGATTCCTTATATGCACATTCTGTCGTAACCCTCAGCTTGTCATTTTTAACATACGTAAATTGAAAACCAACCTCAATAGCATACTTGCATAAAAAATTACAGAACTCAACCACACCACCCTCAAACTTTTGTCCAACACTCGTAATATTATTTCGCCAACCAGCTGACAATAACACCTTTTCTTGGTGAGAACAAAACTTAGAGAGTGAATTCCTTTCAATATCCACCAGTCTATCACATTCACCATCCACAACATCTACCCAATTAGACCTCACTTCATCCTCTTCATCAAAAGTACTACACCTACTAACTGAAACATCAACTATATCAACACCACGTGCACAAACAACCCTCAACATATTCAAAAAATCAATATTATTTCGAACCATACAATTCGGATGGCCCACAATAGAATATGAAATACACGTAGTCTCAGGTTTCAAATTCTCCCATGTTTTACACAAAATGCCAACCAATTCATCAAAATTCAATTCACATGAAACATTAATGGCAATAGTATCATTCCTATATTTGCATAGCAACAACACTGCACTGTCCATCGAAACTGAAAGAACAAACTAGAAAAATAATTTGTTCAACATAAAAACACTTCACAAGAACATCATAAAAGTCCAGAGAGATTTAATAACTTTCACTCAGAGAAACAAAAAATTATATTCATTTTATACAAACTTATAATTTTCTCTAAACTACAAACTGAAAGTGAATAACAAACTTATAATTTTCTCTCAACTACAAATAAAAGTCCAGAGAAATTTAAGAACTTACATTCACTTTCTCAGATTCAATCTGCATTAGAAACATTGGATTATAATAACAAACTTACAATTTTCTCTAGACTATACCAACAAAAGTGCAGAGAATGAAATTTCTCTGGTTTAAACAAATTTCTCTGGTTTGAAAAAATAGAGAACAAAACTTATCATTGATCAGCATGTTGATGAAAAACAGAGCACGAAAAATGAACTCTAAACATCAAAATCAACTACACTGTCAACACTCTTTGAAATTGATCAAAAAACAAAGAATCAAAATTAATTCCAAAAAATAAAAATCAATTCTATCAAGATGGCCTCTGTCTGAAATTGATCAATAACAGAAAATGAAAAATCAACTCCAAAAATCATAAACAACTTCATTGAGCTAGCCTCTCTTTAATTATGAATTGATCAAAACTGAAAACAAAAACCTAATGCAAAAATACACTCGAACAACTAATATCAAATCGGAATCCTTACATAAAATTCAAAACAAAAATCAAAATTCATGTGGAATCTATATCGAAACCATACCTGATTCAACTCCACTAAAAAACCTACACGATCAACACATTGTAACACCAATACGATCGTCGAAGTCTCTATCGTCAAGTCCACTGCAGCACTTGCGAAATCCCTACGAAATCTCTGACAAAATCTCCACCGCGAAACCAGTTTCCAAAATCTCCACCGTGAAATCAACAACTGAATATTCTTGTCATTTTTTTTTTTTGAACTGAGCAATAGAATATTCCAAAATCCAAACAAGGGTAAATTAGGTATTTTATAACATAAAATAAAGTTGAGGGACTTTAGCCATCAAAACATATT
Organism: Camellia japonica; assembly: GCA_030407325.1. Taxonomy (NCBI): domain Eukaryota; kingdom Viridiplantae; phylum Streptophyta; class Magnoliopsida; order Ericales; family Theaceae; genus Camellia; species Camellia japonica. The sequence goes on along the minus strand of JAPPVO010000031.1, from coordinate 15,572,861 downwards.
AATGTGTACCTCTCCTCATATCAAAAGTTGGAGAGGGACCTTAGACCAATTTTTTCCATTAATTTATAATTAATGAAATTTAAAAATATAAAAAAATAAATAAAAATAAATGTTAACTGCAATATTTTAGTATTTTAATCTAGGTGGAAAGGTAAAATCCATTCCTACCCAATTTTGTCATCAGGATAGGAAAAATTCACAAGGGATAAGAAGGGAAAAATTCAGAATGTTTGGTTTCCATTTTCAAAATTTATTTTTCAAAAAATTTTATTTTTCGTTTTTCATATTTTTTGTTTTCACTGATTTTTTTTAATATTTTAAGAAATTTTTTTAATTTTTAGACACACCTATCATAAATACACTAGTATAATATTTGTGAAAAAATCTTTTAAAAATTCACTAAATACCAAAAATACAAAAAAAAAAATGAAAATTTAGTACATTTTTTGTATTTTTATGTATTTATTAATTTTTTAAAATATTTTTTCACAAATAGTTTACTATTTAGATACATCTAAGTAAGACACATCTAAAAAAAAAAATTGCTTAACTTTTTAAAAATATTCACTAAAAATAAAAAAATAAGAAAAACAAAAGACACAATTTTCAGAAAATTAAAACCAAACACACTGATTATCATCTCTAATTCTAAGCCGTGGAGTCATCATGTGTCTTACTTTGTAGATCTAATTTTTTATTTTGTTAGTTTTTGTGTATAAATTATTTATTAAAAAAATTAAATTTAATAATCATAATGCTTTTTACCTTTGGCTTTAAAAATTAGGTGACAAGTCATCTTTGTCTTTAAAGTAAATATAATAAAATCATATGATTATAATTATTAAATTAATTTGTTTTAAATTGATAATTTATACGGAGGAACTAAAAAGATAAACAATTTAATTATGGCCGAATAATAGGACCAGCTATACCATGGCTTTCTTTAGGAGTTAGTTTTTTTTTTCATCCTTTTTTTAGTTTGACTTATTTTATTTTGGACTTATAATCCATAAAGTCCCATATTTTTTTTTTTTTGTGATCTATTTAGTCCTTTTGGATGTGTAATGACTCATTTGTCCGCCATATTGTAGTAGCACATTTGAAAAAAGTAAAATTTTTAGTATCATATTATACCCGTTACGTTCAAATGTCACATTTGGGAAAAGTAAATTAAAGAATTTTTAATTTTTTTTATAGTGTTACATTATACCCGCCACGTTGGAGTGTCACATGTCACATTTGGGAAAAGTACACAAAAGAGTTTTAATTTTTTTTAGAGTGTCACATTATACCCGTCACGCTGTCACGTTTGAGAAAAGTACACTAAAGAGTTTTCATTTTTTTGAAGTATCACATCATACCCGCCACGTTAGAGTGTCATATGTGACGTTTGAAAAAAGTACACTAAAGAGTTTTTAAATTTTTTTGGAGTATTACATCATGTCCACCACGTTATCACTTTTCAAAAAAGTATACTAAGAAGTTTTTATATTTTTGAAGTGTCACATCATACCCGCCACATTGTCACATTTGAAAAAAGTACACTAAAGAGTTTTTAGTTTTTCTTTTAAGTAAAAGTTTTGGAGTATCACATTATACTCGTCATGTTATCACATTTAAGAAAAGTACACAAAAGAGTTTTAAATTTTTTAGAGTGTCACATCGTTGAAGTGTCACATCATACCTGTCACATTGTCACATTTGAGAAAAGTACACTAAGAAATTTTTATTTTTTATGGAGTAAAAGTTTTAGAGTGTCACATTATACCCGTCACGTTGTTCATCTAGGAAAAGTACACTAAGAGATCCTCCAATGGCTGTTGCTATAATGCCATTGCTATTGCTATAATTTGGCAATGAATAGTGCTATTTTGCCAAATTATAGCAATGATGCTCTAATGGTCATTTGCTATTTTGGCAAATCTCAACCAGCTTTCCATCCAAGTTTGTAGGTGTTGTTTGGATATAGGTTTTTCTGTGATTTTATTTTTGTTTATTTTTTGTCTTTTATGACCTTTTTTTAACTGTTTGTAAAAAAAATTATATAGTTATATTATTCCCGACTAGACAAATATAAAAAAAAAAAAATTTGATAAATTGGAAAAAAAAAATTAAATATAATTCACCCCATCAAAAAACATATCATTACATATTTAATAAATTATACATTGCAAAAATAATATTACATTTTGTTGTAGAAAATACTGAAAAATTTAAAAAAAAATGAAATTTCATTACAAAATAAAAAAAAAATGACATTACAAATAAAGACTAACAATTATATTAAAAAATAAATCACATTGCAAAATTTAAAAATACATTATCCAGTAATTATTCATCATAAGGCAGGGGAAATAGTAATTTGGGCTGCTCACATTTGAGGACCACTTAGCGAAAATATCATTTTTTCGCATTGTGTAATACGCTTTTATCTAAGGGTCCAAATGAGAAATGTCTGTAGTCATTATCATATGTTCTTTCTTTTTCATCTCATGTTCTTGTCTTCTTATTTCAAAGTCATGTTTTTTCATCTCAAGTTCTTTCAGCTTCTGCAGTGCTTGAATCCTTTTTTCTTCTCTTTTATCTTTTTTATTTTCCTTCTCAGCAAGGTGTTGGTTAAACATCTTCAATTGTATGCTCATTTTCTGCACTTCAGCTTCAACAACTTGATTTCTCCGAAATAATTCTTTTGCAGCTTTCCTACCCATAGGCCTTTTACCCTTTGTAGAGACACTGCCCTCACCAATAGTTGGATTGTTACCAATACTTGGACCGGTGTCATCTTCAAGAGAAATGCAGTTATCCATAGGGGAATCGAGAGCTGAATTAGGGAAAAATGGTGTATATATCCTTGACTTTACCGTGTTTGTAAAAGCTATATCTTGCCACTTGATATTGTTTTGCAAGATTAGCCAATAATGTTCAAAAGCAAAATGTTTATTTTTATCTTGATGGTATAACAGTTTTGCTTGAAGCATCTATATCAATAAAATATTAAATTAATTAATTAGTTAATTTTTATATAAGACAAAATAAAAAAAAACTAACATAATAAATGAAAATGAAATCTTACTATATCGACTTGTGACACCCCACTTGGATGTAGATTTTCGACTTGCGCTAGACACCCACGAAATTTGTTGCAATATTTCATGATTACACCCCATCGAGATGAGATAGACACTTGTGTTCTTGAGTGATCATTCTGCAACGAGCAATAATTTTCGAAAATTCTTCCCCAAAAATGAGCATGCTATTGCGAATTTCCAACAATTGGGTCTTTAGTAATGTGACACCAAGTTCTACAAATTGCCACATCTTCTTGAGTAGTGAATGATTTTCCTCTCTTTGTTTTTGATGAACCTTCCATAGTGATTGGTCGAAAAAACTAAAAACAAAATATTTTTGAAAGTAATTTTGAAAGTTTGCTGTCAAATGCAATTGAGATAAATAGAGGAGAAAATAAATATAAAATTTGAAATATTTGCTGTGAAATGAAATTGAGATTGAGATTTCTATTTATAGAAATACAAAATATGACCGTTGGGAAAAAACAGGACCGTTAATTTAAAGCTGGTTTATTGTAGGGCAAATTACATATACCCCCCTCGAGGTTTAGCAAAATTACAGATATCCCGCTGAGGTTTGAGAAATTATAGATACCCCCTGAAGGTACTATTTTCATAACAAATTAGGGGGCAAATTGTTATGAAAATATAAACCACAAAGGGCAATTTGTTATGAAAATATAAACCTCAGGAGGGTATTTGTAATTTTTGAAACCTCAGGGGGGAATCTGTAATTTAGCTAAACCTCGAGGGAGGTATATGTAATTTGCCCACCTTTTTTTTTCAAGCAAAAAGAGCACAACAGCTCTTTTGCCTTCCCAAGATAGATCACCACCATCTACGCAAACCATTTCCAACAGTTGAGATGAAGATCCAAAATTCCCCTCCCTCTCAGTCTCTCTCTCTCTCTCTCACTCTCACTCTCACTCTCACTCTCACTCTCACTCTGTCTCTATATGTCTTCTCTCTCTTCGATCGGCTACGAAGCATGTCTCCCTCTCCCTCACTCTCACTCCTCTCTGTCTCTATCTCTCTCTCACTCCTACAATGGAAGAGACGATCACCAAATCTATCTCTCCCTCACTGTCACTCTATCTCTCCTTGGTCTCTGTTCTACCTCTCTCTTACTGTCACTCTATCTCTCATCCTTCATCTTCGATTGGTGATAGTACATGCTCGAAGAAACGATCGACGACCGTCTACCTCCTATCCCTCACTCTCTCTTTCACTCATTTTTGTCTCTCTCAGTCTTAGAATGGAAGACGCGATCACCAGATCTGTCACGACCCCAACCCGCCCCTAGTAGGATGGTGCCATGATGGCCAGTAATCCGAGATTACCAAAGGCCTCTATTCAAGATTCACACACAAACAGAGTATACGTAGGGGGCTTACAAGCGCGAAAGCAAAACTTAAAGTACAAGTGGTCCATAAGAGCTGTGCATAGATCAAATGAAATGGCATATATGATATGGTTTTATAATCAACCGTTGATAAACAAAATACATGTTACATCTTGATCAAAAGGCTTCTCAAGCCGACATGTACAAATACAATGAATACAAGCCAAGAAGCATGATCCTCAAGATGCCGACGTAAATACAATATGGCCGACATAGAACAAGTCAAGCCGACATAACATGACTCCAAAAACAAGCTTGCAAAAACACATCTAGACATCGCCGCCGTCCTGCTCATCACCTACATATATATATATAGAGAGGGTGAGCTTGGATACTCAGTGAATGGTACAAGTAATAAGGATTTTGCATGAATAATAGCCGAAGTCCTTTCAAAACAAAATATGTCAAAGCTTTACAAATCAAAGGATGAACCGTATTCATCTAGCAAATTTCCAGCACTCCAAAAGATGCTTACTAGCATCAACATATTACAAAACGATGGCATCTCGGCCAAATAAACCCACGCGGTAAACCGTCAGTGGCAAAACAAGGGACTGAACGATCCGTAATCGATTAGTCAACCCACCCGCACAAGGCTATCGGTGGCAAGGGAGATATCTCGAACAAGAGCGCTACAAAAGTTTAGAGTCCTCTAGCACAAGGGACTTGTACTGCGAAAGTTTAGAGTCCTCCAGCACAAGGGACTTCTCAAGGATGTCATCAAAACAAAGCTTATACTTGATATATCAAAATAGGGATAATCATTCATGCTTGACAAATACTTTTATCAAAACGAAGCAAAGCAAGATTTATCAAAAACATTATAACATAGCTTTATTAAAAATACCACTCACATAGCTCTTCGGGTGTAGGCTCGAGGCAAAGATCAAGACCTACAATCACATTGCAAATACTACTGAAGGTGCTTCAAGTAGACAAGAAGAGATGCTCAAGGATGGATATGAAATGCATCTACAAAACAAACTGTACATGAATGCAATGATCCCGGCATTCTATTCCAAAACTAAGTCAAGGCAAAGCAGAACATGCTGGGGTTATGACACTGTTTAACATCTCGGGAAAACACACTGGATACCTACCAAGTCTTGGCCGAGGTCCCACACCCTTTTCGCCGAGGTGTGGTCTCGATGGCCACATTCAAAAGCGAAGTTGGGAAAATCTGGGTTTCCCTTCGAAGGACATGAACATGAAGAACATCAAGAATATGCATGCTAGGATCACAACTCGTTATTCCAAAATCTGAGATTTCACGCTATGAGTTCGAAAACATGGACCTGGGTACCCATACAAGAAGATCATATGAAAACAAACACAAAAACATGGTTCTTGCTACCAACTTTCGGATCAAAACAAGACTTTGTATCAAGAACACATGAACACTACTTCTCTTTCTAAAACCAACTTTAAATCAATGCATGGCATGCAGAACAGATTCGATCGTGCAATGCAGCTAGATGATCAATAAGAGCAACAAGAGTAGGTTAAGATTCTAACCTCAAATCACGAATCTAACGGCTCAACACAAAGATCAAGCTTGGAAGTCTACTCCTCTCTCAAGAACTTCCTCCTAGAGCTTCTCTCTCTACAAGGCAAGATTTGATACAAAATGATATGTTTCTAGGTCTGTCGGCTGACTTAACCTTCAGCTCGGACACGTGGCGCTACCGGATTGGGTGACCTCAAAAGGTGACTGATTGACAAGACAAGGCTATGACAAAGTGTGTTCAACAAGCTAGACAACAAGAGCACTCCGGCAGTGGTGATCTCAGCTAAGGACAAAGCTTCGGCAAGTGGGATGACAAAAGCATCGGCTTGGAAGGACAACTCTTGACTAAGCTGTGCCACACCTTGGCCTAGATGTGCCACACCTCGGTCTAGGTCATACCAATCCAGGAACAAAATCACTTAGTGCAAGGGTAAACATCTCGGCCTAGATGATATACATCTCGGCTATGGTGATGCACACCTCGACCTAGATAATGACATCTCGGCCAATATGCCAGGGTGGAGATGGAGGTCAACCAAAGTGGTTCCAAGTTAGTTCTAGGCGCAAAGGTGAACTAGGCTAAGATGACCTCGGCTACACACCAAACAAAGAACAAAACCATGCAAGCAACACTTAAGCAAAACGAGACAAGACAAGATTTGCAATTACTACATAACAAGACAAGATCATACATGAATGTATGCAAGCATGAGTAAGTCAAAGTGAGGGTTGTTACATCCTACCCCCCTTAAAGAAGTTTGGTCCCCAAACTTAAGTTACCTTGTTCCAGGAACAACTCTGGATGTCGAATTTTCATTTCTTCTTCCATTTCCCATGTAGCATCCTTGCCGTAATGCTCTTTCCATTCAATTTTCACCATTGGTATCGACTTGTTTCTCAACTGCCTTACCTGTCTATCGATAATACATATCGGCTTCTCTTCGTAGCCTAAATCCTTGTTAACTACAATCCCGAAATAGTCGATCACATGCAGTGGATCCCGAATATACCTTCTCAACATCGAGATGTGAAACACATTATGGACTTGGCTCAATTCTGGTGGCAAAGCAAGTCTGTAGGCAACGGAGTTAACCTTGTCAAGGATTTCAAATGGCCCAATATAACGGGGTGCTAACTTACCCTTCTTCCCAAATCTGGAAACTCCCTTCATCGGCGAAACCTTCAGGAATACATGATCCCCAACTTCGAATTCTAACTCATTTCTTCTCTGATCGGCGTAGCTCTTTTGTCGGCTCTGAGCAGTTTTAATCCTCTGTTGAATAAGTTTAATCTTCTCCGTTGTTACTTGAATTAACTCGGGTCCAAGCAGAGCTTTGTCTCCTACCTCGGTCCAACATATCGGCGACCTGCACTTTCTTCCATACAATGCTTCATACGGCGCCATGCCAATGCTAGCTTGATAACTGTTGTTGTAGGTAAATTCCACCAATGGCAAATGTACTCCCCAACTTCCTTGGAAGTCCAATACACATAGCCTAAGCATATCTTCAAGTGTCTGAATTGTTCTCTCTGTTTGCCCATCGGTCTGGGGATGAAAAGCTGTGCTAAACCTCAACTCGGCTCCGAAAGCTCTTTGTAGACTCTGCCAAAATCTGGAAACAAACTTCGGATCTCGGTCTGACACAATTGACATCGGCACTCCATGAAGTCTAACAATCTCGTTCACATACAACAAGGCAAGTTGATCGGCGTTGAAGGTAGTCTTAACAGGCAAAAAGTGTGCTGACTTAGTTAATCTATCAACAACAACCCAAATCGAATCCATACCTTTCTGTGTCTTCGGCAAACCAATCACAAAATCCATGGAGATGTGTTCCCATTTCCACTCAGGAATCGGCAAAGGTTGAAGAAGTCCTGCTGGCCTTTGATGTTCTGCTTTCACTTGTTGACAATACAGACACTGGGATACGAACTCAGCTATTTCTCCTTTCATATTCGGCCACCAAAACGTCTGCTTCACATCCTGATACATCTTGGTGTTCCCTGGATGAACAGCAAACTTGGAACCATGAGCTTCCTGCAAAATTTTCCTTTTCAACTCTGGAACGTCGGCCACACATAATCTTCCTTCAAACTTAAGCACTTGATTTTCGATGGTGTACCCTGATCTCGGCTTTGTAATAATCTCATCGGCTACCTTCTTGAAGAATTCATCCTCCATTTGTCTTGCCTTTACTTCCTCAACAATAGTCGGTTCCACTGAAATCATGGTTAGACATGCCAAACTTCCAGCTATCCTCCTGCTCAAAGTGTCGGCTACGGTGTTAGCTTTACCTGGGTGATATTGAATTTGCATGTCGTAGTCTTTCAACAACTTGAGCCACCTTCTATGCCTCATATTCAATTCCTTCTGAGTGAACAGGTACTTTAAGCTCTTATGATCCGTAAAAACCTGACAAGAAGCTCCATACAAGTAGTGACGCCAAATCTTCAAAGCAAATACTACGGTTGCTAATTCTAAATCATGGGTAGGATAGTTCTTTTCATGTGGCTTCAACTGACGAGATGCATATGCTATGACTTTACCCCTTGCATTAATACACAACCCAAACCCTTATGCGATGCATCACTATAGATATGGAACTCTTCATTACCTGATGGAAGTACAAGAACTGGTGCTGTGACTAACCTCGTCTTCAACTCCTGGAAGGTTGATTCCCGATCTTCGGTCCATTCATATGCCGCTCCCTTCTTAGTCAATTGCGTCAATGGAATTGCAGTCCTTGAGAAATCTTTCACAAACTTTCGATAATAACCTACCAAACCCAGAAAACTACGAACCTCGGACACATTGGTTGGCCTCGGCCAATTCACCACGGCTTCGATTTTTCTAGGATCAACCGAGATACCCTCTTCAGTAATCACATGACCCAAGAATGAAATAGTAAGAAGCCAAAACTCACACTTGTTAAACTTAGCATACAATTTCCAGTCTCTCAAAATCTGCAAGGTAAGTCTCAAATGGTCCTCATGCTCAGCTTTACTCTTAGAGTAGATCAATATATCATCAATGAAGACAACTACAAACTCATCTAAATATGGCTTAAAGACTCTGTTCATCAAATCCATAAATGCAGCAGGGGCATTGGTCACTCCAAAAGGCATCACTAAAAATTCGTAGTGGCCATACCTCGTCCGGAAGGCGGTCTTCTCAACATCCTCGGCTTTAACCTTAAGCTGATGGTAACCCGACCTAAGATCAATTTTAGAAAAGACTCGTGCTCCTTGCAACTGATCAAACAAATCATCTATCCTCGGCAATGGGTACTTATTCTTAATGGTGACCTTATTTAGTTCTCGGTAATCAATACAAAGACGAAGCGTACCATCCTTCTTCTTAACAAACAAGACGGGTGCTCCCCAAGGTGAAGTGCTCGGCCTAATAAAACCCTTATCTATCAACTCTTGTAGTTGCAGTTTCAGTTCCTTAAGCTCGGCGGGGGCCATTCTGTAGGGTGTTTTAGAGATAGGCTGGGTTCCTGACATGACGTCAACAGCAAATTCTACCTCTCTATCAACTAAGTGACCAGGCAAATCATTTGGGAAGACGTCGGGGAATTCATTAACAACCGGAACGTTGGCTAATTCGACACTTCCATTCGGATTACTTAGTACACTACACAAATAACCTCGACACCCTTTTTGGATCAACTTAAAGGCTTTCATGGATGAGATTAAGTAAGGTGGGGGTACTACTCCTTTACCCTGAAACGTAACCTCGGCTCGGTTTGGGGATTTCAAGGTAACACTCTTAGAGACACAATCAATGGATGCATGGTTTGCTACTAACCAATCCATTCCCAATATAACATCAAAATGGGTTATGTCCAGTGGCATTAAATCAACTAATAATTCAATATTCTCAATCACAACAACACATGCTCTATAAATGGATGCAAAGATCATAGATCTCCCAGATGGAGTAGACACGGATAACGCATAACCAAGGGGTTCTAGTTTCCTATTAATCTTCTCGGCAAACTTAGTAGATACGAATGAATGCGTAGAACCCGAATCAATCAATACATATGCATCTAGAGAGCAAATTGGGAGTGTACCTGACACCACTGTCTCAGCATTCTGAGTGTCTCCTGGTACTAGTGCAAAAACTCTGCCCTGCCTCATCTGTCCTTTCCCGACGTTACCTTTCTGTACGGAACCTGAGGTGTTCTCATCTTTCTTGCTATCATCAGCCTTTGTCTTAGGACAGTCTCTCACGTAATGACCCATTTCACCACATTCATAACAAGCTCCAGACGCCCGACGACAGACCCCGAAATGTAACTTCCCGCAACTTGTACATGTCGGCTTAGTACCACTTTCCTGCCTTGGGTTGCTTGAACTGCCGACATTCGCTTTCTTCTTGGCACCAAATTGTGTTCGACGACTGTCATAATTCTGCCTCTTCCTCTGGCCTTCTCCTGAACTCTGGTATTTGTTCAAGTTAGCTTCGGCCAGAATGGCTTTGTCCAGTACTCTGGCGTAAGTCGGCATGTTGAGCATGTTAACTCGGTCTTGTATCGGTCCTCGAAGCCCACTCTCAAACTTCCTAGCCTTCATATATTCGTCGCTGACCATGTGAGGTGCATACCTCGCTAATTCGGTAAAGGCACGGTCGTATTCAGCCACTGTCCTGTTGCCTTGTGTTAAAGTCTAAAATTCGGTAGCCTTGCGGTTTCGAACACTTAGGGGAAAATGTTTGTTGTAAAACAACTCCAAAAATCGGGTCCAGGTCAAGTCTGGATTGCCTTCTCGAACCATCATCCACCATCTGCGAGCGTCGTCATCTAATGTGAATGCTGCCAACGACACCTTCTGAGCGTCGGTGCTGGGGAAGATCTCGAACAGCTTTTCCATTTCCAGAACCCACGCTTCGGCTTTCATCGGCTCTATACCCCCTTGGAACCTCGGTGGCTTCATTTTCTTGAATTCTCTGATCAAAGCTATCGTGCCGTCCCCATATAAAGCTGGCTGTGGGAGCACTGGTGGTACCGGAGGAGGTGGAGGTGGAGGTGGAGGCGGATCTGCATTTCGGCCGTTTGTCTGCTCGGCCTGAGTCGAAGTAGCACTAGCGTACTGCTGTCTTGTTTGCCTCAACTCGCGGGCCAAACCTTCAACTAACCTTTCCAGTCTGTCCAATCTGTCCTCGGACTGATCTCGGCCAACTGGGGGTCTACCTCTCCTCATGATGCTATGAGTATGCGAAGTATGACTTTAAAACAAAACGAGCAAATAAACACGTAGGCAAGTAACAAATAGGCATGCCGAGATGATGTACACATTGTCAAGTAGCAAGCAATATGATGCAATCCTAACATCAATTCTAAGGGAAATCCTATGCTCTTTAGGACTCAAAGTGTGTGAATAACGTATTATAAGGAACTTGTGCTCTGATACCATTCTGTCACGACCCCAACCCGCCCCTAGTAGGATGGTGCCATGATGGCCAGTAATCCGAGATTACCAAAGGCCTCTTTCCAAGATTCATACACAAACAGAGTATACATAGGGGGCTTACAAGTGCGGAAGCAAAACTTAAAGTACAAGTGGTCCATAAGAGCTGTGCATAGATCAAATGAAATGGCATACATGATATGGTTTTACAATCAATCGCTGATAAACAAAATACATATTGCATCTTGATCAAAAGGCTTCTCAAGCCGACATGTACAAATACAATGAATACAAGCCAAAGAAGCATAATCTTCAAGATTGCCAACGTAAAAACAATATTGCCGACTTAGAATAAGTCAAGCCGACATAACATGAATCCAAAACAAGCTTGCAAAAACACATCTAGGCGTCGCCGCCGTCCTGCTCGTCACCTACATATATATATATATATATAGAGAGAGAGGGTGAGCTTGGATACTCAGTGAATGGTACAAGTAATAAAGGTTTTGCATGAATAATAGCCGAAGTCCTTTCAAAACAAAACATGTCAAAGCTTTACAAATCAAGGATGAACCGTATTCATCTAGCAAATTTCCAGCACTCCAAAAGATGCTTACTAGCATCAACATATTACAAAACGATGCATCTCGGCCAAACAAACCCACGCGGTAAACCGTCAGTGGCAAAACAAGGGACTGAACGATCCGTAATCGATTAGTCAACCCACCCGCACAAGGCTGTCGGTGGCAAGGGAGATATCTCGAACAAGAGTGCTACAAAAGTTTAGAGTCCTCTAGCACAAGGGACTTGTACTGCGAAAGTTTAGAGTCCTCCAGCACAAGGGACTTCTCAAAGATGTCATCAAAACAAAGCTTATACTTGATATATCAAAATAGGGATAATCATTCATGCTTGACAAATACTTTTATCAAAACGAAGCAAAGCAAGATTTATCAAAACATTATAACATAGCTTTATTAAAAATACCACTCACATAGCTCTTCGGGTGTAGGCTCGAGGCAAAGATCAAGACCTACAATCACATTGCAAATACTACTGAAGGTGCTTCAAGTAGACAAGAAGAGATGCTCAAGGATGGATATGAAATGCATCTACAAAACAAACTGTACATGAATGCAATGATCCCGGCATTTTTTCCAAAACTAAGTCAAGGCAAAGCAGAACATGCTGGGTTAAGACACTGTTTTTCATCTCGGGAAAACACACTGGGTACCTACCAAGTCTTGGCCGAGGTCCCACACCTTTTCGCCGAGGTGTGGTCTCGATGGCCACATTCAAAAGCGAAGTCGGGAAAAATCTGGGTTTCCCTTCGAAGGACATGAACATGAAGAACATCAAGAATATGCATGCTTAGATCACAACTCGTTATTCCAAAATCTGAGATTTCACGCTATGAGTTCGAAAACATGGACCTGGGTACCCATACAAGAAGATCATATGAAAACAAACACAAAAACATGGTTCTTGCTACCAACTTTCGAATCAAAACAAGACTTTGTATCAAGAACACATGAACACTACTTCCTCTTTCTAAAACCAACTTTAAATCAATGCATGGCGTACAGAACAGGTTCGATCGTGCAATGCAGCTAGATGATCAATAAGAGCAACAAGAGTAGGTTAAGATTCTAACCTCAAATCACGAATCTAACGGCTCAAGCACCAAAGATCAAGCTTGGAAGTCTACTCCTCTCTCAAGAACTTCCTCCTAGAGCTTCTCTCTCTACAAGGCAAGATTTGATACAAAATGATATGTTTCTAGGTCTGTCGGCTGACTTAACCCTCAGCTCGGACACGTGGCGCTACCGTATTGGGTGACCTCAAAAAGGTGACTGATTGACAAGACAAGACTATGACAAAGTGTGTTCAACAAGCTAGACGGCAAGAGCACTCCGGCAGTGGTGATCTCGGCTAAGGACAAAGCTTCGGCAAGTGGGGTGACAAAGACATCGGCTTGGAAGGACAACTCTTGACTAAGCTGTGCCACACCTTGGCCTAGATGTGCCACACCTCGGTCTAGGTCATACCAATCCAGGAACAAAATCACTTAGTGCAAGGGTAAACATCTCGGCCTAGATGGTACACATCTCGGCCATGGTGATGTACACCTCGGCCTAGATAATGACATCTTGCCCAATATGCCAGGGTGGAGATGGAGGTCAACCTAAGTGGTTTCAAGTTAGTTCTAGGCTCAAAGGTGAACTAGGCTAAGATGACATCGGCTACACACCAAACAAGGAACAAAACCATGCAAGCAACACTTAAGCAAAACGAGACAAGACAAGATTTGCAATTACTACATAACAAGACAAGATCATACATGAATGTATGCAAGCATGAGTAAGTCAAAGTGAGGATTGTTACAAGATCTACCTCTCCCTCACTATCACTCTATCTCTTATCTCTCTGTCTTCGATCGGTGACGATACAAGATCGAAGAGACAATCGGCGACCAGATCTACTTTGAACTACCAAAATTAGGTATTTATTATTTTTAGTTTTGTTCATTATTTTCAGTTTTGAAATTGCTTGTTGAGCTTATTATGAAATTGTTGAATTTTTTTTTGTTGAATCTAACATTTGTTTAATTTGTTTGAGAAAAAAAAAAAATTTAAAAGTTGAATTTGTTGAATTTTGTTTGAATTGTTTGAATTCGACCAAATTAAAAAAAGATTTGTTGCATTTGTTTGAATTTGCTGATTTTGGGTAAATTAAAAAAAATTATTCAAATTTTTTTTTGGTGAATTCTGAAACATAAAAATGGTGAAACAGTTGCTGGAAGGGAGGAAAGGAAGAAGGGAAACAGTTGGTTTTGGCTGAGTTGGCACATGGCATTTCTCAAATTTGGTAGCTACTATATTCATCTATTGGAGCATCATTTTTCAACACATCTGTTATATTATAGCAATGGCAGCTCCAATGGCAAACCATTGCAGATACTCTAAGGAGTTTTTAATTTTTTTGGAGTGTCACATCGTTGAAATGTCACATTAATACCTACCACATTGGAATATCATATCATACATGTCATATTAATAAAAGGATATAGCTATCCACCAAAACACTACCAAAATCAAAAATAGAACCACATGGAAAGAAATTCTCCATTAATAGGACTTAACAGATCAATAGAAAAACTTGGGACCAATTGGAGTACTTGTTTTTGAGATGAGATTTATTGATAAATATCCCTAAAATAAAATAATTTATTCAAAATTTAAAAAAATAATAATAATTCAAAAAAAAAATTAGCCAAAAAACTGAACTTAAACCTGCAATGGGCTCGTCCGAACCAAAAATTTGAAGCCCAAGCCCATGGCTTCAAGTTGGACTTGGCCATATGGACCTAATTTGGGCTTTAATTTAAGCTTTCTTATTAAATTCAAAAAACAATTAGGAAAAAAATTAAAACTTATAAAACAAAATCTTGAAGTGCATTACAATAATTACAGTAGAATATTGAATCAAGAAAACAAAAAATAAACTTTATTTCTTAAAATACATAATTATATTCATTATGATTATGTTATTAAATTCTATGCATCTTTAATTTCATAAAAATATGGTCACTACTTTCACAGTTGGAGTGCAAGTACTGTACTACTCCTTTATTTTTATCAATTTTAATTTCATTATATTACTAAAACTGTATATGTACACAAAAAATAAAAATAAAAGTGCGTGAGAGAGAGAAATTATGGCCAGCTCATGAGTCCAACCCATATATTTATGCTGTGTTTGGTTGAGAGATTTGGGGAGGGATTTGGAAAGGGAAAGGGAAAAGGTGTGTGAAACTAGGTGAAATGTAAGTATATTTTATTCACATTTCACCTAACTTTTCCTTTTCCCTTTTCAAATCCCTCCTCAAATCCCCCAACCAAACACAACGTTAAGGTCCAGATAAAGTGGGTCTGGAAATTGGGCCCCCTCTTCTTCTTCTTCTTTTTCTTCTCTCTCCTGTGAATATTTTTTTTTTTTGATACATCGGAAAATTCCTAGGAATTATTTCTTGCTCTTGGAGAACTTCCCTGAAGATCATATAGGTTAGTTTACTACTCACTCTCTTTTGTTCTTCTCTATTCTCTCCCTATTTTTTTTTTTGTTCCTTTTTTGTTGAGGCTTCTCTATCTTTATTTTTTTTTCTAAGTATGCATGAATGGGAATTGGAGTTAGTTGATTTTATGTCATTCAGTTAAGATTGTGGGTTTTATGGTATTCTGCAATGTGGGAATTATAATTGCATTGGGTATTTGCTTGGAGAGAGAGAGAGAGAGAAGAATATTGGCATGTTTGGGTTTCTTCTTATATTTGCTGCTTTTGGGTCTGATGTGAATTGCTCTTATTCTTGGTTGGACTAGTTTTGTTTTTGCCCTGGGTTTATCTATCTCGAACGGACATAAAAATTTTAAAAAAAAAATTTTAAAAAATTTAAAAAAATTTAAAAAAATTGAAAAAAAAAAAAGAAGAGAGAGAACTCTCTCTCTCTCTCTAAGCCCAAGAATACTCACTTCATTGTGTGCGTGAGGTGTTTGTTAAAATGTCAAGCTGAGAATATGTTTGCTATTATAACTTATGTACACCAAGACATTGAATAGTTAAAATGTGAATTCATAGATATGTTATGCTGAAGGGAAATGGTTTAAAATTTCGTATTCCAACTCAAATTCATAATCCAAACATGGCTCTTAAGGTTTGGGGTTTAACATTTCACTTATCTTTTCATTTTCCTTTCCAAATTTCTAACCAAATTCATGATTTAAACACCACCTTACACGTCTGAATTATAGATTTGGTTAGGGATTTGGATACAGAAAGAAAAGGCGAGTGAAATGTAAATAAAATATGAACTAAATTTTTTCTTTATTTTCTCTCATTTTCATTTTCCTTTCTCTTTTTAAATCCCTATCCAAATTCATAATTCAGGCACAACCTTGTAAAGAGTTTGGTGAATGCATTTCGGAAGTAGGCAGGCCGACCTTTATTTGATAAAATTTCCCAATCAAGCCAAGATGGAGGTTGGTTTTCACGAATTTAGAGAACTTGATGAAAGTGGACCTGGTCCATTTTTTAGATTTCCCAAACAAACTATGTAATGGACTAAATTGTTTTTCATTCTTAATTTTAAGAAATGATGACTATCATTTCCCTCTTATTTAAACATTGTCTTGTTCGTTTCATCTTACGAAATTCTTCTCAAAAGTTTTGTTCATAAAAAAAATTGATCTCATTAGTTCCAAATTCTTAAGTTATACCAGATTGCTTCCATAGTCTTTGAATATATAGAGGTCTAGTTGTGTTGATAACATTACCAAAATGTAAGTTTCATTTATTTAAAACAAAGTCAAAGAGGATGAAATAGTGAAAAATAAAAATGTAATTTAAGTCCTTTACTCTAATGACCTTATTGAATAACAAAAATGTCTTTCACGTTTCAACTGATTGTTAACTGCCTAACTGTGTCCACCTACGGTGATTCTCTTTCTTGGCTGAGAGTTGTTAGCAAAAAAGTAGTTCCCTTCCACCAATGCTAGTAAAGATATTTCCATGCCATCATTCAAGACATCAAGCCCTAACCCCTACACTCAATGATCCACTTTCATGACATAACCGAGCCAACACTACTATGTATCTCTCATTTTTTAAGCCAATCTTAATCCCAAAATGAAGATATACTTATGAACCTCCATTTTCATTCACCTCCAAAACCCTTAAATCCAATAACCAGAACAAGGAAAAGAAGCAAGGGAATAGTCAAAACAAAGCTTCATTGAAATCAGAGAAAGTCTTAGATTTTTCATTGAAATCAAATCTACCCTTTGATTTCAGATACTCATACTCTGAGACTAACCATTGAACCCATTGGGTATCGTGAACCACCGAGATTCTCTCCCTTTGGACCTGGACAAATGGACCGGCACTTATGCTCTGGCCGAAGAAGCAGCTGATTTGCTATAGGTAGAAGAACAACAATGCAAGGTTCTTGGTGGACCACTCTCCGAAGAAGAAGTCGCTGCGCTTGTGGAATGGTTTCCTCATAACTATTGTTCTCAACAAATTAATTTGGGTACTCTCTCTCTCTCTCTCTCTCTCTCTCTCTCTATGTATATACATGTACGTGTGTTTGTATGTGCTATATTCTAATTTGATTTGCCTCTTTCCAGTTCAATTTTCTGAATGATGAAGCTATACAACTTAGGGTTTGATTTTCATTATAATTTTTTATTAGTGACAATTTGAATTCATGTGGTTTGATGCATGATGCATTATTTCTGCTGATTAGTTAGACTGATGGAATGTGATTATAAACATGTATAAATTTCACATATTGGCTCTTGTTGTCAACCAACTAGTGTTTTGCTCATGAATGAAGAAAATGAAGTAATTAGACATTTATACTATCGAGATCCGTGATTTTAGTCATTTTGGAGTTGCCTAAGAGTATCCTTACCAGCTTACTTATATTTTACCCTAAAATATTATTAAAAAATTCATTCCCTATTTTAGGAATCACTTTTTCATCTACTTCCCCCAACAAACTCCCTATTCTTTCTCTATTCTATTAACAAAATCTATTTTTTCTCTATTAGTTAGACTGATGGAATGTGTGATTATAAACATGTATAAATTTCACATATTGGCTCTTGTTGTCAACCAACTAGTGTGTTTTCTCATTGAATGAAGAAACTGAAGTAATTAGACATTTATACTATCAAGATCCTTTGATTTTAGTCATATTTGGAGTTGCCTAAGAAGCATGACACTTTCATTACTATAGGTTTGAAAGATTCCGAAAAGATTAGTCGATGTAGGTTGATGTTGTTTGTAAATTTGCTGCCACAATATGCACAGAGAGTAATGTTAGTTTCATAACTTTTTATAGCACAATTAAATAAGTTGGAATTTGGAAATTTCATCATTGTTGAAGCTTTTGGAGTCATGTCATATGTTGAAATGGCATTCACGTCTGAAATCAAGGTTTCTACACTATTATTTTTTTTGTTGGGCAGAATAAAATAAGTAAATAAGAGGAAGAAAAGAAAGCTAATGAAATTCTGATTTTATGTTATGTACATCTAGATAATCAGCTACAAGATGATGCTTAGACATTTTTTTTTTTTGAGTACTTGGTATGATGTTAGTGGGTTAAGTTAGGGTTAGCACAACCGGGCATTCGACTCATCTCCATAAGCTTGAATGCCAAACCTTCCTCTAGAAACCTGGAAGTACATCCACTTGAGCTATGCTCAAATTCAGATGATGTTTGAGAATTTATAGAAGATGACATTTCAAAAGGAAAACTCAGACTTGAGAATTTATATCAGATAGCAACCTAGTTGGTGCAGAGTCCTTGACACTTTAGCTGGTTTTCGTAAATTCAGTTCTTGTGGTTAATTTAGGAACTTTGATTTTGTTGTTGTCACTATATTAACTATTTTAGTATGAGATTGGAACTTGTTGGTATTAGCCTTACAGTTGAATGGGACTGGTTAAAATCCCGAGTCAATAGCATTCAATCATTTTTCACTTTTCGCCTTATGATTCATTTGACTAGGTTTAGTTTGAGATTGACTCGAAATATAACGAACCATGTTCATTAAGTTTTCAAGTCAAACTTGCACAACCTATTTACTAAGCTTAACTTGACTCGTTTACAAAGTTCTATGTGAAAGTGTAAAGACATAAGAGGAATGCTTATGTGCACCGAAAAAAAAAACACACACACAAATATGCAAATAAAAATGAACACAAAACAAATTCATTTTTTTCATGCACTTCTGTTTTCACTTTTCTGTGCCACTACCATTATTGTTAGAAGAAGAATAAAGAGATCAAATAGAAGAGACAGATGGTCTGATAATGAAATTTTGATACCAAGACAAAAAAGCACTAGTACATAAAGAATGAGGTCCATCATTGAGTCATGAAAATAGACCTCATTCATTATATACAATCTCCATCAAGGTTGGAGAAAAATTGATTAAAATAATAGCCAAGAAGTTGTCCAATGCAAACATTTAAATAAACACCTCACCAAACGTACTTATTGTTTTTTTTTTTAGACAAATACAATAAAATAAAAATGTTATGATTATTATATTATTTTTCATGGATAATATACATTGAGAACATTACAAAATGAATGGTTTGAATCATTGAAACGAACCCGTCATGGGCCCATTGGGCATGAACTTGAGAGAAATTCAACAACAAAAAAAATATCACAATTATTGGTTTGATTGAATAAGGTTTGATTTGGATGGAATTGTTATTCTTTTTCAAAGATCAATATATTTTGGAAGGCATACAAAAATTGTGATGTTAGATCTAATCTATGTAGAGTAGAAGTGGCTAGTATTGAGTTTGAACTTTGAATCATATAGTCATGAATAAATTTTTAAAACTAATTTCATATTATTTCATTCCTTGAGGTTTATAAAGTTTGAAAATAAGTCTCCAAATGCTTTTTGCAGCCCTAAAAAAATTCAAAAAGTGATTATCTTAAGCAATATTCATTTTGAGATTTAAAAAACTTGTGCCAATTTAAATTAAAATGATTAGAAGCCCAATATTTAAAGTAGTGTTTAGTAACATGTGGTTTTTTTTTTTCTATGTACAAAAAATACAAAATATGTTTATTCTTTGTTCTTTTTATTTTTTATGTTTTTGTAAAAACTAAAATAAATAGCATATTATACATGTTCTTCAAACCTAATGATGTGGCACTCTATTAGAATATTGGATAGATTACAAATACATTCCTTGCGATTTGCTTAAATTACGGATTGCCCTTGTAGTTATGGAAAGTACATCCCGCCCCTTCAAGTTTTGAATTATATAATAAATAACCCCTTTTATTAATAAGTCATCAAGTTAATTAACTGTTTTTAATAATGTCAGAAATATATTTCAATTAACAATTCAGATAATTTCATTGTTATATAAGAGAATAATTAGATTTTTTTTTTTTTTTAATAAAAATGTTTGACAAGTAGATATTTATAATTTCAAAACTATAAGGGCAATCCATATTTGAATTAAACTTTAGGAGGTGTATTTGTAATTTACCCTAGATTATTTAAGTCAACTATCTCTCTCATGTTTTCTCTAATCATCAACCACAACTCTCTCCCTCTCTCTCTCTCTCTCTCTCTCTCTCTCTCATGTTTTCTCTAATCAGCAACTAATAATCTTTTATACATTACATATCACTAGGTCTAAAAAGTGAGTTTAGAAAATGAACTTGTATATTATTTTCCAAAATGAAAACAAGAAAACAAGTTTAGTAAGTTACCGAGAAAGGAGGGAGTGGTTGGGAGTGGTCCCTGGAGCAAAGAGAGTAGCCAGAGTAGAGCTGCAAACGAACCGAGCTGTTCATAAGCTGGCTGGGCTCCGCTCAGCTCGTTTGCTCGTTTAGTAAACGAGTCGAGCTTGAACTCGAATATTAGACTTGTTTAGTAAACGAGTCAAGTTCGAGCTTAAATAAGCTCGGCTCGTTTATCTTTATTTAAATTATATAATAAATATATTATTTATATATTAAATAAAAAATATATAAATAATAGCATAAATACATTATTTATGTATTAAATAATATAAAAAAAAAAAAAAATCTTATCAAGCCTAGTTAGTTATTGAGCCAAGCTTGAGCTCAATAAACGAGCTCGATAAGCAAACAAGCTGAGCTTGAGCTCAGCAAAAATTGGCTTGGCTTAGTTTGTCTCGTTTGTAACCCTAGGTTAGAGGACAGAAAGGTGAGGGAGGTAGGAAGGAATGAAACTTGTTTTGAAAATAAAAACACGTTTATCTTATTTTCACAAATTCCGAGAATTGTAGCCAGTTTTTTTTTTTTTTTTAAGTGAAAACAATTAGCAAACATGTTTTTTTATTCCCATTTCAAAAAATCTAAAGCTAAAGAAAAATAAATAAAATAAAAACAAAAAATAAAAAATAAAAACCTCATCAAACAAACCCTAAGATTTACAATACCAATCCAAAAATTTGTGAAATTACCAACTCGCTGGGATCAAAATTAGGAGGTCAAATAACAAGCTCCCGATCTACTAAAAAAACAAAAATGTAACCAAAAAAAAAAATAGAGAAAAATTTGATCCCAATATAATAGAACAAATCAAGTACCAAGAGCACATGAAAATAAATAAATACATAATAAGCATTCTAAATGTCGTAATGATCCAATATGATCAGAGATTTCTCCTCTGTCGCTATAGATAATTTCCTTTAAAATAGCCACATTTTGTGTCCCCTATCCAAACTTCTGGAATGTTTGCAATTTTCCAATAATTCCCACCTTCTAATTCTTTGTTCCGGCTCGAAATCAATCCATTAGACATATCAACCAAATAAAGAGTTCTAAGGTTGGTTAGATGTTCAAAGCCAAACGGTGACTCCTCTACCAATTCACAATCACTGATAGTTAACTCTTTAAGATGAGGCATTGAGCCAACCTTCACTTTTACCCATCTCAGTCCTTTTAATCCACCAAGGTATAATCTCACAAGTCTTTGAAATCCGCCAGCCTTGAAATACAATTCTTCCCCTTCATATGTCTGACGAAGTTGAAGTTCAACCAAATTGGGCAGACCTTGAAGGGATTCTAGTGGATCAATTTCCCTTAACTTACTACATGCTAAAATTACTGTCACGCCCTCAAAATAATACATAAAACCCATCACTTTTAACATGCATTGATATATAAAAGACCCTCATTCTTCTATTCATCAGAGTATTCCATTACAAAATGTATTACATGTTAACAACAAACAAATGCCCTACGGGCTTACAACTTTCCAAGTTAACACTCGGTTACAAAAAGAGAGTACTAACTCAATTACACATTTAGCCCTTAGCTTGAATCCACATGTAATACATCAAAAGAAAGAAAGACAATAAAGTCTGCCCGCCTTAAGCCTCCCAAGCTATATCCTTGGAGGTGGCATGCTACCTATACCTGAAAATGATATTCCCGTATAGAGTGAGCTAACAGCCCAGTAGAAATACACTAAACCAGCTATGAACAATGACTAAAAGATTAACAGTTTGATAGATGGTTAACACTTTTACATTCTTTCATAACACATTACAGTTTCATTTTCCATTCCTTTACAATTCTCAATTCATAACCATGGTTCAGAACCTGACCAAATAACTGATATGAGACAGTAACTCATATTAAACATTTCCTCATTTCACAATAGATAAGCATACTAGCTATATTAACACAGCAACATATAAGCATATGAGCTATATCAACACTTCAAAGATAAGCATATGAGCTGTATCATCACATCAATAGACAAGCATATGAGCTGTATCTACGGAGTCCATCCCCTATCTCCTCCCACACAACACCGGTTTAGAGGTCCATCCCCTATCTTCCCCTAAACCGTGGAGTACATCCCCTATCTCCTCTAACACAACACAATGCATATAAACAATTATTATACACATCATCAATCAATACATAAAGTTAATGTATTCTTTCAATCGTCATACTCAATGACACATTCTAGTGATTAGTTTTAGTTTGCCTAATCATCATGCATTGTCTACAACAATCAAGACTATCCTCCACCGATAGCCCAAAACAGTTATTTCTAAACAGAAAATAAATGCACAAAATGAATATAAAATCAACATTTCAACTAGGTGAGCAGTAAATTGCCCCACTACATCCTTTAACCCCATACATTCCCAATTCCAACATTTCTCTATGCTAAACATGCATATAGGTTTATTATAAATAAAACCCCAAGTTTTGTAAAATTACACAAAAGCCCCAAACTTTTCCAAAATTACACAACAACCCCCAACATATCAAAATGCTAAAATTTAAAGACAAAGCTCATAAAGAGGAGTAGGTTATCCCTACCTCAAATTCGAAGCTCAAACGGAGAAGATGAAAAAAGTTGAAACTCGATCTCCACCACACACCACAAAGCCCTCGAGAAATAACACAACTTTGGCGAAGGAACTATGGCCAAAATCCCAATGGAACTATGGCCAAAATCCAGCTCGGCGCAACTAAAATTTATAACTCAAGCTCGGTTCGTAATGGCTCATTAAACCAAGAAAGAACCATAGAAGTTGATAAGCTAACCCTATGCACTTGCACCATATATAGAAGTTTGTCCACCTTAAAATGTGTCTTGTAACCGATGTGGGACTTCCAACAAACACACCAAAGGTTCCCAAAACCGATGTGGGACTTCCAACAAACACACCAAAGGTTCCCAAAATAGAATGAAGGGTCCAAATACATTTACCAAAAGCTTTAAAAGGCACAAGTGCTACAATTACTCTTACCAAGCTGTGCAGTGAAGGTATCCAATGTGGTACCTTATGTAAACTTCCTCCTAGGTAGAGCGTTTGAAGAAGTTGAGGTGGTGAAGAAAGAGAATCTAGATCAATGATTTCCTCTTCTCCTGTTGCACGAACAACCAATGAGCGAAGGTTACTAAGCTTCTCAAGGGATGAGCATAACACCCTCCCATCTTCATTTCTCAGTTTTTCAATCTGTAATTTCCTTAGTTGAGTCAACTTCCCTACCTCCCCTAGCAAAATTGTTCCATTATCATGGTTTGTTTCAATAGAACAAAGTGTCTATAAGGATGACAAACTTCCTATTTCTGTCGGGGCCTTAAATCTGCAATGGTTTTGAAAACGAATGGAAGGAACAGGATCTTGTATGCAGTGATACAACAAACAAGATATGGCAAAGTCGTTGGAGCTTCAAGATATCATCAGGCAAGTTAGTGACATATGTATCTTTAAGGTCCAATGTTTCCAGGTTTTGGAGCTTTCCAATCGACTTCGGAATTATTTTTACATTGGTTTCCCTCAAACTTAAATACCTGAGTTGAAAAAGTTTCAAAACTTCATTTGGGAATGTCTCCAACAAGGCACCTCTCAATTCCAACACAGTATGCAACTGTAGACCATCATTTGACGATGCAAGCATGGACAGTGAATGGGTTGCATTGAACATAAGCAAAGAACGAAGTCGGGTGAAACACTTGTGTTGAATGTAAATGTAAAAACTCCACCAACTCCACCAACTTCACCTACCACAAACTCCACCAACTCCACAAGCAAGTGCTCCATTTAGGTTAATGCTCCATTAATTTAGTTTAGTGCTCCATTTAGTTTAGTGCTCCATTAATTTGATTACTCCATTGTACCCATTCTCTCTATAAAAGAGAGTTCATTCTCTCCATTGTAAACACACAAAAATATATATTGAATATCAATCAATAATCAATCAATATTATCAATACATTAATTTCCTACATGGTATCAGAGCTATAGGTTAAGCTCCTAGTGTTCTTCGCCTTCTGGCGGGCGGCAACCTTTCCTTGGTCGCCCGCCGGACCTCAACCTATTCCGCTTGTGTTTCTACACATACCTTCTTCCATAGCTGAGCTCTTACCCCTCATTTCAGCCTCTGTAGATCGCAAAGCAAACAGCAGCAGCAACGTTACAACTCCATCATCATCATCTATGGTGCATGGGCCACAGTTGCTCGTTTTCGAACAAGCAGCCCACTTCTCTCTCCCACCTCTTAACCTAGCCTTCATTGCTAGGATTATTCAGCCTTCATAACTGATTCACTGTGGCCTTCATTGCCATTCGGAATTTCTGTTATATTCCTCTGATTATTGCTGCCTTTTGCCATCTCAGATTCAGAAGTTAGTCCCTTCTATAACCTCAGAAACCTATTTCTGTGTCCTCTTCAGATCAGTTTTTGTCTTGCTGCCCACTGATTCCTTCATTAAATCATGTCTGAGGTTACAGATGCATCTTTCTTCATCCCCAACAAATTCTCCAAGGGTTGTGTCCTGTACATGAAGAAAGTGTTGAGGAATATCAGAATTACGCAAGAGCTCAGACCCAGAAACCATGGTACACTGACATACCATTTACATGTTCTTGAGTTAAAGCCATCTTCTAGTGTATCTGTTCTAGAGACAGATATTGAGGTTGACATTGTGGGTCCTGATTCTGCTTTGGAAAGAACAAATCAGCATGTTCTCCTTCGGTAGTCCTGCCAACAGTTCAAGTCTAACTAATGGTTCACTTGAATCGAGCCCTTCTATATTTTCTTCCCCTTCTCCAGCTGTAGCTTCCAGTAATTTTACAAATCAAACTTTCACAAATAGCTTTACCAATGTTGCCTCTTCAATTACTGCTACCGTGAGTTCCAATGACACCACCATGGTCACTGCCTCCAATAGCAGTCCGTCCACCTTTGCTGCAGCACCATCATTTCCAGGAAACCCCATTTTCAAATTTGGGTCCACATCTGTAGCTCCTTCAAATTCAGTTCAACTGCTTCAACCACATCTTTAACTGAGAAGGAAACAACATTTGGTGCTCCAACCAACTCACCGCCTCCCTCAAATCTCCACTTTCTTTATTTTATTTTATCTTTCTTTTCCATTAAAAAAAAATATATATATATATATGCCATATCGATTTGCACACCAAACCTTCCCTTATTTTATTCATCTCGGGGATCAACCCCGATCACATTTTTACACCAAAAAAAAAAAAAAAAACAAATCAACCACAACCCACACAACAAAAACCGGCCTTATTTTTTCGCCTCTTCTGCCGATCTCTTCCTCTTGCCTTTGTCTTGGGCGTCTCTTGCCGGTGCTGCCTCCGTGTTTCCCACGCCGCCGAGCACGTTCACTTCCCGTTGCTCCTCAACCGTCACATATGGCGGCCCTCCAAATCTGAGCATCACGGTGGCCTTCCGCTTCAGTTCCTTATTTTCTGCCTTCAGCACACATATCTCTGCTCGGGCATCCGTATACATGCGCTGGAGCAGAGCCAGTTGGGCTTTTACCTGCTGCACCTCATTTGTTCTACTCTGAAGCCGGTGCGACAGGTTGTTGACCGCAGTCATGGTCTCAACACATGACTTAATGTATAATAATTGGCCTCAATATCAGATTGAGCAGCCATTATCTGCTCAACTGCCACCATCGGATAGTTCAACGGCGCAAAACCAGGGGGGTTAGGCCCAGGGGCGCTTGGTTGAGGTTCAAGGGCCATATTCTAGGTTGTTGCCTCGTTGAGGTCAGGAAAGAGGGTAAGACCACGGGACGAAGAGGCTATGTTCTGGGTAGCTGAACGGGAAGAAGAGGCCATATTCAGGGTTGGTTGTAGAGTGTTTCAGGGATAATCTCTCTCAGCAAAACGAAGAGGTTTTTCAGAGGTTTTCAGCAAGTGTTTTGTTCTGTCTAAGCCTCAGCCTCGTCTTCGTTAAATAGCCACAACAGCACGCGTATCGCGCGTCGCTCGGCGCTAGACGACAAATCGGCGCGCCTTTTGATGGCTCGACTTTTGATGGCTGTCGGGCACATCTTTTGATGGCACGCCTTTTGATGGCACACTTTTTGATGGCACGCCTTTTGATGGCACGCCTTTTGATAAGATTGGGCACGCCTTTTATGGGTCCGACAAGACTCTGTAAACTGTCCCGACATTGATTCCGGTTAGCTCCTATATGGGTCCGACAAGACTCTGTAAACTGTCCCGACATTGATTCCGGTTAGCTCCTATATGGGTCCGACAAGACTCTGTAAACTGTCCCGACATTGATTCCGGTTAGCTCCTATATGGGTCCGACAAGACTCGGTAAACTGTTCCGACATTGATTTCGGTTCTCTGCTACAACGGTTCGACACAGCCATATAGTCTTCTACAACGGTCCAACATGACCCCGTAAACTGTCTCCTACATGGGTCCAGCAAGACTCCGTAAACTGTTTTCTACAACGGTCCGACATGACCCCGTAAACTGTTTTCTACATCGGTCCGATATGACCCATAAACTATCTTCTACAACGGTCCGACATGACCCATAAACTGTCTTCTACCTTGGTCTGCCATAACCATACGGTCTTCTACAACAGTCTGACACGACCATACAGTGTCTCCTATCCACTTTTATTTTATTTGTCAGATTATTTTTCCTGTTTTGTTACTCTCTCCAAACTCAAGTTGGTTAGTTCCTAACCCCCTTGAGTTTGAGGGGGGCTGTTGAATGTAAATGTAAAAACTCCACCAACTCCACCAACTTCACCTACCACAAACTCCACCAACTCCACAAGCAAGTGCTCCACAAGCAAGTGCTCCATTTAGGTTAATGCTCCATTAATTTAGTTTAGTGCTCCATTTAGTTTAGTGCTCCATTAATTTGATTACTCCATTGTACCCATTCTCTCTATAAAAGAGAGTTCATTCTCTCCATTGTAAACACACAAAAATATATATTGAATATCAATCAATAATCAATCAATATTATCAATACATTAATTTCCTACAACTTGCTTTGTTGTGTATTTTCCAAATGGCTGTGGATTGATAAGCGCCGCACTTTTTAGGGCCACACTCTTTTTTGTTCACCAGCTATTGTCACAATGTTTCTCTCTCCTGACTTCGAAACAATAATTTCATGCCAGAGGTCATGGATGCGATATGTTTGGACCCTTCCACCTGATCTCATCTGTGCCACTTGAACTATGCTTCTGTTGATTAGCTCATTGAGGTAGCCCTCAGCAACTTCTTCTATAGTCATTCCTGCTTTCATTTCCACAAAGCCTTCTGCCACCCATAATTGAATCAATTTCCCATGTTCAATCAAATAATCCTCTGGAAAAACACTTGGATACAGAAAGCAGAACTTTAGATAGTAAGGTAAATCAATGTAACTGAGTGACAATATTTTCTTCATACTCAGGAGTTTGTCATTTCCTCCTAGTTCTGCACCAAGGCTGCGATTGATCTTATCCCACTCATCCACATTGCTCCTACTTAGGAGTTTGATAAAGACCACCAATTGCCACAATTGCAAGTGGCAATCCCTCACATCTTTTCAAGATAGCTCTTGAAAGCCCTCCCAAATATGAAGGGCAAGAATTCTCCATAAATGTTTTCCTGCAAAACAATGTCCAAGACTCTTTGGGAGGCAAGGACTGAAGGTTATAGACATCCCCATGATATTCTTTACTAGAGAAAGAAGCTAAATCTGCATTTCTGGTTGTCAGCACTACTCGACTGCCACAATTGCCAATAGGAAACACATATCTAAAAGATTGACATGCATGAATATCCCATACATCATCGAAAACAAGCACATACCTCTTTTGTTGTAGGAAAGCTTTAATTATCCCTTTTAAGCTGTTGGTATTCATGTATTCCACCCCTTGTGGGACAGGTTACCTGACTTCTTCAAAAAGTTGTTGGATCATGCCTTTTAGGAGCTCCTTGATGTTGAATGATTCAAAAACAGTGATTCAAGCATGGTTCTGGAAATGCTTCTTCACAACTGCATCATCAAAGACCTTTTTAATTAGTGTTGTTTTGCCCAATCCGCCCATTCCTGATAGGGAAAGCACCTTGAGTCTGGGATCTTCATGCACCAACCACATAATTAGTTGTGATTTGGGTTCATCAATGCCCACAAGCTCAGCTTCATCGAGAAGAAGGGCATCGCCACGACAATCATGCCATGCTTTGTTAAAACCAGTAGACCTTGAGCTTGAGCCTTGCTCTAACATACCATATCTGTCATGGTACCTCTGATGTCCTTTCGAAATATTGTCGACTTCGGACTTCATTCTCTGTACTTCAAAAGCAATTTGGTGGTGAGCTATTGAAGTCTTAATAAAGTAAGAAACCTTATGAAGAAAACCACAAAATCCATGGCCATGACGATGTCCGAGGCGAAGCATGAACATGTCGAGAACATCTCCAATGTCATAAGCAGCTTCACGCACTTGATTGACCCATACTTTGAGTTTGGGGTCATTCTCTTCTATGGCATCAGCAACTCTAAGAAAAGACATCATGCAATCAAATTCATCTCTGATGTATTCGATCTCATTTTGAACTCCGGTCAACAAATGGGCCTCTTGTTGGAGGAAGGGTGCGAAGTTGGCTAGGAGATGGAACACCGCAATCGCTGCCATTTTGCTATGAACTCTGAACTGAAGAGTTTTGATTAAAAGGTGAGTAGTGAGTTTGAAATTTGGGGATTTGTATTGCTCAAAATTCAACTGGGTTTCATCGATCCATGATTGGGATTGGTTCATCTGGATTTGCCTTGCTTGACCAAAGAAAAACAAAGAGACAAAAGTTAAATATCTCTTCGTTGTTAACAAGAAAAAAAATTAAATAAGAAAAATATTTTCATTAAATTTTCTAAACATAAGCGAATCTTATGTATTTTTATTAATGTGTAATGCTATACATAATTCATTTTTTACATTATTTTCTTATTCTTACTAATAAGACAACGAGATCCACACTAATAAATGTATACATGACCCACTTTTTTGTGCGTAGAGATGAAAAAATAGGTAAAAAAATTATTTATATATATATTTTTATTAATATGAGTCTCGTTGTCAACGGTGACTGAATGAAATTAGTATTGTATTACTCATTCCATAAAGTTATGATTTCAACATTTATCTATTACACATTTGCAAAATGTGAATATTCCAAGAAAGTTATAAGGTGGTACCACTACAACAATTTACACTTTTGGCGACCAAATTTAGCGACTAAAACCAATTTAGTCGCCAAAAGTCAGACCTTTGGCGACTAAAATTTTTATTGGTTGGCAATGTTTTATATTTTTGCTACTAAAATTTTTTAGTAGCCGTATATTAGTTATTGGCAACTAAAAAAAAATTTAGTCGCTAAATATGATGTAATAGGCGACTAAACAAATTTTAGTCGGTGTTGGTCTACATTTTAGGCTACTAATTCCTATTTTAGTCGTTGTATACAACCATTTGCCGACAAAAAAAAGTTTAGTCGCCAAATAGTAGGCTTATTTTTTGGATTACTCTTTGGCTACAAAAACTTTAGTCGGTATTGATTATTATTTGGCGACAAATATAAGTTTGGTCGCTAAAGGTAGAAACAAATTTTTTTTTTTAAGAGGGAAGCGAATATATTGGCGCCCGCGCCCCTCTTTCAAAGAAACAAAAGATCTCTGTTCTCTCACTCACACACAACTCTCTCACACACAGAACAGTCACCACCAAACCTCACCCCCGCTCGCCACTAACGTTCACCACCCCACCGTCGCTGGCCACCGTCGTACATCGCACCACCACTGCCACGAATCACCACCGCCGCTGCCACAATTCATAGGTTTTTCTCTCTCTCTTCTCTCTCTCTCTGTCGCACTCAGTCTCTCTCCCTCTCTGTCGATCTCGGTCTCTCTCTCTCTGTCTCTCTCTTTCTCTATCTCCCAATTTCTCACACTTGCTAGTGTTTTATATGATTTTTTAAGTTTAATTTTGTGTTGATTTCTTAAATGGGTCTGGTTGAAGTGGTTTGATTTCTATAAAATTATGGGTTTGATGTCCAAAATGGGTTTGATTTAGGGTTTATGGGTTTGACAGAGATTTTTTTTTAATTTAGTGTTCAAAATGGGTTCGATTTAGGGTCCAAAATGGGTTTTCTGTGATTGCCCAGTATTTTGGGAAGGGAATCATGAGCAAAAGTAGCACTGCAGCAATTGGCACTCCTAGACCAAGCAAAGCTTCTTCCAGCAGCGGCTTCTGAGATTTGTTTGTTACTATTTTGCTTTTTTCTTGCATTCACATTTTTATTTGTTGGCTTGCGAGCATTTGCTAAACATTGTCAAGGAATTTTTGGTGGGTTATTGAGACTTTGGGGTTTTTCTGCAATTAATGGTCATTGTCTCATTTACAAAGAAAATTAGCTGTTAGCACCTTGTTTGACCTAGTTGGTGTTGGTTTGGTCATTAAGAAGAGAGAAATTATGAGATTTCTCTACCAAGAATATATAAGGGAAGGTTATGACATGTATTATATGTTTAAACTGGCTGTTGTAATATCATAGCAGAGATGTGCCACCTGATTTTCCCAAGCAAGTTCACAATGAATGGTTTGTATCGTCAATTTTCTTGCAAATCAAATAATTCTAGTGGTTGTTAGATACTTTTCTACTCACAAGATTTTATGGTTTCATAACTTTCATTATTTGTGTGTTGTTCCTGTAAGCATACTACATGTTATATAGCTGCTGATTTGAGAGAAGATTTAAATAATATAATCTTACAGTTAGGAAATATTTCTAGATTATTTTATGATCTTTATTTCCAAATTTGTATATCTTATAACTGTGCCTTATGTTAGGGAGAGGGAACTGAGTGGAATGCCTTTTCCTTTTGAGTTTGAGGATTGTGATAGTGATGATTTCAAGGATCTTTTGATGAATGGGACTCCTTCAAATATTATTTATTGAGCAAAAGTGCTTGCAGGCCTCTTGGAAGATCAGTATATGACAGAGACTCATTACTTGTTTCCTGATGAGTGTCATTCTTTTGCATGCATTATTATCATGATTTCACTGCAGACTCGCTAGCCAACCATGCAGCAGTTTTACTGTCATTGATTATTTTCCTCTGTTTGTTCTTGCTTTGGAAGGCTCTCTTGTCTCCTTGTGCGTTCTACATTGGGTTTGTCTGATGTAGTTTCATACAACTTCTACCTATATAAAATTTTGACAAACTCTTCAATTCAATATTAGATTTTTTTTAATAGCTTTATTAATGTTGATAGCAATTGATGATGGTGTGTAGCATTTTGGGCATCCTTCTGAGGATGATGATCATGATAAGATTCTACAGCTATGTAATATAATGATTAAGTAATATTTCTGAAATTTCACTTGGATACACAATTATGATTTTGTTTCTGAACTCATAAGCTACCAATTGCATTTCAAAAGTAGTGATGTGTTTCATATTTGATTATTCTTGTAGATTTAATTTGAGTCGTTTTTTGTTGCCCCTCCCAAAATATCCTTCTTGGTTATGTGTTCTTATGATATAATATTTACTTGCATGAAATGAAACAGGCAGGTGGGTGACACAGGAAGAGGCATTTGCTGCGTCTAAAACTTCAAATTCAACTAAAAAAAAAGCCCAGGTGGTTTATCTCTGCATCCCATTTATCTTGTTGCAAGATTTCATATTAATTGATATTTGATTACAATTTGGATTTTATGTGGATTTTGTGGAACAATTTGGAGTACTCTGTTTCTTCTTGTTGTACTTGTCATTGAGTTTGGTTTAATCTCTACATCACATTTCTCTTTTTGCAAGATTTCATATGAATTGATAACAATTTGGAGTGCATTTGAATTTTGGTAAACTTAAAGTACTATGTATCATTATATCTTCCTCTTCTCATTACATCATTCTTATTCAGCTAGTTGCTCGTGATGATCGGATGTGTAGCTCTCTTTAAACTATCTTGATTGCTGTTCATCAAAATGTTTCTGCCCAATTTATCTTCATGCTATATAATGCCCTTAAGACTATTTGTTTATATGAAGCTCTAGTATTTTTGAACTTCTTGTTTAATCTTAATTCCTAAAATGCTTTGTCCCTTTTGCAAATGTTGAATGATATGAAATTGAGAGTAAACAAAAACAGAAAACAAGATAGCAAACAATCTTCAAGTTGGCACGTTCCTCCGCTTTGTTTTCAGAATTCAAAAAATAGTTACTATTTTATTTTGCTTACTTTTCTACTTTGAGCTTCTGAAAGTACAAACAAAGCTTTGTACAAATTTGAATTCAATCAAACTAAGATTTCTTTAGTTCTAAGAAAAAAAAAAGCAAAAGCAAACCAAACAACTGGTTTACTTTGTCGAAAATGCCTTAAACTTAGTCGGAAAAAGGCATTCGGGGGGGTGAAAATACAAAACAGCCCCCGAACCACTCCATGGATGTCACGGGCAGCTTTCTCATGAAAAATAGAACCCATAGGGACAGATGACATGTAATTAGCACACGTAGGGTGGGAGTTAGAGTCAAAAATGCCTTAAACTTAGTTGAAAAAAAGCGTTCTGGGGGCGAAAATGCAAAATTGCCCTCAAACCACTCTATGGATGTCACAAGCAGATTCCTCATGACAAATAGAACATGTGGGGACAGACGGCATGTAATTAGCACACGTAGGTTGGGAGTTAGAGTAAAAAATACCTTAAACTTGGTCGAAAAAAGGCGTTCATGAGATGAAAATACAAAACAACTCCTGAACCACTCTATTGATGTCACGGGCAGTTTTCTCGTGAAAAATAGGACCTGTGGGGACAGACAGGATGTAATTAGCATATGTAGGTTGGGAGTTGGAGTGAAAAATGTCTTAAACTCAGTCAAAAAAGGTCGTTTGAGGGGCAAAAATGCAAAGCAGTCTCTGAACCACTCTATGGATGTCACGGGTAGCTTCCTCGTGACAAATAGAACCTGTGGGGACAGACAGGATGTAATTAGCACACATAGGTTGGGAGTTGGAGTGAAAAACGCCTTAAACTTAGTCGAATAAGGCCGTTCGGGGGACAAAAATGCAAATTAGCCTCCGAACCACTCTATGGATGTCACGGGTAGCTTCCTCGTGACAAATAAGACCTGTGGGGACAGACGGGATATAATTAGCACATGTAGGTTGGGAGTTGGAGTGAAAAACGCATTAAACTTAGTCGAAAAAGGCCGTTCGGGGGGCGAAAATGCAAAGTAGCCTCTGAACCACTCTATGGATGTCACGGGCAGTGTTTTTAAAGACTCAAGGCGCACTAAGGCACTGAAGGTCTCTCGGGGCCTAGGCGCAATGCGCAAGGCGAGGCGCGGGCTTTATTGAAGTAAGGCGCACAGTCTTAGTAAAAAATAGAAAAATTAACATAGACTAATCATTCATAGTACTAAGACAATTTTTTTTAAAATAAAAAGTAATCAAGATTCAAGACAAAATATAGAATAATTTTCAAAACCATGAAAGTGCATATTACATAACATTTCAATTTTCAAAGATAAAATAATCCACATTCAATAAAATATAAATATAAATATAAATATAAATACCAAACATCCAAAACATAAATATCCAACAAATACTAATATATGTCTTTAACACTTAAAAACATCAATATCAAAAGAAAGGGTAGGTTAGGTCGGTGTCAGTCAATCATCATCCTCAACATCAATGGCAAGCAAACTATCATCTTCTTCTCCATCAGTTAATTTGTATCCCTCGGCATCTTCCTCCTCTATGTCATCTGAGCCCGCTTCCTCTTCATCTATTAATTGTAGTGGAGTTAATCTTGATGATTTAGATATCCTTGGTTGTGCCTTTGAGCGTGAACTTGTTGCTCTACTTGCATGGCTACTTTCTTCTACTCTAGAAGCTCTAGCAATAGTGGCCCACGTCAAGCCATCATCATCATCAAACACAGGCTCATTATCTTCATCTGATTCTCCATCCATCCTCCCAAGCAACCACTCATTGCTTTCATCAATATTTTGCAAAGCTATGGGATTAAGAGTGTTGCGCATGTCATACCTAAATCTCAATGTTCTATTATATTTGACAAACACTAAATCATTGAGACGACGTTGTTCCAATCTATTTCTTTTCTTGCTATGAAGCTGCAAATATTAAAAAGATATTAAATTCTATATAATGAGAATAAAAAATATTTGAATTAAACAAAAAATTAGTTAGAATGTTAAATACTCACATGTTCAAATAGACTCCAATTTCGTTCACAACCCGATGAACTACATGTTAGGCTAAGGACTTTTATGGCAAAAGTTTGCAAGTTTGGAGTTTTAGAACCATATGATGCCCACCAATCAGCTGCGATAATCCACTAGTTAGAAATAATTGTTACCAATTATTGAATTTTACTAAAAGTATTACTAAAAATAAACTCTATGAGTCTATAATATATTACTTGGTGCCCTTGTATTTCTTTGCCTAATCGCAACAGACTTGCCAAAAAGACTCTCAGCCTTCATATAAATACTCATCTCATTAGTGATCAAATCTTGAACAGTGACATCCGGGACCAACCTTTGCATGCATTCATAAAACCCATTCATCACTTCATGATCTTTTTGCACCTCTAACGCTTTTGGGTAAAAGAATTCTGGGTTAGAAAATGCGCAGCTGCATATAAAGGCCGATGCAATTGGACATCCCATCCTTTTTCGATGATTTCGAAGATTTAATTATACTTCTCTTCTTTATGATCAAATAAACTTGCAATGCATTCTTTTGCCCTATCCATTGCCTCATAAATGTATCCCATGGGAGGTTTCTTCTCAGTATCAACCAATCTAAGCACTTTGACGAGAAGACCTGAGACCTTAAGGGCAAACACAACAGTATTCTAAAATGAAGGCATCAACAAAGTTTGTGCCATTCTTTTACCTTATGGCTCCTTTGCCCATTTGCTTGAGGTCCAGTCTTCGGAGGTGACCATCTTTCTCAAATTATTTTTTTGTTGATGCATCCTAGACAAAGTCAGAAAGGCGGTTGCAAATCTAGTTTTTGCAAACTTGATCAAATTCTTCAGATTTGTATAGCACCTCATCATGTTTAGCAATGCAGGCCGGTTGTAAATGTAGCCATGTACTGCAATACCTCTTTCAAATGTCTTTTTTAGTCTAGGTATCTTGAAAATGTCTTCTAACATCAAGTCCAAGCAATGAGCAGCACATGGTGTCCAATACAAGTGTTCATACTTGGCTTCCAAAAACCTCCCTATAATGTAACAATAATGAAGAATTATTATTTTCAAGTTTTTAAATACAAAACAAACTATGAGTAAACAATTTTGATGTAAGGAGTGAAGAAATATTCTTACTGGCCAACACATTAGCTGCAGCACTATCAGTAATAACTTGCACCACATTCTCTTTTTCAACTTTCTCCACAAACTTGTCTAATAATTCAAATGGCTTTTGCCCATCCTTTGAATAGATAGAAGCATCAACCGACTCAACAAACATGGTTCCTCTTGGACAATTAACTAAAAAGTTAATCAATGTCCTTCCTCTCTTATCAGTCTAGCCATCAGCCATTATGGAACACCTGTATTTGGCACAATCCTCTTTATGATTCTTCATCAAATCTTCAGTATGTTTCACTTCTTTTTTGAGTTGGGTAACTCGCACTTCATGGTAAGTTGGTGGCTTCATACCTGGACCATATTGCCGAATGGCTTCAATCATTGATCCAAAACTCTCATAATTTACTGCATTAAAAGGGATTCCAGCATCATACATCCATCTTGCAAATTTTGCACTGCCCGAGCTCTCATTTCTTTTTTGTAAGGGTTATTTGCATCAATTTTGGTTTGCTTCCCTTTTGCTTGGTCTCTTCGATTTTTCACCACTGATTCAAGATTGGGTGTGAAGTAAACATCCATAGGCCCTTTTCTCTTTGGCATTTTTGATTTGGATTTGGATGAACCTTGGCTGCTACTTGTCAACTTACGACGTTGATTGACATTAATCTCAACAACATCATCATCTTCATCTTCATCTTCCATGTCCATGTCATTGAAATCAGGCAACATGTTCATTTCTTTTTTTTGTGTCTTCTTTTTTGACATGAACTCTCTAATCTCTTGTCTTACATGATCTGGACACTTCGGGCAAACAGTGACATTCCTATAACCTCCCGCGAGGTGTTGTTTCACCGGATAAACACCTCCATTTGAAACTTTACCACAAAAATTACACTCAAACTTGTTTAAATTATTCTCCTCTACCAAATGGGCATATTGCCACGCCGAATCTTTTCTATTACTTTCCGATGTCATTTTCTACTTAGTACTTACTACACAACACAAAAAATAAATAACAGAAAAACAATTTCAGTATAGTGAATGTAATGTATGTGATGAATTAATTAATATATGTAATGTATGAATCAATTTTCTATTTTTTTAATTAATGATGAATTAATTAATTTCAGTATAATGATGAATCAATTTCAGTATAATCATAATTAATATAATGTATCTATTTTTTTCTATTAATTAATGATGAATTAATTAATTAATGTATGTATGTAATGTATGAATTAATTAATGTATGTATGTAATGTATATAATATATGTAATGTATGTCATTTTCTATTTTTTTTTTTTTTTTAAATAGAGATAGACTCAAAACAAAGGGAAAAAATAAAAACGAAAAAGCATAACAGAGCTAACTAGCAGAATGAGAAGAAGAAAAGAAACAGAATAAGAAGAATGGAAAAAAAAAAAAAAAAAAACAGAGACAAATTTCACCTAGCCCAGCAACGAAGAAGGGAAGGAGGAGGAGGAAGAAGAAGAAGAGGAAATAAAATTCACCCAACCCAACCCAGCAACCAACGAGCGAAGCAGAAGAAAAAAAAAATCGATCGACCTTCGATTTCGAACAGCGAAGAAAAAAAAAAAATTTGCCGACAGAGCTTCGACAAAGGTTCGCGACAGAGGTTCGAAGAAGAAGAAGAAGAGGAGTACCTAGTTCGAGAGGGAGAAGAGCCTAGTTGAAGGAGTCGAAGGAGCCCAGTCGAAGGAGACAACACAGATTAGGGATTTGATTTGAGTTGTCTTCTTATTTCGGTTGTATTGTATTGTATATGAGT
This sequence comes from Camellia japonica, assembly GCA_030407325.1. Lineage (NCBI taxonomy): Eukaryota > Viridiplantae > Streptophyta > Magnoliopsida > Ericales > Theaceae > Camellia > Camellia japonica. The sequence continues at coordinate 15,534,949 of JAPPVO010000031.1, read as the reverse complement.
TGTAATCGTATGTGTTGGAGGCTATTGCAACACAATTTTCAGCCGTCAGATTTGAATTAAGCATAAACAGAGAAGCCCGACTAGGCGCGCGACTTGCGCCTCTCTACGCCTCTTCCAGTCGCATCCAAGGCGCGTGACTATTATACTGCGCCTCACCTTGGCCTCCTCAAGTCGCGCCGACTGTGCCTCGCCTCGCCTGGCACCTAGGTGCGCCTTTCACAACACTGGTCACGGGTAGCTTCACCGTGACAAATAGGACCTGTGGGGATAGACATGATGTAATTAGCACACATAGGTTGAGAGTTGGAGTGAAAAACGGCTTGAACTTAGTTGAAAAAGGTTGTTCGGGGGGCGAAAATGCAAAGCAGCCCCTCGACCATTTCAATAATCTCTCAATACATTGAAACATTTCAATGATCTCTAGCCATACAAAAATAGTTTCACTCAAATTGTTGTTCCATCTATTTTGATGGTGTTGCTTATGTGGTCAGATCTATGTCTTGAAACTTACTATTAAATTTACGAGAAGTCTAAAAGACATAGAATCCAATACAAAACAAAACACACGAAATTATTATCACCAAACACATCCCTTCAAGAATGAAATGTAAGTTAATTTTTGTTTTTCATTTCTATTTCCATTTTATTTTTAATTTACTCTCTAAATTCATGATTTAAATATGGTGAAAAGATACATATTGGCTTTAGCAAGTGAAATTATCATATGTAACAGGTGCACCTTCTTACACAGATAAACTTCACATATATAAAATTAGAGGTGACTCAATCATTAGATCACTTAGTCTATTGCTTAAAATTTTTAAAAATTCTTATTGGTGAAAGTCTCATATTTTTTGAAGGCCATGAAATAAGATGGGTGAATTGCAAATACAACCAATTTATGCCTTGAATTGTGTAAGTAGGTCTTGTACTTCCATCTCTTTGTAATTATTTTGAGTTTATATCATTAGAGCCGAAAATGCATTAAACTTAACCAAAAAAGGGCGTCAATGGGGCGAAAATGCGAAATAGCCCCCGAACCATTGTACGGATGTCACGGCCACCTTCCCCATGACAAATAGGACCTGTGACAATAGACAAAATGTAATTCGCATGTGTACGTTTGGAGCTAGAGCCGAAAACGCCTTAAACTTAACCGAAAAAGGACGATAAGGGAGCGAAAATGGGAAACAGCCCCCGAACCACCGTACAGATGTCACGGCCACCTTCCCCGTGACAAATAGGACCTGTCACAACAGACGGAATGTTATTAGCACACGTAGTTTGGGAGTTAGAGCTGAAAACGCATTAAACTTAATCGAAAAATGGCGTTAAGGGGGCAAAAATGCGAAACAGCCCCCGAACCATCGTACGGATGTCACGGCCACCTTCCCCATCACAAATAGGAACTGTGACAACAGACGAAATGTAATTAGCACATGTAAGTTGGGAGTTAGAGTCGAATACGCCCTAAACTTAGTCGAAAAAGGGCGTTTCGGGGGCAAAAATTCAAAATAGCCTCCGAATGACCGTGTGGGTCACATGGATAGCTTCCCCATGACAAATAGGATTTGTGAGAACTGACGGAATATAATTCAGACCCGTAGGTTGGGAGTTAGAGCCGAATACGTCAAAAACTTAGTCGAAAAAGGACATTTCGGGGGCGAAAATTCAAAACAGCCCCCGAACCACCGTGTGCCTCACATGGACAGTTCCCCTATGACAAATAGGACTTGTAACAACTGACGGAATGTAATTCGGACTCGTAGGCTGGGAGTTAGAGTCGAATACGCCTTAAACTTAGTCGAAAAATGGCGTTTCGGGGGCGAAAATTCAAAACTGCCCCCGAACGATCGTGTGGCTCGCACGGATAACTTCACCATGACAAATAGGACTTGTGAGATCTGATGGAACATAATTCAGACCCGTAGGTTGGGAGTTAGAGCTGAATACACCCTAAACTTACTTGAAAAAGGGCTTTCTAGGGGCGAAAATTCATAACAGGCCCCGAATACGCCTTACACTTAGTCGAAAAACTTGCAATACTTAGTTCAAAAGCAACAACTTTATTAAAACAACATCTACATATTCTAATAATTGCCTTAATATATTTATAGGACGAAGAAATTACATATTACATTGTTTGTGTTGGTTGGAATAAATATTGCATGATACATATATATATATATATATACTTTTTTGTTATTTCCAAGAAGACATTTCTCGATTGTTCTACCTTAAATGCATGTTAGAATATGTTCCATATGGCTGACTGAATTGATATTTTGTAATCAATTCTAATGTTTCGTTTTTTGTTTTTCTTTGTAGATGGCTTTGTTGCGTGGACTTGTGAATAATCCATATTGGTGTATGGAGAAGAATTTTCACTTTTGTGTAGAACTAATATAATACTTCTGTCATCCTCAACTTTTGTGTAGTTCATTATTACTGATACAGAAAACTTTTGGCAATCAACAGATAATGACTGTCGTGGTACATAGATCACCTTCTGTCGTGGTACATATATACCATTTGTCGGCATACATATAGAACGTTTTGTCATGGTCCATAGAAAACTTTTGTCGTGGTATATATATCACATTTTGTTATGGTACAGATTACGATGGTAATTTGTACCATGCCAAATAGTAATTTCGCTTGGTAGTAAATGTATTTTTTGTATACAGAGGGTTTTGATTTTTGTATGATATATTTTGTTTGGAATTATTATTTTAGTTTGGACAATAGTTGATTTGTATGGACTTTGATATTTAATGTTATTTATTTTTGGTATATGGATGCAAATTGTGGAATGATTGATAGTATGTATCATTTTGTTTATATACGTATTACAGGTTGCGTTGTATATAAGCATGTTGTAGAGAAATTATAATTTCACGATAAAACATAATATCATATTTTTGGCGACTAAATAATTAATAGCTAAAAAGAAATTGGGAAAAGACATTTGGCGACTAAAAATTTTGTAGCCAAAAAAAAGAAGATATTTGGGGACTAAAAGTTTTCTAGCCAAAAAAAAAAAAAAAAATGTTTGGCGACTAAAAGTTTAGTAGTCAAAAGAAAATTAAACATTTGGCATCTAAAATATTTCGTAGCTAAAAAAAAAATTAAATTATAAAAACACTTTTGCCGACTAAAATTTTAGTAGCAAAAAATGTAGAACTTTAGGCGACCAAATATTTAGTAGTCAAAAGAGGAACTCTTTGCCGACTAAACATTTAGTAGCCAAAGATGGGTACTTTCGGCAACTAAATTTTTAGTAGCAAAAAAAAATCTCTTTGCCGACTAAAATTTTAGTAACTAAAAAGGTGGGACTTCAGGCGACTAAAAGTTTGGTCGCTAAAAATGGTTTAATTTAATTTAATGTCCAACCTTTAGGTGACTAAAATTTTAGTCAGGAATTGTATACATTTGGCGACTAAAATAATTTTAGTCGCTAATTACCTTTACCAACAATTTTTTGGCGACTACTTTTGCGACCAAATAATTTAGTTGCCAAAACCATTCAGCAACTAAAAATTAATTTTTGGCGACTAAAAATTTAGTCGCCAAAAGTGAAAATTCTTGTAGTGTACAAGAACATGATTGCTTTATAAGATTGTGATTGCCACGGCCCAACCAACAAGGGATCTAGCTAATAAAAATGGCATAGGTGCAACAAGTCGAGTTGTTTCTGAATCAACTAATAATTTTCTAATTACTTCACTTAAATATTTGATCATGTGAATGCCATAGGTCCAAGATTGTGTCCCACCCGTTTTAGCTGGCGAAAAAAATATTTTGGCTAGTCTCAATCTGGGGCATTATCATGGTTTTACTTGTATGGATATTAATAGCATCTCTAATATACCAGGCATCTTTAATATACTACTGTCTATTAGTTAAAATGTCTAATGTAATTCAATTTTTTTAACTGCAATTGTCTAGGTATCTGATAGACATTTTGTCTTAATCCCAACTGGCTAGTTAAATGTAACTAATCTTTAAAAGTTGGGTAAAGTGTATTTGGTTCTTGCGATTTTTTCCTTCCATTTTTATTGCTTATGTGACATTTCATAAAGTGAGTACTGTTTTGATAAATAGTTAAAATAAATAACAATGTTAAAGTAGAAACATGAAAATGTAAACAGACAAAATAAAATAGGCAAAATGCCACACAAGGTTGGAGATGCTCTAAATTAGGGCTGAGCAAGGAATCCGTGAAATCTGTAATCCGGTCCAGTCTAGTCCAATCCGATAGGTTTGGATTGGTTTTTTGAATCCGTGGTTCGGTTCCGGATTGAAGAATTAAAAATCCGTAGTCCACGGATTGGTTCCGGATTGAACCCCATGGTTCCGGATTGGAACCGATCCAGACCGTATACAAATAGTCTATATTTTTATTATAAATCCTCCCCCATAGTATATTCTCTTATTCTATATAAAACCTAAATTCAAACCTAAATCCGTATAATATCTTCTTTTATTACTTTTGTTTGTTAGTTTTTAGTTTTAATTTATAATGGTCTAAATTCTTATGGTAAAACCAGTTTTCTTATGGTCGTTTAAATTCTATAACAATATATCGCTATTATAAAAAAATATGTTGCTATTGTGGAACTAATATAGCGCTATTTTATGTTTTTATAAAATTAAAGTGTTATTTATATTTTTTTGTTTTTTAATTATGTGAATCCGTGGTCCTAAACCGATCCAATCCGTGTTTAAATGGATTGGTTCGGATTGGTTCCATGATTTAAACGGATTGGATCGGTTCCAATTTTCAAGAACTGTAGATAACGGATTGATTCTGATTTTACTCCAATCCGGTCCATGCTCACCCCTACTCTAAATTGTGTATCTTATTAAATTTTTTGTGTGAATTTTTCATGAAATAAATTGTTTTGATCTAATATTTATATTTAAGGTGTCATTTTTTTGGATGTAAAATATGCATTTATATTGTTTGGTTGAATAAAAAATAACTAAAATATTTTACAATAAAAATATTTTTTTGTCATAGTCTCTAGAATGACTTATCATTAGAAATTCTGCGAGTCATTTTTAGGAAGTTCACTTTCAGCTGGGCCCCGCACATTGATATCTTCAAAGGTGAAAGGGTGGACCTTCATTGGTTTCTACCTAATGCACATAGTAATTTTTTTAAATTTTTTTTTTATTTCTAAGTGTCTACCAATTATCAAGAAATAAAATAAATTTTGTATTATGTGCTTAAATAAAAATAAATTTACATTGAAACCAAAAAAAAAAGTCTAAATGCTTTTTGCATTTATTTTGAAAAAATGAACAGTGATTGTATTGTCCACATTTTAAATACAAATATGATAAAATTATCTTATTATAATTATTAAATTAATTAATATTTTCGTAATGGATAATCTACACACAAGAACTCAGTGCCCCAATTTCTAATTCTCTTTGTACAAAGCTCAAAAAAATATAATCATCTAAATTTATTATTTTTTTTAAAATAACTGTCTACGGATCCAAAAAGAAAAAATTCTCATTATCAAAGGTATCATTATAAATACTTAAAATACATTTCTTGTCCAAAAACCAATAATAAACCTTTGTCCAAGGTTTAAAAAAAAAAACAAACAAAACAAAAAACTTTTTGTTTGAAGCTTCAATCATAAAGGTTAAAAAATTATTTCAATTATCAAAAAGGTTTTCAAGAAAATCTCTTCATACAAATTCCCAGCTAATAAAATCTTCTTTGCCTAAAGATGCAATAGTAAATGTTATAAATAAATCTTCAAAATTTTGTTTACAATAACGACAAAACAAATTTTACATTAAAAAATGAGATATAAAAGGTTATTAAATAGGAAAAATTAGTCTAAAGTCCCTTTCCTATTTTTAGTAATGAAAGAGATCCATAATATTATTTTATGATGTCTAAGGTCCCTCAACCCCACACCCATATATCAGAGAAATTTGACTTTCAAATCAAACCTTCTCTCTCTAAATCCAAGCCTCACTTCAGTCCCCTTCAATGGTCGCCGCCTCCGCCTCCACCGTCGTGACCGACCTTCATGATCTTTACCAACCTTCATGATCGGACTCTCTTTCTCTTCACCAACCTTCATGATCGGACTCTCGTCTGGGATGTTGAACAATCACCAAGTCACCGTCATCAATTGATGCGAAGGCTGATGATTTCATCAATAGGTTCAGGCAACAGTTGAAATAGGGATTTTAAAGGGGTGGGATAAGTTTGAAGTTCTGGTCTTGTGCAAAGAGGAGACGTTAGATGTTTTCCTTTCTGTTTTTCCAATGGCAATGGATGCTTCAATGGTTGATTATTCGCATAGAAAGGGCAATCAAGTTTTTTGAGACATTTTTTGACGTAAAGGAGAGAGAGAGAGAGAGATTGGGACATAGAAGAATTGATGGGAATAATCCATTGAGAGGCTATTAGATATCAACTATTGAGGCAAAGAGGGACTCACTAAAATAGAGAAAATGTATTGATTCAGGGAGCTAAAGTGTTGAAGACAAGGAAGGAGTTGTGGCTTTTGATCCTTTTATGCAATATATGGATCATTTGGGAGCAGAATAGACTTTTGATGGTATCGAGGTTCCTTTGAAAATGGAAAATGGTGTTTGCTCAATTTTCTCTGGTTTGTTGTTGTCTAAATGTCTTACAGTCCAGAGAAAATTAGTCAAAATGAAAATGGTGTTTGTTCAATTTTCTTTGAATTCTCTAGTTTGAACTCAGAGAAATTTTAATTTTCTCTGGGTAATTTTCTCTATCCTGTTTAATTTTTTCTGTGTTATTTCAATTTTCTCTGGTTTGAACTCAGAGAAATTTGAATTTTCTCTTGTTTGAACCCAGAGAAATTCTTTGAGAATTCCAAATTTTCTTTGGAGAGAATTTCTCTGAGAAGAATTTCTCTGGATCAATGTTGAGGAACTTTAGATATTATGAAAATATTGAATGTCCTTTATGCTATAAAATCTAAATATCAGGGACCCTAAAAAAACCCCTATTAAATATATTGAAATGCAATTTAAATAGATGAAGTTAAAATTAAGAAAACAAAGTAAGATCCCATTACCCTAAGACCTTTTAATAACAAAAATATTTGGAGAAATTACAATTAAAATTAAAAAAATTAAAAAAATAAAGAGTTTGACTTTAATACAAAATAAATTTTTAATTTTTAATTCTATCAATTTAAAGTCAAAATTTTTATTATTTTCAATCAAAACTACTTGTCTTGAGTTTTTAATTTTGTCAATTTAAATTTAAATTTTTTATTTATTTTCAATTTAAACTATTTACATACTTTCTTTAATTAAAATCAACAGAAAATTTATATTCTAGCCATTAAAATGTTTAAAATATCATTTTTTTTGGTGAATTTAATAGTTAATTTTTTTTTTTACCTAACGAGATAGATAAATTATTTAAATTGAAAAAAAATCAAATAATTAAATTTAAATGGATAAAATTAAAATTTCAAAATTTATTTATTTACAATGGTCAAATCCAATTTTTTTTATTTATTGTAATTTTCCTAAAATATTTTGATTCAGATTTCTAGTGTTAGTTAAGTGCCCAACTAATTGGTATTCCTTAAGAAACCTCATCGTACCTGCCAGTACAGTATAGATAAAGTCCACGTCACTTGGGATATTTGTCAGGAGATGGGAAATCATCCGGCGATTGCATTTCTATTTATTAAGTAGGTTTAGTAGAGCTTCGCTTGTAAGCAATTTTGACTACTTCCACTTGGGACTTTAAAGTCAGTAAAGCCTAGCTCGAAGTTTAATTTTGGCTTGGGGCAGGGGCGTAGTGAGCATAAAATTCCCTATCAGACAAAGCTCTATAAGATAAGGAAGAAAAGAAGTCTTAACTAAAAGCCCAAAGGCTAGCCAATCGAAGTCACTTGCGGATTCGGATTCCATTCTTCGAGTGAACGAAGTCAAGTCAGTAGCCAGAGCAGGAATGAAAACCTTTCTTGGTGATCGGATCCACCAAAGCCCATTCTCCTCTCTCT